>CM062818.1:1305524107-1305760317 GCA_031772625.1 Pinus tabuliformis
CAAAGATACTTCTTCATTTACACGACTCAACCAGTCTATTTTAACATTCCTCCCACTACCATTATCTTTAGCCATTCTTTTCTTTGACTTATCCTTTTGATTGCATTGTGGTAGAGGAAACCCACATAGGCACTTATTCTTTTGAAATGAAGTGTTACTAAAAGTGGAAAATTGTGTCCCTTTGGGATTGGCCACACAAGTTGTTAGAGGAAACATTTAAGAAGCCAACATTGATAATTTAGAAAGTCCTTGAGGAATTTCTCCATGCAATTTATTTTTGGCTAGGTCCAACTCCTCCAAAGTAGGTATCTCACTAAGAGATGCAGTTATTCTCCCTTCCAATTGGCCAGACAAATTTAGAAGTCTCAAGCCATTCATACTCCCTATGCTATTAGGGATTTCTCCTGTAAGATTATTTTGAGACAAATCAAATATCAAATTTCTCACATTCAAATATGACATATTATACTCATGTCCTTTCATAACCAATGTTATTTCTCAGAAGAATAGTAGCCCGCATTGATCCAATTTGTTGCAAATCCTGGAGTCTTTCAAGATTTGAAGGTATTTTTCCACTGAAGTTATTGTTGGATAAATCCAACAAAAATAACTCTGCGAGATTTGTGATCCATGAAGGTATACTACCATGAAGATTATTATAACCAACATCCAAAACTTGCAAGTTATAAAAACTTGCAAGGTATGGAGGAAGTTCACCTGTAAAGCCATTTCTGCTTAAATCCAATGTCTCAAGTTGGGTGCAAATGGCTAATGATGAAGGAAGAGTCCCAGAAAAGTTGTTAGAATGAGCAGAGAAAAATATAAGTTGGTCCAATTGTAAATGCCCTCACTAGGAATGTGTCCTTCCAATTTGTTTTGTGATATATCTAATTTAACAAGTGAAACCAAACCATTGATACTGTGAGGAATACTCCCAGAAAAACTATTATTGTAGATGTCTAATATTTCTAGGCTTTTAATTGACCTATGCTATATGGAATTTGACCACTTAATTTGTTTGAATGCAAATATAAACGTCTCAAGATTGAAGTTTTCCTATTATGTTTGGAATGACCCCTCTCAAACTATTGTTTGAGAGTGAAAGGAATTCAAGTTTTGTTAAATGAATAATGTCTTTAGGAATTTGCCCTCTTAATTTATTATCGCTAAGGTCTAACCGAGCCAATTGATTCAAATTTTTGAGACTCGTAGGAATATGACCAGTTAAATTATTATCTTGAGCTCTAAAAAGGTTAATTGATCAAATTGGCCAGGGTTACAAAAATGTTATCCGTGAGCATGTTATAAGACAGATCTAAAGAGGTTAAGTTGATCAAACTGGCCAGGGTTACAAAAATGTTATCCGTGAGCATGTTAGAAGACAGATCTAAAAGTGTTAATTTAGTCAAATTGCCAATGCCTTGAGGTATACTAGTGATTCCAATGTCGTAAAGGCGTAATTCGGTCAACATGGTCAAATTGGCAATGGCTGTAGGTATACTCCCGGTGAGGTTAAACCTAAGACTTAAAGAAGAGAGGGGTAGACGGAATATAGAACCTGAAATATTAAGGCTGGAAATGGATAGATGTGTAACGTGTGTCAGATTACCCAGCCAATGTGGTATTGTGCCTGACAATAAGTTGCCTCCCAGAAGCAAGGACTCCAGTTGCTGCAGCGAGCCCAACTCCGCTGGAATTCTTCCTGTCAGCACATTTCCGCTGATGTCCAATTCTCTTAGTGCTTTAAGTTGGCCCAACTCCACTGGAATAGAACCGTTTGAGCGCATTCCAGCTGAGGTCAAGTGCTCGCAGGGATTTCAGGTGGCCAAACTGAGCTGGAAATCTTCCTCTCAACAAGTTACCAGAAAGATTGAGGCTATGCAGTAACGAGAGGCTGCTGAGAGATGATGAAAGACTACCTTCCAAATATGCTTCAGAAAAGGTAACTCCGTCTTCAATGAAACGGGCATGAAGGTCAATTCGACGACTCTGTTTGTGTGTGGCCTGCAGCGAATGCCATACCATGAGGAGCAGATATTGTGGGAGTTGTGGGCCGTCCAGTTGGAGAGCTTTCCGGAGGGATCATATGTGATGCAGCTTTTGAATGACAAGAGAGCAGCAACATCCCTTTTCTCGTGGGAATCCATTGACATTGATGATAACATGAATTCATGTTCCTCATAGACATTAGTGCGTTCAGAATCAGGAGGAGGATGAGGATGAAGATGAGAATATGGGTTCGTCATAGACGTGGGTGCAGGCAGAGAGGCAGCGATGCAGAGAAGCATTAATGAAATAAAGAGAAGAGCCATATTGTCCGTCTACCTCTTTCAAATCGCAAAATCCGTGTGAGGTGTATGTAAGTTATGGGGTGCATACATATTTATACATCAAATCTCAAGAAGGAGTGGAGATGAAACAAAAGGCGTGGCAACGATTAATTCCGTAGAATGCAGAGATAAGGAAAAGCATGACTGACGGTGGTGGTCTCCATGAGAAGGGGAAAATATTAAAAAGGTTCTTTCTCGCTGATAAAGACCAGATTGACGACAAATATTTCTCATCTACATGTTTAATAAAAACAATAGTTAAAGATAATATGTTCTCTCTCTTTCTTTCTTTTTTGTGTATCTGGGAGAGTATAAAACTAAATTGTCAATTAATGTAGGATTCGGTTTGATGCTATTATAGAGCATCACTGACTAGATATTTAATTTATGTATAAATAATATTAACATATTTGATATTATATATAAAATAAAAAAAAATCACATGAATATAATATATAAGATGGGTAACAATAATATTTATATTTATGATGTGGGAAAAATAATTTTTAAGATTTATGTATAATTAATATTAAAATATTTAATATTATATATAAAATTAAAAAAATCACATGAATGTAAGATATAAGATGGGTAACAATAATATTTATATTTATGATTTGGCAAAAAAAAATAGTCTTTAAAATTTATGTATATCGAATATTAAAATATTTGATATTATATAAAAAAATTAAAAAAAGATTATATGGATATAAGATATAAGATGGGTAAAAATAATATTTATATTTATGATTTGGAAAAAAAAAGTATAATAATAAAAGTTTAAATATCAAGAGATTTTTATTTTTTTGTTAAACATGGTAGGACTTTCTCATTTTTCTTTTTTAATGAAAAGCTCCTTAAAGTAAGATTATAGAAGTGAATTAATACTAACCAATAAAGCCATGTTCCTAACCAATTATTGAAAAAAAAAATACACCTAATTTTTTTTGTCTTTATTTCCCAAGTGGAATCCATATTTTTTGTAAATGTGTCACATATTTCCAACTCTATCATCATCTTTGCTTTTCTATCTTTTCAACTCAAAAAGTTAGAAAAAACTTAAAACGTCATAATATGGTAACATTCTCTTTATGAAAAAATTCCCCCTTTTTTATCCCCACTTGAGTCAAGTCAATACAAATAGAAAATAGCCCACATGCATTAAACTACATTATTAAAAAAAATCCTCTAATATTTTTTTGTCCCTATGCCCGACTCAAATCAACTCAATATGTAAATATTTGATCTTTCTCCTTTGTATTTTCCTTAACCCTTCCAATTTCAACTCCATTACTATCTTTCAATTTCCAAAATTTGTTTTCTTTCCAACTTTTCAACTCCATCACTATCTTTCATTTTTGGAGATTTGTTCTGTCTTTCTAACTCATAACCTCTAAGATACAATGAACTTAATATTCCTATAATTTTTTTTTTGCCTCTATACCCAACTCAACTCAAGTCCATATGTACATATATGATCTCTTTCCTTTGTATTTTCCTTAACCCTTCAATCTTTTCAACTCCATCACTATCTTTCAATTTCCAAAATTTGTTTTCTTTCCAACTTTTCAACTCCATCACCATCTTTCATTTTTTGAGATTTGTTTTGTCTTTCTAACTCATAATCTATAATGGACATTCAAATTTGATATCATACCTCTAATTTGTTTTTCCTATACCCGACTCAACTCAAGTCAATATGTACATCTTTTGTCTCTTTCATTTGTATTGGCATTAACCCCTCCTACTTTTCAACTCCATTACCATATTTCAATTTTCAAAATTTGTTGTCTTTCCAACTTTTCAACTCCAACACCATATTTCAAGTTAATATGTACATCTTTGATCTCTTTCCTTTGTATTGGCATTAACCCTTCCTACTTTTCAACTCCAACACCATCTTTCAAGTCAATATGTACATCTTTGATCTCTTTCCTTTGTATTGGCATTAACTCTTCCTACTTTTCAACTCCATTACCATCCTTCAATTTCCAAAATTTATTGTCTTTCCAACTTTTCAACTCCAACACCATCTTTCAATTTCCAAAATTTGTTGTCTTTCCAACTTTTCAACTCCAACACCATCTTTCAAGTCAATATGTACATCTTTGATCTCTTTCCTTCGTATTGGCATTAATCCTTCCTACTT
This sequence comes from Pinus tabuliformis, assembly GCA_031772625.1. Classification (NCBI taxonomy): domain Eukaryota; kingdom Viridiplantae; phylum Streptophyta; class Pinopsida; order Pinales; family Pinaceae; genus Pinus; species Pinus tabuliformis. The sequence goes on from CM062818.1 coordinate 1,305,528,587, forward strand.
TTCAACTCCATTACCATCTTTCAATTTCTAAAATTTGTTGTCTTTCCAACTTTTCAACTCCAACACCATCTTTCAATTTCCAAAATTTGTTTCTTTTTTTCCAACTTTTTAACTTCATCTCATCTTTCATTTTCCATCATTTATTTTCTTTAAATAATTTATTTTTTTTCTTTTCTTAACTCATAGTTTCTAAGAGACAATGACTTCCATAACATGTCGTATTTTTCTTTTGTCTATATAGATGAGCTATATACCATTAATATTTATCATTAAAAATAGTATAAATAAATAAACATGTGAAATAAAATTGAAAATATTTTTTTTAATTATATTAAAAATTAAATTAGAATATTTAATAATAAAAAAGAAATGATAACCTTATAATAATAGAATGAATGAGATGGAAATTGATATTAATAATTTAAATATCAATAATAGAGAAGTAGTTTTTTTGGGTTGTGGAAATTAAAATATTTATATATTTATTTTTTAAATAAAATGATAAATGCAAAAACTAATTTTTAATAAAATAGGATTATCTTAACTGAAGGAAAAATTATATTTATATTTATTTTGGATTGATTCCATAAAATAGAGTGATAGAATTAAATAAATATTGACTATTCAAATTCAAATTAAAATAAATTTTTAAAAAATTTCTTCACTTATTTATTTTGTTTATATTTTTCAAGTAAAATTAAACATTTCTTTTTCAAAATAATTATCTCATATTTTATAATTCTATTAACATTTTTATGTTTTCTCACTCTTTCTCTCCAATTTACAAAATAAAAAAAAATAAACATTAAAACTATAATAATATTTTTGAGAAGAATTTTCAGTGTAAATTACATTTGAATTCCTTTGTCGACGCATTTCGAACCAACCAGTGTGGTTCATCGTCAAGACAAGTTGAACCACATTGGTTGGTTCGGGAATTCGAATATGATTTACGCTGAAAATTCTTCTAAAAAATATAATAATATTCTTTTTAGGAACAAAATTCTCATTTCTTTGCCCTAGTTAAAATCTAGTGAGTTCAGAAATTGTTTTTTCTTGCACCTTCAATAATGATGGCCATTTATCTTTTTCCAAGCATTACCAAGCAACTCTTAGAATGAACTTCCCATTCCATTCCATCTTGAGATTCCAAACCACTAATTTTCTTTCTCAAATTTGGCTTGAAAGAGCATATTACTTATTCCATCTTGAGATTCCAAACCACTAATTTTCTTTCTCAAATTTGGCTTGAAAGAGCATATTACTTTTATCTTTATGAAACAAATTAAAATTTAAACTCAAGTATTACTTTTATGTTTTCTTTGTCCATTTTATGTTATAAAGACACTTTAGTGTAAAATAAATTATTTTAAAATTTATGTATAATTAATATTAAAATATTTGATATCATATATAAGATTCAAAAAATGGATGGCATGAATATAAGATATAAGATGGTTAACAATAATATTTATATTTATGATTTGGAAAAAATAGTATCTTTAAAATTAATGTATAACTAATTTTAAAATATTTGATATTATATATAAAATTAAAAAAAAGATCACATGAATATAAGATATAAGATGGGTAACCATAATATTTATATTTATGATTTGAAAAAAAGAGTCTTTAGAATTTATGAATAACTTATATTAAAATATTTGATATTATATATAAAATTAAGAAAAGATCACATGAATATAAAATATAAGATGGGTAACAATAATATTTATAATTATGATTTGGAAAAAACAACATAATAATAGAAGTTTAAATATCAAGAGATTTTTTTTTGTTAAGTATGATAGGACTTTCTCATTTTTTATTTTACATGTCTATTATTCACCCCACAAAGAGGGAGGGTAGTACAAGATTCGAACCGAAGATCTCGGGTACGGTGAGACTTCATTCCATGGCCATCGCCACTTGAGCTACCCTAGCCGAACAATATTAAGAGATTTTTAAATATTATTATATTTATATATTCAAAAAAATTTACAATTTTTATTTCTTGGTGTGTAATAGATTAATTTCTTAATAGATATTACATCAATTTTATACACACATATCAAAAAATTTTGACACATATATTTTGATTTTTCTTTTTTCTTTTTTTAATGAAAAGCTCCTTAAAGTAGGATTAGAAGTGAATTAATACTACCAAGTAAAGCCATGTTCCTAACTAATTATTGAAAAAAGTTACACCTAGTTTTTTTGTCCTTAATTTTTTTGTAACTGTGACACATATTTCCAACTCTATCATCATCTTTGTTTTTCTATCTTTTCAACTCACAAAGTTAGAAAAAACTTAAAACCTCATAATATGGTAACGTTCTCTTTATGAAAAAAATTCCCGTTTTTTATCCCCACTTGAGTCAAGTCAATACAAATAGAAAATATCCCACATGCATTAAACTACATTATATAAAAAATCCTCTAATATTTTTTGTCCCTATGCCCGACTCAAATCAACTCAATATGTAAATATTTGATCTTTTTCTCTTTGTATTTTCCTTAACCCTTCCAACTTTCAACTCCATCACTATCTTTCAATTTCCAAAATTTGTTTTCTTTCCAACTTTCCAACTCCATCACTATCTTTCATTTTTGGAGATTTGTTCTTCTTTCTAACTCATAACCTCTAAGGTAAAATGAACTTTGATAATATTCCTATAATTTGTTTGCCTCTATACCCCACTCAACTCAAGTCCATATGTACATATATGAACTCTTTCCTTCGTATTTTCCTTAACCCTTCCAACTTTTCAACTTCATCACTATCTTTCAATCTCCAAAATTTGTTTTCTTTCCAACTTTTCAACTCCATCACTGTCTTTAATTTTTTGAGATTTGTTTTGTCTTTCTAACTCATAATCTCTAATGTACATTGAAAGCTGATAGCATACCTTTAATTTGTTTTTCCTATATTCGACTCAACTCAAGTCAATATGTACATCTTTGATCTCTTTCCTTTGTATTTTCATTAATCCTTCCTACTTTTCAAATCCATTACCATCTTTCAATTTCCAAAATTTGTTGTCTTTCCAACTTTTCAACTCCAACACCATCTTTCAATTTCCAAAATTTGTTTCTCTTTCCAACTTTTTAACTTCATCTCATCTTTCATTTTCCATGATTTATTTTCGTTTCTTAACTCATAGTCTCTAAGAGAATGAATTTGATAATATGTCATATTTTTCTTTTGTCTATATGGATGAGCTATATACCATTAGTATTTATAATTAAAATAATATAAAATAAATAAACCTATGAAATAAAATATAAAATATTACCCGGATGCGGGTGATTACCAAAGTCATTAAAACGATGAGACGGCAGGGCGGTGGAAGGGCTGGCCATATGATCCCTTGCAACTTCCCCTATGCCAATCTGAATTGCATTCAAGGCACCCTGCACGCGCCATTTAATGAATGCACAGGTCGAGACAGAACCAAATCACACATAACTATGGAGCCTGCAAACTATTTTATAATTCCTCCCCCCCTGATTCATTGTGTTTGTCCTCCGCATGCTGGAGAGCCTAATGTGTGCACTGTAACAGGTAGTCGATGCTGGTTGTTAAGCTGCATTGACCTAGGCAATGGATTCCACCAATTCCACACCCGTCTCTGCAACCTAGCTCAGGCCCATGCTTCCTCTATCAATTCCCCATGCAGTTCCTCCACCATCCTAGATGCTATTACCCCTGCTTTCAACCCCACCATGGTCCGCCACCATATGCGAAGTAGGAGAGGTGGCACTAGAGGTGGGAGCTCTCACTCACTTGCAATGTCCAGCCCCAACTCGGTTTCCCCTGCTTCCTTAGCCGACAACCCTAATCCGCCTAGTTTCACTAGGCACTACCCAAACACCCTCAGCAGAAGAGGCAGAGCCTGATTCCATGGCATAGGAAGAGGAGATGCGGCGGTTCGCATTGCTAATTTTCCCCTACCACTGCATCCTGCTCCCCATACCACGCAATTTTGATTTCGTAGCTCTTTGAATCGCCCCATAATCATAGCCACCATTATAATCACTTTCACGGAAGAAACTGAGCCGCCAGCTCCTTTGGTTGAACACACTGATGAGCCGAACAGAGCAGAACCAAGCAACAGGAGCCGGTGCAACCCTGGTGAACAACAAGCAGACAAAGATAAAGCCACCCTACATGGTAAAGCAGTGGCTGGCAGCTAGCATGTTGAGGAAGGTAAGCTTAGTAACATGCAGGCATCAGGTAGACGTCGTGGCGACACATCAGGAACGCGTGTGGGTGCATGCAGCATTGAGGGAGACAATCCAACACATGGTCGTGGCACTTCGGATGAGGATGGCGATTCGGACATGTATGCATGTCCGATTGTGGAGGAACCAACCCAAGACAATTGACAACCAAGTGTCTTGCCAGGTGGATGTTTCGTTTTGTTGACTAGGCAGTTATGGTTAAGTCTGTGTGTTTCCTCGTTAGGACTCTGCTATGTCTAAAATGTTTATGTTGTTTTGTGATCAAACTGGTAACCCCTGCGTGGGCTATTTTCTCTTTTTGGACTGGTTCTTATGCTTTCTTGGACTGGTTTCCCCTCTGTTGGGGCAGTCAAAGGTAGACAATCTTACTGTGGGATGAATGATGCTCAGAACTTCTGAGGTCGTGCCTCACTGTAACTCCTTTTTGTATCATATTAATAGATTAAACTTACTTAGAAAAAAAAAAATTAATATTTTTTTTAATTATATTATAAATTAAATTAGAATATTTAATAATAATAAAGAAATGATAACGTTATAATAAAATGAATGAGATGAATATAAAAAAATAATTGATAGTAATAATTTAAATATTAATAAGAGAAGTAGTTTTTTTGGGTTGTGGAAATTAAAAGATTTATATATATTTTTTTTTTAATAAAATGATAAATAAAAAAATCTTTAATTAAATAGGAATTTTTTAACTAATGGAAAATTTATATTTATATTTCTTTTCGATTGATTTCATGAAATAGAGAGATAGAATTAAATAAATAATGACTATTGAAATTAAAATTAAAATAAATCATTAAAAAATTTCTTCACCTATTTATTTTGCTTATATTCTTCAACTAAAATTAAACATTTCTTTTTCAAAATAATTATCCCATATTTTATAATTCTGTTAACATCTTTATGTTTTCTCACCCTTTCTCTCCAATTTATAAAATAAAATAAAAATTAAAACTATAATAATATTCTTTTTATGAACAAAATTCCCATTTCTTTGCCCCAACTAAAATCAACTTAGCATAACTAGATTGCATACTTTTGAATAATCAAACTAAAATATAGAGCTTGCATGATAAAATTTGTTGATTTCTTTTTCCTATACCCACTCAACTCAAATAGACAAACATTTTTATTATCATTTGTTTGTAATTGCAAGGGTGAACTCCATCACTCCCTTTCACTCTCCAAATTTTTCTCTCTTATAGTCTTTAGCGACCATGGATCCAACTACTACCCTTTAAACAATAGCGTATAAGAATATCCCGATTTCTTTGGATCTATGTGGATTACTGTAACATTAATATCTATTAATATCTATAATTTTGGAAAAATATTATGATATTTAAAGATAAATGAATTTTTTTAATATTAATAAAATAAAGTATATATAAAATATAGTGTAAAATAATTTATTTTTAAATATATATAATTAAATTAAAATTAAAATTATATATATATATATATATATATATATATATATATATATATATATATATATATATATATGACTTTATTGTAATAATAGAAATTAGTTATAAATTTACATTTAAGAATCCGATTTTATGTATAAAGAAGTTAGTAATTTCACTAGTGAAAGGGGGAGGGACCTTAAATGATTCTCTTATGTTAGGAGGGTGAGGGACATTAAATGACTTGACTCAAAAAAATTAAAGAAAAACCAAGTGAATTACACAAAAGTAGGAGGGCATGAGGAGGGTGCCTTTCCCAGAGTCAAAATATGCAAGCCAAAGGAATTATCATCTTTGGTTGAGACATGTCTCCTTTCCCAAACTTGTATAATTTAAGCCTTTGTGAGACCTTGGTTAAGGCTTTAAGGCTACCCTGGATGTATATTGTGTAAAGGCTCATATGTGGTTCATTATATAATTTATAGTAGTAATTTTTCTTAGTGCTTATTGTAGTATCAGTTTTTAGTGTTTAAAATATGACACAAACATCTATAGGCTTAATAAAATTTATTATTATGAGAAATTAAATAATAATATAAAAAATTTAATTTATTGTGTACTTTAATTAATATATTTTTATTTTTTCTAAGTTAAAATTCTAATGATGCTTCAAAAGAGTTATATATCTAGATAGCTTGTGCACACCCTAACTTTCCACTTAGGAAACTAGATTAGTGGTAGTGTATAGAGTTCTTGCTTCTCAAAATTTGGGTCTCAAAAATCCAAACAAGAATAACAATAGGAACATTGCAAAATTGACGAGTTCTAACCACCTTGCACACCTAGACTTATAACTAGTAGATAATATTAAAAGAAAACTAAACCAAGAAAAAAACATGAGAATTATGTTGGGTTAGATGGCTCCACCTTTATGCATTGATTTTCCTTTTGAGTGGAGTTTCTTGGGAACTCAGGAGGGAAAAAATGATATTCAATTCTTTCCATATGCCTATCTAATTCCTTCACTTGGAGATGGAGCCCATCTAGGTACAACAAGATTTCCAACAACAACTTGGTTAATAACGATTACATTTGATAGTATAAAATGACCATATACATATATTGATTCTCTTGGCCCCTTTTGTTATTTATGCTGAGTTTCTAGCAGAGGATTATTGTCGCAAGTTTTGAATCTAACAAGCAACTACATTCCATACCACCTCCTACTTCATCTACGGGTGGTCACTATACTTTTTGAGTTGATGACAACCTGATATCTAGCTCTGGAACTTCCTCATTCATTGTAGTATGAAAATCACATCAATAACAAGCATATTGATATAATGTGGGTGAAACAAAGTTCTAAGACTTCTACAAAATAATATTTTTATGAATTGATATTTCAATGCAACCTAGAGATGGAAGAGAGGATCCACACCCCTTTCTCTTCTTGCATGTATAGTAAGACAACACATAATATTTTTCTATACCCTACTAGAATAGAAAAAGCAACCATTCTAGACTTTCCCACTATAAAAATCATAAAGTGTGGGGAAACAACTAACCAATATCCAAAGAAGGTGTGCTGAAAGATTTTCTCCCAAATCATACCTCCATGAAACTCCAAAATCCATAGATATATCATCATTAATAAAACTGATTGCAATGAATTTCCTTATATCATAACCTCACATAGGACTCTACACTCACAATTATCCTCTTCAGAATATAAACAAATGAAGTGATGTGACAACTAAGTGTAATAATTTCTCATTATGTTGCATACATAAATAGCCTTCGTCCACTTTTAATAAAGGAGGGCACTATGGCACATCCCCTCCCATTATTACTCAGTGGGATGGTAACCATGCACCCTCCCATCATAAAATAAAATACCATCCCTACATGGGTGAGGTTGAGTGATATAAGAATAATATATATGTTCTTTTGAAAAATATTATTAGACTTAAAAACTAAGAGAAGAATTATAAATATTAATACAAAATTAATTATTATTTATATATTTATATATTTATTTAATTAATTAATTAATTAATTAAGCTAATAACAAAATTTAAACACTAATAAAATATATAACTTTTAATTATTAAAAGATTTACTTTTATTTATTTCAATACTTAATAGATTAAATTTATATATTTGAAATGCCTTAGGGATTTTATGCACAATTATTGTGAATTTAATCATGGTTTTCAGTTTGTAATTTTCTATTGAAAGAACATTTAAGGTGGGATTGTAAAAATAAATAAATACCAATGAATAAAACCAAGTCTCCAAATTTCCTTACCTATTTCATTACATCTATTTCCTAAGTGAAGTTAAGCATTTGTCCTTTCCTTTCACTATCTCACAATTTTCCAATTATATCATAATCTTTATTTTTCTTCCACTCTCTCACTCCATTTAAAAAGTTCGAGAAGAAGTTAAAGCCTCAAAGTAAGGAAATATTCACAGCAAAGTGATGTTCTCTTTATTGAAAAAATTCCCCCTTTCTTCATCCAATTGAAGTCAAGTCAATACAAAGATCTCGTCAACTTTGGTGTTCATGTAGCTCCTACAACACCCTCCAAAATTTTGGCTTACACTCAACTTCGAAGCCTTCCTTGATCTTGTACATTGTTGTTGCAAACATTAGAGCTTATTTCATGATATTTCTTGAAGTTTTTCCCCTTTTGCATGTTGGGTTAACTGCCATCTTTCAGAATGTTTAGCTATTGCGCAATGTTTTCAAGGCTATTCTGATGGTTTTAAAGGCCTGCCTTTGTATATATGAGTTGTTCTAACTATGTAAATGTTTGTTTCACTCATGCACAAAGTCCTGAGCATTGTCGCATAGGTGTCGTTACGGTTGTCCCAAAGTTACCTTAAGTGTTGCACTTGTCGTATTTTTTCGTAAAGTTGTCACACTGAGGGAAATTATTTGTTCATGTGTTCAAGTGATCTATTTTTTCATGTCATAAAATTATTATAAGTGTGTGATCACATTCAAGGTTCATCACAGTGATCACATATCCCACACTTAGCCATTTTCGGAAGAAAAAAATTCCCTATTGAGCCACTTAGCTTCCCTAGGCCCCTTCTGAACTGTGCATTGTGCAATCTAATCCCTATAATATGGGACCTTATTTCTTGTCACTATGTAATGTGCAGTTCCTATCTCCTAGGACTGTTGCATTGTGTAATTCTTGTGCCCAAGCCTCGACCTTGACCTCCATAATTACGTAGTTATGTCCTCGAACCCAGCTTAAACTCCATAGTTCGCATCCTCAAGCCTTAAGCTCATCTCCTGAGTCCTTGAATTACATAGTTGCACAGTAGCCTAACCTACCTTGACTCCTAGAACTGCACAGTTGGCTCTACCAGTGTCCATTCCCTCAACCTGTCCCCACTGACTCTAGAAAAATGTGCATTCTTATTCTTCAAGCTTGCCTGAGCTACACACTGCATTATCTTAAAGCTCAAACTTTCCCCCTTGCTGCTAGAACTGTGCATTGTGTAGTCACTGAGTCCCTCTTACTAGCATGTCACTTGTTCTGGGCTCAACTGCTGGATCAGAATGAATAATCTTAGACTAGGGGATTTTCGGATTAATGTTGTCTCGTCATGAGTGAATTGCAGGAACATATACCCCATCATGTCATGGAAAGATTATGGAGAAGGAGAATAAGGAGTAAATCATGCCTAAATACCCTCTTTTAGTTGAACTTACAATTTTATCGATTAAGAGAAAGCGAAGGGACACTAGTTTTTGACCACTATCCAAGAATGGAGATCATTGAAGATTCTGCATCTTCAATCCATGCAGAGGTGAAGAGAAAGAACCTTGAAGAAGACATCCAACACTTAGCAGCAACAATGAATAGACATTTCCATATCATCAAGTAGTCCATGTCAGCAGTGTCATGTCATAAGCGGTCATATGCCACATCACTATTATGGATATTGTATATTGTATTCAAAATGTATTGTAAAGTGGAAATCCAAAGGACACACATGGAATGTAAAGAGTCATGTAAGTTGAAAATTCATAGGAAGTCAAAGAGTCATGAGGGTAGTCAAAGAGTCACCCTTGTTTATATATACTCCCTCATTGTATGAGCATGGGATGTTTCACCTTGGCTCCTCTCGGAAGGCATTGGAGAGATAAGCTAGTTCTTTGAGGAGCAAGGAGGGGCTCCAATCCTCCACTACTAGAGCTAGTGATGTACATTATAAACATGTGTCTTGGAACTTTTACTTAATAACAAAAGCCTTCAAGGCCAACACATTCTTCATGGATGGACTACAAATGTTTGTAAAACTATTATGGAGATGTTTTTATTTCATGTTTTCTTTCACATGTGCTAAGATAGTTCAACTATTTCATTTATTTTAGTACTTATGTTATTGTGAATGTACTATAATGGTTGTGATTGTTGTCCCATCCTTTTGGACTATTCAATGGGATATTAGAAAAATATTTCTTCATTGGTTGGTTGTAACGGCCCTCAACTCCATTGTGGACTATTCTGCTAGATGTTAGACTAACCCTTCTAGTTCATGTGTGTCTCTTCTTGGGTGGTACTACTACCTCTCACTTAGAGGCTCACTTTTCTCCCCTCTCAAAAGTAGAAGAACCTTGAGACAATTACAACTAAACACTCACCAAGCACAACTTCATACTTTTTGAAGACACCATTGCATCCCTCTCTCTTGCTGATAGTTAGAGCCAAGGCATATCTTTAATATATATGGAAACCATGCTGGTATTCTAGATGGGGATCCTACACCAAACATTATGAGGTATAATTGGGACTTCACATCGGTGAGATCCTTTGGTTCAAATATTTCTAGCACCATCAATAGTGGTGCTAGAAGGTTGGGTAGATGACAAGTTGAGCCCGTTGAATCTAGTTTGAACCTGTTAACTAAAATGGTTCACACTCAAATCTTACTCCCGAGGTGTTTCTCTAATTTATCCCTATATCAATTTTCAATTCCCGATGATCCTCTCTATCACTTGTCCCAGTTAAAGTTTGATGGTGAGGATGGAACATCCATAACTGAGCACATTTCTAATTTTCTTAAATTTTGTGAATCTTATGAAGTCAATGATGAAGAGCTTTCTTGTGTGCTTTTATTCCTCATGCTTGAAGGTCATGTTAATTGATGGTGCCATACCTTGCCACCTACTTCCATCAATTCCCTTTGTCATTTCCTCAGGGATCTTCATCAATCCTTTGAAAGGTATAATTACTCAGATGTATGTAAAAGAATCAATCTCTTAAGAATGAATCATAATGAGTCAGTTGAGGATTTTGTCGATCAATTCCTTCACCTTTGTTGTGAAATTCATGAAAAGGACATGAATCAGGACTTCTTGAAGCAGGATTTTGAGCTCTTCGTTCTTATCTCTTTACACGGTGAATATGAACCCACTAATTTTACTACTCCCTCAACTCTTGTGAATCATGAGATACCTCTAATTTCAGAGGAGGAATTTATTGCTCTTTTTCCATATCCTCCTCCTTTTCTATTCCTGATGAGGGTGCCTCCTCGTGGAGGTTGTAAATTTGGGAAATCTCCAAATCAAATTACTAATCCATCTTCTCATTCTGCATCAACTTTTCGTGATTCAGATGCAATGGGGGAAATTCCATAATGTCTCATGAAGCCTACGGTGAAGACTAACTCCTCCATTCCAGAAGATGTTGTCACTGTTCATAGTTCTAGTCTCGAATATGATCCAGATTTCTGTTATCCTCTATGATATACATGCCATGACTCTTTGTACCATGACCCAATCGATTAATCTGCTCCACCATCTAGTTTTTCATACTCTCTTTATTTTCATATTGTTGGTCCAAATTGCGATTAGGTACCATGTAGTCACATTATGGAGGTAGAGGAGCAGGAAAGTCGATATGCTTTAAATATTTCCTCTCTTTTTCAAAATCCTCCATCTCAAAACAATGTGCTTCCATTCTTGTATGATTCTCAATCTTCTAATCTAGGTAGTGAATAAAATGTAATCAACTCTTTCCATCAATCTTTAGCCTCGGGCAACAACCAATCCACTGATGATCACTTTGTTGATGTATGTGATCATGATTTCCCATGTGCATCAACTGATATTTTGGTTTGTCATGAAGATTTTACTTTGGATCTAGAATCTGATTCAATTAAAAAAGATGTGCTTATCGAAACTTCCTCTTCATATCACTATCCCTTGTTTTCTACCATTTGTGATGTATCTACTTGTGATGGGGATACTCTACAAGTCCATCATCCAATGAGTTAGCCTCTCAATTGGCATAAGTTGGTGATATTATCCATCATGAAAATCAAAAGATTCAAATATTTGAATACTCTTCCCAACCTTCATCATCTCTCCACTTGCATTAAGACAACACTTAAAATCAGCTTACTCATGAAAATTCCTCGATTCATTTATCTTTGAATTTGCGATCAGATAGATCTTCCGACTTGAGTAATCTGGTTTTTGAAGTTGAAGAATCTAGTCAAATGAGTGAAAGAAGTGGTTTCCATCTGGTGAGAAGTGGTTTTAATTAAACCAGAGGTAGCATCTATCCTCACACCATGCACGATCTGGTTCAGTCTTTAAAATGTGATTTTACAATTTTGGAAAGTTATCAGACCTTCTATGGAGTCGAGGCACTTCAACTCCCATGGATGGTTATGTCAAGATCTTGTGACTCTGGTAATCCCCCCGAACTAAGCCAGATATGGTTTCTCCTGCACAACCCTTCTCTTTGCATGGTTTCACTCGATGTAAATTTTGTTTTGAAAAATGTTTGGTATTTTGGGTATGATCTTTCAAATTTTAAAGAATTTACTTCTGACTGGATTTAGGATTTTTTTTCAGTTTATTCATATTCATGCAAATATATCGCATCAAAATCAGGTTCGGAATGTGTATCTCTCATAGAGTTATGGTATTGTGAAGTTAATCATTTCAAAGACTACCTTTGGATGAATGAATCATGCCTATCAGATTCATCTCTTAATAGTCAGTGCTCGGTTTTTATTGCAAAGGTTATATTGCAAATCTCCCCCTTCATCGCAACTAAAATCCTCTTGAGTAGAAATGAATGCATGAGTTATCACAAAAATCAAGTTCTTCTTCATTCACCGTGTCCTGAATGGTCTCATGTATTTTTTGTGTTGACATACCTTTTAAATTCTTTTCATGATTAATATGCTTGCATGGTTTGTCACTAGTTACCGGAAAATGTTGTCTCACATTTGACTTGCGAGGAACTTGGTTCGATTTTTCGGAGCATTCATAGAACTGTTCAAATTGATTTGTCTTCATTTATTACAAACTAGGAATCTGATGCTTTAATCATATCATCTGATCATTATTTTGTCTTTCATGATTTTCATTCATGTTATCATTTTTCCACCAGTATATCCAACGACAGTTTTTTTCACATCGTTTGATCTTCATTGTTCAACATCTTACTATTCAAATATTCGTTGAGAGATTGAGGCACTTCACTCTCCATGGATGGTTATGTTAGGTCCTCACTGTCTTGACATGATTTTTGAATATGATTAGATCCATTTTCCCTCACAACATTCTTGTTATAATCTCATGCCTCCAATTGAAAATCCTTCTTTTAAAATATTTCGGGGTTTTTAAGAGGATCATCAAGAATTTTATGATCCAATCGTTGAATGGTTGAAGCAATATTTCTCGATAAAATCTATTGCAATAAACAGGTTTTGACATTTTCTCATGCTTGCTAAGCAGGACGATAGAGAAGAAGGCGCATTCACAAGAAGTCTTCAAGGTTTGTCTAATTATGCTTTCTGTTGGAGAGGTAAGAGTGTGAATTGGATGAAACTGGTGGTTGTGACACACCTTCCTTTCCATAGGAAATACCTTTAAATTTTTGTACAAATTATTCAAGCTCTCATATTTTCACTTGCACATTGCTTTATATTTGTTTTAATTGATCACATCTTTGTGATTGGAGGTTAGGAATGATTACGGTGGCTACATTGGAAATTCCATTATACGTGACCCCAACCTTCTAGTTGTTAGGTTAGGAGTATGATTAGCTGCATCCTAGTTTTTCTTATCTTTCACTCATCTTGGGTTGTTCTCTTTAGCCTCTCTTATCTTTTATTACTTTTCTCTTGCATTATGGCAGCTTTGGTTTAGCTTCCTTGTTGTGTATTGTCTTTCCTTTCGTTTTGTTTCTTTCTTTTTTCTTTCTTGGTGTTTGTCTCCTTTTGTTTTCATCATGTGAATAAGTGTTGTTCCTTGATCTATTTTGGCTTCTTAGTATGTGTGTGTCTAAAGTCTAAAGAGTATTTTGACACTTTGACATTTGGCTAATCACAAGTCTGTATTCCTTGGGTTAGTTATATCTTTTGGCTGATGAAGTTCCAATGGAAAATATGATGTCTGTAAGGAGAGTTTTGTTCCAACCATGAATCCGTGTCTATTACAAAAACCTCATTCCTACACTCGGTCTTTATGTTTCGGCGTCTTCATTGTATCCAACTAGAAGAAGTGGAGAAGGGGAAAAATATAAATGAGCAAACATAAACCAAAGGTCTCTATTTCTTCTATGAAGGAATAACCTCTTCCACTCTCAATAAGTTTGGATCCCTCTTCCGCTTGAAAATAAATAAGTGACAATGCATAGTTCTCTTTTAAATAAATAAATAAAGATGAAAGAAGAGAAAGGCTTCCTTCATAGAGAGGAGAAGCAAGCAACTCCATTGGGGTATTGTCCATGCTCACTGGTAGTGAAGCAATATTTGTGTTCATTCGTGACTCCGTGGGGGTACTGTCCAGGTCTGATGGTAGTAGAGCACCACCAAACATAGAAAATTATACTCTTAACATCTTAAGCTCGTGAGCTACACTACCCTTCCCAACTCGAAACGTTGTGATATTTCGGAATCTTATGTTGCGTTCAACTGAGAAGGTATAAGGGGAACCATTTCTATTCATGGGGCAAGTTGGGAGGCCAAAGTAATCTGCACAATGAATCAATACTCATTGAAGAACCGAGGACCTACATAGAAGAAGTTAACCAAGATAGAGAAGTTGGAGTTCAACCAGTGTGTCATAAAGTATTGTAGCTATTGCAACACCCTCCAAAATTTTGGCTTAGTCTTAATTTCTGAGCCTTCCTTGGTCTTGTAAATTGTTGTCACAAACATTAAGGCTTATTTAATTTGCTTTCTTGCAATTTTTTGTCCCCTTTTGCATGTTGGGTTCACTTTTGTCTTTCAGCATGTTTGGCTATCATGTACTGTTTGCAAGCTTATTATGATATTTTCAAAGGATTGTCTTTGTGTATATGAGTTTTCTAACTATGTAAATGTTTGTTTAATTCATGCACAAATTCTTGAGCACTGTCACACAAGTGTCATCACAGTCATCCCAAAGTCTGTCTTAAGTGTCACACTTATCATATTTTTCGTAAAGAAGTCACATGGAGATAAATAATTTGTTCATGTGTTTGGATGATCTATTTTTTCGTGTCATCAAATTATTCTAAGTGTGTGCTCACAATCAAGGTTTATCATAGTTCATCACCTATCCCACACATAGCCATCTTTAGAAAAAAATTCCTAACTGAGCAACTTAGCTTCACTAGGCCCCTTTTGAAATACACACTATGCAGTCTCAACCCTCTAAGTTGTGACCTTTCTACTTGGCACTGCACAATGCTTAATTCCTATCTCCCAAGACTGTTGCACTATGAAGTTCCTGAGCCCATGCCCCATCCTTGACGTCCAGAATTTTATAGTTATGTCCTCCAACCCACCTTAAACTACGCACTTCACATCCTTAAGCCTCAGCCTCATCCCTTAATTCATCGAAAAAAGTAGAGCTGCAATAGAATAACCTCCCTTGACTCGCATAACTACACAATTGGCTCTCCTACTATCCATTCCCTCATCCTGTCCCCACTGACTTTAGAAACTGCGCAATATTATCCTTTAGGTTTTCTTGAGTTGTGCACTATGAAATATTAGAGGTTAATATTCCTACCTGGATACTAGAACTGCACATTGTGCAGCCACTGAGTCCCTCTTCCCATCCTGCCACTTGTTTTGGGCTCAGCTGGTGGAACATAATGCATCATCTTATACTAGGGTGTTTTTAGATTGATGTCATCTCATCATGAGTGAATTGTAGAAATAGGTACCCTATAATGTCATGGAAAGATTATGGAGAACGAGAAGGAGGGAAGCATGCCTAAAGACCCTCTTGTAGTTGAACTTACAGGTTAATCGATCAAGAGAAAGCAAAGGGACACTAGTTTGAGACCACTATCCAAGACTGGAGATCATTGAATATTCTACATCATCAAGCCATGTGGAAGTGAAGAGAAAGCATCTTCAAGAAGACATCCAACACTTAGCTGTAATAGTGACTTGATATTGCCACATCATTAAGCAGTCTGTGTCAACAGTGTCATGTCATGTCAGGAGTGATCATATTCCACATCACTATTGTGGATCATGTATATTGTATTCAAAATGTATTTTAAAGTGGAAATCCAAAGGAAACACATGGAGTGTAAAGAGTCATGTAAGTTTAAACTTTATATGAAGTCAAACAGTCACGAGGGTAGTCAAAGAGTCACCCTTGGTTATATATACTCCCTCGTTGTATGAGCAATGAAATTTTCACCTTGGCTTCTTCCATAAGGCATTAGAGAGATAAGATAGTTCTTTGAGGAGCAAGGAGTGGCTCCAATGCTCCACTACTGAAGCTAGTGATGTACATTGTAAACATGTGTCTTGGAACTTTTACTTAATAACATAAGCCTTCAAGGCCAACGAATTATTCATGCATGGACTATGAATGTTTGTAAGACTATTATGTAGATGTTTTTATTTCATGTTTTCTTTCACATGTGCTAAGATAGTTCAAGTATTTCATTTATTTTAGTACTTATCTTATTGAGAATGCGTTGTAATGGTTATGATTGTTGTCCCATCCTTGTGGGTTATTCTGCGGGATATTAGACAAATATGTATTCATCGGTTGGTTGTAACGACTATCGTATCTAATATGGGCTATTCCGTTGGATGTTAGATGGACCCTTATCATTCATGTGTGTCTCTTATTGGGCAGTATTACTACCTCTCACTTAGAGGCTCACTTTTCTCCCTTCTCCATAATATAATAACCTTGACACATTTACAACTAGACACTCACCAAACACACCTTCTTTCTTTTCGAAGACAATATTGCATCCCTCTGTCTCATTGACAGTTAGATCAAAGGAATATCTTTAAGATATATGGTAACTAGGCTGATATTCTAAATGGGGTTCCTACACCAAATTTTGTGAGGTCTAATTGGGACATGACATCGGGGATACCCCTTTCTTGATGAATTTCCAGCACCATCAACAGGTGTATGTTAAGAATTTTCTTTATCAAAGAGAAATTTCATTGATTTATTCACGCTTACACCACTTAAGTGAAGTCGATATGACACCCCTAATTTCTCTCCTCTATAATTCCCTTAAATTTTTCTAACTCTTCACTCCATTGACATGTTTCATTCTCCAACAATTGTTTTATGAGTCAATTCATAGTGTCTTCTATTATTAAAAAGTATTTCCACTGGCTTGTTTACCATTACGACCCACTAAATTCAAGTCAATATGGACATCTATAATCTCTCTCCTCTATAATTCCCTTAAAAATTTCCAAATGTCCACCTATTCAACATGTTTCATTCTGTAATAATCGTTTTCTTTTCAACTTAGAGTGGTTTTGTTTATTAGAGAAAATTTCCATTGATTTATTGACTTCTACTTAACTCAAGTCAATATGGACATATCTAATCTCTCTCCTCTATAATTCCTTCCAACTTTTCCAATTCTCCACTCCATGAACATGTTTCATTCTCCAATAGTTATTTTCTTTTCAACTTATAGTGTTTTTCTATTTTATTTATTAAAGAATTTCCATTGAGTTATTCACTCCTATGCCCTATTTAAGTCAAGTCCATATAGACATCTCTAATGTCTCTCCTCTATAATTCCATTAAAATTTTCCAACCCTCCTCCATTGACATGTTTCATTCCCCAACAACTACTTTTTTATCAACTCATAGTGTTTTTCTTTATTAAAGGAATTTTTCATTCCTTTATTTATTCATATGCCCCAATTAAATCAAGTCAAAATGGACATCTCTAGTCTCTCTCTCTAATTCCTTTAAACTTTTCCAAGTCTCCAATTCCATTAAAATTGTTTTATTCTCCAATAATGGATTTCTTTCCAAGTCAATATTTGTTAGAAAATAGGACAATATTGAGAGAGGGGCGTGAATTAATGTTGTAGGAATTTCCACTATTTACAAAATCTCTTTCACTTATGCTATGATATTAGGACACGATAAAGAGTTTCAACAATTAGTTTATATGAGCATGACATGAAATAATTTCAGTAACACGAGGAACACACATATGGTTCAAACTTTGCTTCAATTATTTCATGAGGAAACCTACAGATTTCTATTACAAATTCTCTGGCTACAACCAACAAGAAGCTACAACTCCCTAATGTATCAACTATAATTGAATGAAGATACAACCCCAATTATTTACCAATGCCAACTAGAAGGAACACCAACCCCTAATCTACAAGCTACAACTTCCTTGACATCAATGATTCATTTTTCATCCATTTTCACACTAGAAGCATGAATGCCACATCTGCATACAAATAAAACAATATCTTCCTTAATCACCATTACCTTCAAATTACTAAATACACTAGCACCTCACACACAATTATTGTCACAAAAAAACTCTCATACGTCTTGTTTGATCAAACCTACTGATAAATATTTTTTCTTTTTTATTTTATGCCTCTTTTATTTTCATGTATTATTGCATGAATTCTTTATTTTTGGCTTTATCTTCTTCAAAATACGTCTTCTGAATGTGTTTTTCAAGTTAGCACCCTCTGTCCTACTATTCTAGGCTCAATCTCTAAGTTGAACTATGAATTTTTGCCATTCTGGTGGTTTAGAGGGTTTAGTAGGAATTTACTATAATTATTAGGCTTATAACTTTATCTTAACTACCAATTCTTCCACTTAAATTGTTTTTTTGACAAATAATAGCCCTACCCTCTTACGTGTTAGGCCCTTGTCTCTTTTCTAGCATAAAACCGTATGCCATGACCCCCGCCTTGGTCTCTTATTTGCTTATCTACTTTTAAGCCTCCATGGGCTAATTTTCTTTATAATCTACTTCCATGCCATTTCTCGCATTACTGTATGGACCAAGTGTTGGTGCTTGATTCAGGCCACCTATATCCAATTCTTTTGCTTTATACCACTTTATAAAACTTTGGGATTTACCTTGTAGGCTAAGTTGTTAAGCCAAGTATTCCCACACTATTTTCATTGGTTGTCACTCTATCGTACCACCACTATCAACCTAGTGCTAGTATCTCTGTCTTTCCTTCTCCACACCTTCAAACATCATCGGGGTTTTCCTTGTGGGCCTAGTTTTCTTGTGGGGATTTCCCACTGTAGCTTCTCACTAATCACTGCCTCTTCCAAGCTGAGTCATCTTTGAGAACAACCATATTAGCCCAATCTCCAGTTAGCCCAATGCTTCCAATGTGTGATGCTATAAAAAAAATTGGTTTTTTCCAATGGGATTAACTCATGGTAACATCTCATATCCCACATGTCACTATTTGAGTGGTGAAACATGTCACCCAAAAATGGCCCATTTGGTCACCCAAAATGGCTAAAAACACCTGCCATGTGTTGACCTATTATTGGGCCATGTCATTGCTAACATCATCATCCACCTGCGCACCTGTTAGGTTCCTATACCAATAGGTTTCATTTCTCATGATTGACTATGGAAGTGCCAAATATGATCATCCTTTTTATGCTGCAAAGGTTCCATATTTCCACAAAAGAATTAGAGATCTAAAAGATATAAATAGGGTATGCCCTAAAAGCAAAAATTAAAGGGCAAGAAGAATGAATTGGTCAACAAAAGAAAAGGAAGATGAACCCCAAAGAAAGACTAGCAAAGTGGCTAGTCAAAATGCCACTATTGTCCTATTTGTGCAAGGCAAGTTCACATTGTGAAAACACTGGTTTTTATCACATCTAATGGATGGCCCAACAGTTCAATCTGGACCAGTCCATATTTAAATTTCCTGTTGTAGAATAGAGAATGAAGATCTGTCCAAACAGTTCAAGCTTGGCAGATCACTAGCTAGCTAGAGAAGCAAAGGGTCTCAAATGCTTAATCTAAGCCCTTGGAAGAAATAAGGGTAGATCTAGATAGGAAGGCAGCCAAAAGAAAAGAGGAAAATCAGGGTCTGCTAGTTCAAGTGCACCCAATCAAAATCAAGAAAAAATGTTAGGAATTGTAGAATGGGTAGGTAGATTGAGGTTGCAGAAACAGGTCTATCACCAGTGCCATCTTCTTCAACATGATCTATTTTCATGGGTATCTCAAAGTGTCAAGGTAAAGGTGTGATGACAGATCAGATGTTGCATGCCTAACTTCCCCTCTTCCCCCCTTACAAACAATCATTCACTAACATCCCTTAAAGAGATTGATATATGCTCAAAAACTCTTAACTTCACTCCATTTCCATGAAAACTTAAGTGAAATTGCAGGTTTGCTTAAGAGCTAAAAGCCACATTTCTTGTCTAAATTTTTATTTCTCCCCACACCCCCAAGCCTAGGTGATTCAATTTCATGCACCCAGCACTTCCCCTCATATTCATATTGACTTTTTAACTTTATTATATAAATCCCGCTTATATTTCCCCTCCCCTATAATGTATAAAAATACACAAAAGACCCAAAAAATATTGTAAATATCCCGCCCCGACCTAATATGGCTATGCTTTAAAATTTCTCTCAGGAGTCATTGGTCCACCTGGGACCAATAATAGCCCACCACTTGTTCCGCTAGGATTTGTTTGACATCCGGTTAAACGAATAGCCATAGTCTGCCGCGCAAAAATAATGGGATTTAATTAATATCTAATTAATTAAATAACCGCATTCATTAAACTCCTAG
Source organism: Pinus tabuliformis (assembly GCA_031772625.1). Classification (NCBI taxonomy): domain Eukaryota; kingdom Viridiplantae; phylum Streptophyta; class Pinopsida; order Pinales; family Pinaceae; genus Pinus; species Pinus tabuliformis. Next base: position 1,305,549,334 of record CM062818.1, read on the forward strand.
CCTAAGGTTCAAAATCCCGTCAAACAATGATTAGTGGCCAAACATTAACGCAGGTCCCGTAGCTTAAACCGCCGTCACCTACGCCTCCCGTCAACCATTGGATCATGCCCTCCAAATCCAATGGCTCTCATCAATATCGGAGCCGCCCCCACGTCTGACCGTTAGCTTCTGATAGAAAGTGGTTTTCTCACCGTACTCTGGGATGCGTGTCCCCTACCTATTGCATCGGGCCTGCTCTGACATAAACCGCCCCCGTACCAAAAGCGGTTCGATGGAAACCACATACCGCCTTCTGTTCCCACCGCACACGTCATCCACCACGTCTGCACCTACGTCAGCGCCCCCGCTAATATTTCTTCCACCGTGTCTGCCCTGTCACCCATCCACCTCATCGACCACGTCACTTTCCGTACCCCGCTATGCAAAAAAGCTACGTCATGATGACGTCATCCCAAAAAAACGCTAAAAAGCCCGAATTTTGTCAAAAGTCGCGAAAATCATCGTTTTTTGTTTATTTCTGTTTTATCGTGTTGCGGAGACTATGCATGGGCATTACGTTCAACTCGTCACCAACTCTCCAGCCCACCACCCAAGCAAGTTCAACCTGCAAACCCGACCCCCTCAGCTCACTCTACAACTGCATTTTGTGCCAAGCGGCTGTAAAACAGGTATTTATTCAACAGTCACCCAAAAACCCTGTTTGTATGAAATTTCTCTGTTAAACAATCTTCGGAAGAGCTAAATGTAAGTGAAATTTGCTTTTACCTGTAGACCTATGCATTTTAAGTTACTGTTCATCATTGTAGCCAAAGAAAACCTGCAAGCCTCTTCTCCTCTGTAAATTGCCCACTCCTTTGTATTTCAAGCCCATTTCTCTGGGCAAAATCTCAGAAAATGCCCAAATCCTAAGTCAAAATTGCCAAATTCACTCTTGAAAGAGCACCATTTCCCCTGCTTCTATCCACCTTCCCGACCAAACTCTACAAATTCTAGGTTCACTGTGAATTTCATCAAAAGAAACAAGTTCCAGAAACATAACTCACTCTCTGATTTCTGAGGAAAAATAAAACCAGTGTTTTATTGTTTATTGCTCCAAAACTCCAACTGCAACTTAAAAAGTCATATAACAAATTGAACATGGAGGCTCCAGTGGCCCTGAATATTGCACCCTTGAATGCACCTCATAAGGAGTTGTTGTGGCCACCTCTTGCTGATAGAGATTTCCAGATTAATGATATGGAGGGAAACAAGCCTCACCTTCAGGCTTTCTGTGAAATAAGGAATAGCTACAGGAATAAAGCTGACATATTTGGAATATGGGAGTCTAATATGCCTATTTAATACCTACCTTTAGTGAATGTCTTCCCTGACCTCATCCATCAATGTTGTGCTAATTATGAGCCTTCTCAAAGGGCAGTGATGGACCCTTCTGGAAATGTCCTCTTTTACATCACCCCTCAGTCTATAAATGAGATGTTGCAATTCAAGCCAACTCAACCTTTGGTCCCTCTCTCCATGAAACAGTTGCTGGATCAAGCCTCAAAATTGTCCTCTGCAGAAGTTGACCGAATTGCCAAGATGTTCATGCCTCCAGAATGCTACTCCAGATACACACTTCCCTATCACCATGCCTGGTTTGATGAGCCTGGAAGATTGGTCATAGACATGATTTCTTACATTCTGGGATTCAAAACAAGTGAAATTGTGGATGAAACTATCTTGGCTCTAATGTCCATGTTTGCTCCAGGACAGCCCCCTACTATCAAGTATGATTATACCACCTACATAGCTAAAAAAAATCATGAGCAGTTCATGAATTTGGACAGAGAAAGAGTGTTCAAATACACTTCATATATATATCATTTGCTGTTGTACTATTAATCTGATAGTTTCCCAGTTTTCCTTAAAAAATTGGATGCTAAGGGGGAGCGAAGGTCTATGATATTTTGGACCCTAGTATTCCATCAAGTTCAAAGCTCCCCATATACATATTGTGAGTTTATAGACCTTTTCATCTATCCAGCCACTTGCTTGTTGTCAACAACTCCTCCTGCCAGGCTCTCTGCTGAAATGCAGAAAATCCTCCATCTCTCAAAGGAATATAGCATTAGTGATTGGTATTTTTACCAAAACTACACAATAATCAGGATTTATGGCTGTGAATTAGCCCCCTGTAGATTGCCAAAATATGTCCCTATGAGACTCTTTTCCTTAGAGTACTACCAGCAATTCAACAGTGCAGATTTATCCTATTTCTATGGTGCTAGGAAAAAAGCATAGCTTAAGATAAGACATCAATTGGGCCCTTTTATCTTTAATAAAAGGGAAGAAGCATGGAAGGAAGTTGACATTATTCTGAAAGACAAACTTAAGCTGAAACCAAGTTTCCTTTGGTCACCATATGACCCTCAACATTTCATAAGCTTTAGAAGAGTCAAAAACAAGCTCACATGGTATGTGCACCACAAAATCCCTGAAATTGAACAATATGCCAATCAACAAGAATGGGTAGAGGGCACATTAGTTGAGGAGCTTACTCAAGAAGAGAAAACAGAAAAAGAAATCAAAGACCTTGAAAATACACTTGACCTGGATTCTTTTGGACAGGTCACTTTCACATTGCCTCAACATATTGGAGCAGGCACATCATCTGCCAAAACTTCTCAGCAGCCTACCCAAGAAAGTGCTACACCTGTAGGGACATCCAAAGGCAAGGAGATACAACATTTCGAGCAGCAAGATACAATGGCAGACCGGCCAGTTTCAGCAGAAGAGAAAAATCAAGGACAAGGCCCCTCAACGCAAACAAAAGCACCTGAAATACCTGTGCTACAAACTCCTCTCAATAAGGAAAGGGCCAAGAAAAGAGATAGACAGGAGGAGACATCCACAGGAATATCATCTGAACAGCAATGGGAAAAGAGACAAAGATTAAATCCTTATTCAGAAGAAGAATTACTAGAGGAGACAACTGGACAGCAAGCTCCCTCATTTTTGGAAACTTCAGCTAGCTCCTTTCAACAAGAGCAATAAAGGCAACATGGTGTGGAGGTTACATCCACCAGGCAACAGAGCAAACAAGGCTCTGACATCAAGAAGGCATTCACTGATATCAAGGCTAGAAATGAGCCAGTAAGGTTGCAGCTGTATAATCAATTGCTAAGGATGGCCCCCACTAATCAGCAAAGGCTAATGGCAGCCTATGACATCCACGAATGGAAAATGACCCTTAGTCATTTCAAGCCTACAACGCAACAACCACAATCAGCTGCTGTGTTGGGTCCCTATAATACTAGTGATTACCCCATTAATATTGTAGTTATACCCCTTATTTATATTGTTGTGCCCTATTACCCCCATATTGTTATTTCTGTGCCCCATAGAATTCCTCTATTGTTATTTTTGTGGCTTTATATTATTATTGTTAGGTCGGCTGGATTATATTGTGACTCCTTAGACTCCTATATATAGAAAGGAGGTTTTGTCATTTGAATCATCCAAGAATTGTTCATTTATGTAATGTAAAGGAGGTTTCCCCCTCGAAGAGGCTGAATTCTAAGGCATTGATCTATCTTTTCTATCTTTTCTTGAGCTGGTTTCATAACATTTGGTATCAGAGCTTTGGATTCTAGGGTTTCGCTGCTCCAAACAGGTCATCGTGGAATTTTCGCTATAACTTTTTTCCTGTGACGTTTCAGAAGTCGCAAAAAAAACCCATTTGAGAAGAAATCGTGCTGAACCTTGGGTCCGAATTTCAGAGCTTTTCGCGCTATATTTCCAGAGATATGATCTGAGGAATTTGGTCTTTTTGCAGACTCCTGAATTACATTCCAAACAGGTGACCTGGGGAAAATCGTCATAACTTTCTCTCTGGGGATCAGATTGAAATTTCGTAAGAAGGTATAGAAAGAGGACGAATTTTAGTTTCTTGCATGCATTTTTCAGATCCATAGGTTGAAACAGTGACTCGTGGCACATCGTACAAGTTTGCTCTACTGAACTAGTCTATAATCAAGTCACTGTGGGAGATTTCGCATAACTCTTCCTTGGAGAAACCAATTTGGGTCAGACTTGTGGCATTGGAAAGAGGACACAGAAGGCTACTACATGTCACACAATTAGAACTGGATGATCCAAAATTATAGAGATACATCAGATTCAATATCAGACTTCTACAAATTGAAAAAAGGTGTGTAGTTTTTTTTTTTTTTATTTTTGCGTAAGCTTGGTTTGAAGGAATTCAAAGGGCATAGTAAAGCATTATTATCGGTAACTGATGCCCCGAGGAAAGAAAATGCAAACACCTAGTAAGGAACCTGAAAGCTCTAGCATGACTCATGAAGAAGAGGAAGAAATGCAACATGATATATCAAAATTACAAGACCAAGTGCAACAACTGTCCCTTACACAAAAAGGAACAGAATCTAAGATGGATGGTTTAAAGAAAGGTGTAGAAGCTAAGATGGATTGTTTAAAGAAAGGCGTAGAATCTAAGATGATTGACGTGGAAGCTAAGATGGATGATTTTAAGATGGATTTGAAGACAGACATGGATGAATTGAAGATAAATATGAATAAGTTGCTACAAGAAATGGGCACTAAGGGTGAAAGGGTACTAAAGGAAACTCATGATGAGAATAAAAGAAATGTTAATCATGATTCCATAGACGCTAATGTTGGATCGAAGACTCACCATATTCCAAAAATCGATATGAGGAAGTTTGATGGCAAGGATCCCGCCACATGGATATTACAGATGGAGCAATTCTTCGATCTCAATAATGTGCAAAACACACAAAAGGTACGTATGGCAACTGTATATTTGGAACCAAATCAGTTTGTATGGTATCAATGGCTTTGCTTTCATAAACAATTTATCACTTGAGCAATTTTTACGGAAGAATTGATAGCACATTATGAGGATATAAAAAGCAACACTTTTTTTAGCCAATTGATAAGTCTCAAACAAAAGGGTTCAATAATGGAGCACATTGAGGAGTTCCAAAAATTGAACATAAGGGTAAAAGATATTCCAAAGGAGCATAGGATTGATGTGTTCATAGGGTCTTTAAAGGATAATATCCAACATGATGTTCGCCTTTGGGAACCTGATTCATTAGAGAAGGCATTCAGGTTAGCAAGAAAAATGGAAAGCAAAATTATGGCAACCAGGAAGCATACCACTCACAACTATAAAGATGGAAGTGTTGTTGCCCCTAGTCTTCCACAACCTATAAGGTTGACACCACAACAATTGGAAGAAAAAAGAGCAAAAGGGCTTTGTTACAGTTGTGATAGCAAATACACTAAAGGTCATAAGTGTGCTGAGAAGAAATTATTCTACATAGATTGTGAAGAGGAAGAAGAAAAGGAGCAAGAAAGGTCAAAAGAAGAGGATATACTCCAGGAACAAAGCCTAGATGAAGAACAAATAAATCCAACCATATCTTGTAATGCATTGGCGGGAATTACCACTCCTCAAACCATCAAGATAGAAGGACAAATCAAGAAGAAAAAGGTAATAGTGTTGATTGATTCAGGAAGCACCCACAATTTTATTCATTGTAGGGTAGCAAAAGAATTGAATTGCTTCCTATATCCAGCACCAGAGTGTCAAGTGATGGTTGCAAATGGAGGAACAATAAATTGCTCGGGAAAGTGCCATAATATCAAGCTATCCATGGGAGAATATGTATTGACTAGCCCAATGCTTTCCATTCCAATGGGAGGTGCTGATGTTGTACTAGGAGTCCAATGGCTACAATCCTTGGGTACAATAGCTTTTAATTTTCAAGAACTTTTCATCAAATTTTCTACGGAAGGAAAGGAAGTTGAATTAAGGGGTATTGCAGGGAAACCAGGAAAGATAATCAGCTCTAATGGTATGACAAAGCTTCTAAAAAAGGAGCAAAGAGGTGTAATTGCACAAATTGTGCCCCATGCTATGCGTGATCATGATCATGCTATTCATCTGATTCCAGGAAGTGTTCCTCCAAACATCAGACCGTACAGATATCCCTATGTCCAAAAAAGTGAAATTGAACGTATGGTTGCAGAAATGCTAGAGGCTGGTATAATTCAACCAAGTCAAAGTTCTTTCTCTGCTCCAGTAGTATTGGTGCACAAGAAGGATGGATCATGGCGCATGTGTCCAGATTATAGGGAGCTCAACAAGCTCACTATTAAAGATAAGTTCCCCATTCCTGTCATTGATGAATTACTGGATGAATTGCATGGATCAATTTACTTCACCAAGTTGGATCTTCGTTCGGGATATCATCAAATCAGAATGAAGATTGAAGACATTCCGAAAACGGCATTTAGAACTCATGAGGGTCATTATGAATTTTTGGTCATGCCTTTTGGCCTTACCAATGCACCTTCAACATTTCAAGGTTTGATGAATTCAATTTTCAAACCATTCCTTAGAAAATTTGTGTTAGTATTTTTTGATGATATACTAATCTACAGCAAGTCTTGGAAGGATCATGTTGAACATGTTGACAGGGTGCTACAACTATTGGAGGAGAAACAATTATATGCAAAAAGATCCAAATGTTTCTTTGGAGTCCAGGAGGTGGAATATTTGGGTCATATTGTATCTCATGAAGGAGTTAAGGTAGACCCTACCAAAATTAAAGCCATTAAGGAATGGAAAATCCCCACATCCATAAAGCATCTGCGAGGATTTCTTGGGTTGACAGGGTATTATCGCAAGTTTGTTAAGAATTATGGGAGAGTAGCAGCACCTCTAACAACATTATTGAAGAAAGATGCATTTTCATGGACTCCGGAAGCAACAAAGGCCTTTGAACATCTTAAAGAGGCAATGTGCCAAGCACCGGTCTTAGCTACACCGGACTTCACAAAAACCTTTATTGTGGAATGTGATGCTTCAGGAAATGGAATTGGTGTTGTTCTAATGCAAGATGAAAGACCCATTGCTTTTGAAAGTCGTCCAATCAAGGGAAAGTTTTTAAGCAAAGCTATTTATGAGAAGGAAATGTTGGCAATACTCCATGCACTTAAGAAATGGCGACCCTACCTAATGGGAAGACACTTCAAGGTAAAAAAGGATCATGATAGCCTTAAATACTTTTTAGAACAAAGATTATCCTCTGAAGAGCAACAAAAGTGGGTCACAAAGATGTTGGGTTATGACTTTGAAATCATCTACAAAAAAGGGAAGCAAAATGTGGTGGCAGATGCACTCTCAAGAAAGGATGAGGATGTGGAAGCATTGTTGTGCGCCATTTCTATTATCCAACCAGATTGGATAAACGAAGCAAGGGAGGAATGGAAGAATGACGAAAAAGTGTGGGCACTTATTCGAAAGCTACAACAAGATTCCGGTACATCTGATACATTTAACTGGCAAAATGATTCGTTATGGTACAAAGATTGCTTATACCTCTGTAAGAATTCCCAGCTAAAACAAAAGATTCTTATGGAATTGCACACTTCTCCCTTAGGAGGGCACTCAGGATTTTTAAAAACTTACCACAGGGTTAAGAAGGAATTTTTTTGGGATGGCCTTAAATCAGATATTCAAAAGTTTGTGGCGGAATGTTTGGTTTGCCAACAAAATAAAGTTGAAACAATTAAGACACCGGGTCTATTACAACCTTTATCCATTCCAAGCCAACGTTGGGAAGAGGTTTCAATGGATTTTATCACAGGTTTACCCAAGTCTGAGGGAAAGAGCGTCATCATGGTGGTAGTTGACAGACTTACCAAGTATGCACACTTTTGTGCATTATCACATCCATTTAAAGCCAGTACAATTTCTACTGCATTTATGGAAACAATTCAAAAGCTACATGGAAACCCAAAGATTATTGTAAGTGACAGAGATCCCATTTTCACTGGAAATTTTTGGACAGAATTATTTTCTTGTCTTGGTACTCAGTTAGCTCATAGCTCATCTTATCATCCTCAATCTGATGGGCAAACTGAGATAGTAAACAAATGTTTGGAAGGATATCTTCGTTGCTTTGTATCTGATAAACAGACACAATGGGTCAAATGGTTGCCTCTGGCTGAATGGTGGTATAACACTTCCTTCCATACAGCAACAAAAATGACCCCATTTATGGCACTTTATGGGTATCAACCACCATCCATCACATCATATTTAAAAGAAAATTCTAAGGTTCAGGCAGTGGAACACCACATCGAACATCAACAACAAGTCCTCCAACTCTTAAAGGATAACCTTGTGTTGGCACAAAATAGAATGAAACAACAGGCATATCAACATCGCAGTGAAAGAAGTTTTGATGTAGGTGATTGGGTATTCCTACGGCTACAACCATATAAGCAAATGTCCCTAAAGCAAGCTAAGAAGGATAATAAATTATCACCAAAGTATTATGGTCCGTACAAGGTGTTGCAAAAGATTGGTACTATGGCATACAAATTGGAGCTTCCTGCAACTTCTCGATTGCACCCAGTTTTCCATGTTTCATGTTTAAAGAAGGTTATAGGCGACAAGCTCCCAGTTCAAACAATATTGCCAGAACTTGACGAGGAGGGAAAAATTATATTGGAACCGGAAGCAGTCACAGAAACAAGAACTCGACAGCTACGAAATCGATCAATTTCAGAGTATCTTATCAAATGGAAGAACTTATCCGCTGAAGATTCCACATGGAAGGATGAGAATTTTATGCAGAAGTATCCAGAACTACTCAAGCGTTGAGGACAACACTTTTTTGAAGGAGAGGGGCATGTTGGGTCCCTATAATACTAGTGATTACCCCATTACTATTGTAGTTATACCCCTTATTTATATTGTTGTGCCCTATTACCCCCATATTGTTGTTTCTGTGCCCCATAGAATCCCTCTATTGTTATTTTTGTGGCTTTATATTATTATTGTTAGGTCGGCTGGATTATATTGTGACTCCTTAGACTCCTATATATAGAAAGGAGGTTTTGTCATTTGAATCATCCAAGAATTGTTCATTTATGTAATGTAAAGGAGGTTTCCCCCTCGAAGAGGCTGAATTCTAAGGCGTTGATCTATCTTTTCTATCTTTTCTTGAGCTGGTTTCATAACATGCTGACTATATCAGAACCAATCTGGAAGTTCTCTCCAAAGACATCCATCCAATGGACCAGATTGAGTTACATAAACAAACCAGAGAAATGGTGTAGTCCACCTTGGCAGATAAAGCAATATTGGCTCACAGACTGCAAAATTCCTTTATAATACTTCTGCCTAGTTGGAATTGGAGAAAACCTCCTCATTGGGAAAGGATAACAGAATTAAATCCTTGGAGGAAATCATCATGGAATTGGGACATGATCCCAAGGATCCTAAGGGCATTCAAGCCTTGATTAAAAAGAAAGAAGAAGACATAGCAGCCCTTAGAAGGCAACTCAAGCTACCAATTACAATACACCTGCAGACCACAGAAGTTGCACAACAGAAAGAAGAATATGACGTGGTAACTCTTTTTATGAGGATGAATGAAAGGCTGCTACAAACAGAGAAATCCCTGGAGGTGGTGCTACAACAAAAGCAAGGTGAAGTGGCATCCCTGCCACCAGAAACAACTCCAATTCATGTAACTGCTCCTCCTACAGTCACCACAGCAGTCCTTCCTATTGAACATCCATCAACAGCAGGTACTTCAACTTCATCAACAACAACAACAGCAACAGTTATAGCAGGACTGGACACCAGCCAAAGTATGGAGGATATGATGAAAGAGATAAAGGCTCTAGAACTCCAAATGGCAGAGTTAAAGGAAGCCAAGGAAAAGCTGGCCAAGATAGAGGTCAGTTATGACAAATCAAAGATTACTGTGGCAGAAAAAACCAGAGAAGTTAAGGCCTTGGAGAAAAGAATAAAGGAATTGGAGAAGGACCTTACTCTCCACAAGCCTCTGGCAAAAATAAAAACCATTTTATGGACCAAAATTAGCCATTCTATCACTGATCAATGGCAATCAATTCAAACCATTCATGACCAGATTGAGTTAATACGGATAGTTCAATTTGAGACTCAGAAAGCCAGAGCATTGTTGGAAAACAAGCCAGAACAGGCCAACAGATTAATTCACTTTTTGAATACTCACACTAGAGAGCAGTTGGTAGCTTTAGACATTTGGAACAGAACTGATACAATTTTGAGAGTTAAAAAAGTGCTGACCATGAGGACTTTTGTGCAGACTTTAGAAAGGAAGTGCCAAGAAATGCAAGCAGAAATAGGCACCTTCAAGGAGAAGTTTGCAATGTTGCAAAGCAAAGGGTTACCCAGTTTGTTGACCAGCAGTGGAAGACTGCTCACACATGGACAATATGCTCACAGGGTGAATACTTATGTTTCAAATCAAATTACAGCATCATCCAGCAGCTCAGAAGACACAGGGCTTCCCTCTGGATAGGTTTTATATGACAGATTAGAGAATCTGTTCTACATTGAACATGAAATGGCACACCTTTTTGAAGTCCAGCCAAATTACTACACATACACTGAAGCTGATGAAACATTGATTAAACTACAGAGACACCAATTGCCAACAGATCAATGGTGGGACAACATGCTGGAGGTTTTTCCAAGGTAATTTTGATTCTCTTCCTTGGAACAGCTACACATCAACAAATTCAAATGCAAAGAGCCACCTATCAGAAAATCAAATTAACAAAGGAGGGAACTCGTGCTAAAAGGCGTTAAAGCAAACTCAGGCACAGGTGGCAAGTGACAGCACATCAGGAATGCAAATCAAAGAAACAACTATCAGCCGAATAGTGGAGCCTGAAAGTCAACAAAAGCGGAACACCTAAGGCGGCCAGTACATCATAGTTACTCCTTCATTCTGCGCGGTTTTCCATATCAGTTATTGCTCTTGCCAAAGTAGATGGATAAATTTATTACTTGATATTTTTCCTACGGGATATTTTGTAAAAAAACTCTTTTATAAATACTCTCTCAAGATATGTATTATTGTTGGCTGGTGAATATCATTCTGGACTTGCGCTGTATGCTCTGAGAAATCTTCTGAAATAAAATTGTTGGAATGCTTTGCTGGTGAATTTGCTGGTTAGGGAATCAATGGCTAAAGATTAATTGCAGAATTCTCGTGTCATTACATGGATCAATAACTTTTCTTCACCTTTGTGCTAATGTATTTACGTTTTATTTACCATCTAAATATCATGTTCTAAGTTACAGGAAGAAAGAATAACCCAGAATTTGCTTTGTTGTACTCTGTGTTCAATTCTTGTAAATTTTTATGTTTTCTGCAGGACTAGCATAGGCAAGAATTCTTAACTGCTCTTGTTTCCTTGGTTCTTACAATTTAAATATAATTAAGGAATCCTTAACTGCTCCTTGATAATATTTACCCATCATTCCCACTGTTAGCATAATGAAAGACTCTTAATTGCCTTTCATTCCCTGACTTCACTTCACCCTATCCTAGTTTATAATTGGTTCCATGTGTGACTATCCTGCTCTGTAATATTTCTTTTTCCAAAGAGACCATGCCCAGAAATTTATCCTTCTTTGGACTCCATCAACCCAATGGTCTGAACTTCTCCCATCTTGCAGCCCTGCTTTACTGAATTTCATCTTCCAAACACCAAACAAAAACTTGTGCTTCATAACTATCCTAACATGAAACAAAACAAATCTAAATCATAAAGAGAGAGGCCTCTCTAGTTGCATATTGGCTAGAATCTGCAGCTAAAAGACTGGTTAGTGGTTACCTCGGCCGTATTCCCTTTGGAGGCTTAGGGAACAACCTGAGTGATAACATCATTGGCGACTCCATTGGGGAACTGAATGACTATTTGTTATTGATGTCTATTTCTTAAAGCTACAAATGAAGCCTGAAGTTAGCCAGGTAGCCTTTGAAACTGTTTTTGCTCTGCATTTACAGGATTAAATAAATGTTGCTTCAGTCAATCTCCAGTCTAGCTTTAGGCTGCAGACAACTTCCCTAAAGATTTGATCAGTTCCCTCATTTTAACATATTCAAAGGAAAGACCAAAGCCTCCTATATTTCAAACAGAGCTTCCTTTTGGAATATTGCCAAAGGCTTTGATGCTCAAACATTTCTAGAAAATACCAAAATAGATTTAGAAGCTGGCTCCAAAGAAGAAAGTACGGTATACCAGATCAAATCTTGATCCTGATCCTCCAGCTGTTTTTGAAAATCCCAACTTAATTCCTAAGACCCTAAGACGACAAGGAAGTCTAGAAAATTCTGCTGATACAAAGTTTGATATCCTTTAGCAAAACTTGACCCAATTTCCTCCTGGGAAAGCAGTGGTAATTCCCATTGTTACTATAGCTCCTCCTAGTTCACCATCATCATCCCAAAGTACATCTTCCACCCATCCATTCACTCCATTTATCCCAGTTGTTATCCCTCTGTTACCAGCTGTCCCATTTATACCTCCAAACATGGCGAACAATTATGCTCCTTTACAGTTGCCTACAAATCTAGGGGCTATGCCTCAGGATTACCATAGTAAAATAACATATTTTGATGGTACTAGCTCCTATACAGCCCAACAACACACAAAGAAAATGAATAATAAAGCTGCCCTAATAGAACCCCCTCTTGAAACAGACCTCAACACAAAGCAACCCATTGTTGAGGACATATCTGACTTATAGCCTCCAAAATGTCAGCCCTCCACATCCCTTCCCTCAAAATAAATTCCAAACAACCCCTTGAAAAGTAATGTCAAAACAGGTTTAGCCCACAATAACATTTAGGATGAAGAAAAGGTCATTGAAAATACAGCAAAAAAGGAAAATCTTGCTGCCAGCAATACAAGAGTCCAAGTAGAAAAACCTTTCAACTTGGAAACAGAAATAGGCAAATTGAAATAGCCATTCTGTTGTCTAAATTGGCTAAACATGAAGTGTACAGGGAACAAATCAATAGGTCACTTCAAATATCAGAGAATAGAGATGCAATCAATGTATTAGATGACCAACCAGAACTGATTTTTGGTCCTGAGGTCAATGGTAAAACAGTAGATGGTGGAATCCCTCCATTCTATGTGAGCTTAAACATTCATGATAAGGTGCTGCATAATGCAATGTTTGATTCTGGTGCTTCCCATAACCTAATGCCTAAGTCTGCCATGGAAAGACTGGACCTAGATATCACCAGACCCTACAAAGACTTGTTCTCATTTAACTCCAATCAGGTCAGATGTCTAGGCCTAATCAAAGATTTGTGTGTATCCCTAGTGCAATACCCGGCCAAGACAAACTTGATGGATGTGGTGGTAGCTGATATCTCACCCAAATATGGAATACTTTTGTCTAGATCTTAGGGTGCCAAACTCCAAGGATCCTTGTAGCTAAACATGTCATATGCCACCATTTCTGTCTTTGGTCAACCAAAGAGATTATACTGAGAAACATTGATGATGTGGTCAGGAGTCAAGATAAGCCCCAAAACTTTCTCATTTATTCTGTGCATTCAGATATGGATTCATTCATTTTATACAATGCTGAGATATGTCCCAAACCTAATCCCAAATTCCTACAAACAACACAAATGAAAAACATAAATGAACAATCAAGTCCTCAAAATCAGGAAACTGTTGAAGTAATTCATGCAACAACGGAACAAGATATACCATATGAATTATCAAAACCAAAATTTCCCATTCAGCAAGTCTCCAAAACCCCTAATGCTAATGGTGATAAAGAAATCTTATGGCACTTAGAGTTTGATGGATCTGTGAACAAATTAGGAGCAGGGGCTGGGATTTGGATACACTTAAAATGACCATGCTCAAGGACATGCATATAGGCTAAATTTTAGATGTACAAACAATATGGTCGAATATGAAGCCCTTTTGCTGGGACTTAAACTGATTAGAAGTCTAGGGGCAACTAAGATTTCCATCCTAGGGGACTTAGACTTGATTATCCAATAGATGAAGGGGAGCTTTGTCACAAATGACCTTAGGCTAAGATCTTATAGAAGGGCAGCCATTGAAATACTGAACACTTTCTTAGAATATCAGCTCACCAAAATTCCAAGAAATCACAATTTACATGCACATAGTTTGGCAACTTTTGCCAACACTTGCAAATTGTCGTTTGAACCTCGCCACCACTTCACTGCAGAAATCAAACACAGACCTGCTGTCCCAGATAATGTGAAAAATTGGCAAGTGTTGAAAATGATACACAAATCAATAATTTCCTCACGTTCAAAGAGGAATTCTCAAGTACAAACATAGACACAAGCACCATTGATGATCAACCCCAAATGGAAAAAATTGAGCAAAATATGTCAGCTGAAATAGCAAATGTGATTTTGCATCCAACAATCTTTGACAACAAAAGCTTTCAAGAGCTAAAACAAATGGACCTTGATGAAATCACTGAGGGAGAATCTGAAGTAATTGAACTGAAGGATAATTTCCTCCCCACAAGACTAACTCCTTTGGAGGATATATTTGATTCAAATGATATTCCAAAAAAGCCAAAAATGCAACCATTAAATGAAGAAATTGAGGACTGCAACATAGGGACTGCAGAGAAACCCAAAATGATAAAATTGTCCAAAGCTCTACCTCCTGAGTAGAAACTGAAATACATTGAGTTATTCAAAGAGTTCCAAGATGTCTTTGCATGGAGCTATGAGGACCTCAAGTCCTATGATACTTCGGTCATCCAACACACAATACCTTTAAAAGAAGATAAAAAGTATTTTAAACAAAAGCTGAGAAGGGTTAATCCAGTCCTCCTTCCCCTCATTGAGAAGGAAGTCAAAAGAATGTACTAGGCTGGAATAATTGCTCCTATTAGGTTTTCAGAGTGGGTTTCAAATCTAGTGCCTACTAGGAAGAAAACCGGAGAAATAAGACTCTGTGTTGACCTAAGAAATCTGAATAAAGTCTCTCTCAAAGACCACTACCCCTTACCAAAAATGGAACATATCCTATAAAGGGTGATAGGAGCTTCTAGGATCTCACTGTTATATGGCTTCTCAGGATTTAATCAAATTTTAGTCCATCTGGATGATCAAGACAAAACTGCCTTTACAACACCATGGGGAACCTTTAAATATGTAAAGATGCCTTTTGGACTTAAAAATGCAGGGGCTACATTTCAAATGGTAATGGACATAGCCTTTGCAAAGGAGATCCATGATTTCCTAGTTATATACCTTGATGATCTCACTGCCGTTTCAAAATCAGACCAAGAACATTTACAACATCTGAAACAAGTGTTCATAATTTGCAGAAAGTATGGCATATCATTGAACCCAAAGAAACCATTGTTTGGTCTTCAAGAAGGCAAACTCCTAGGTCACATAATTTCAAAAGATGGCATAAGAATTGACCCGGAAAGGATACAAGCCATCCTCCAAATGCCTCACCCAAGAAACATCGAGGAACTACAAGCCTTTCTAGGGAAAATCAATTTCCTAAGAAGATTCATTCCCAATTTGGATGAGCTAATAAGATTGCTAAATAATATGTTGAATAAAGATTCAAAGGTCAAATGGACCTTAGAAACTAAACAATCCTTTGAGGAAATAAAAACAGCTTTAACCAAAGCACCTGTTCTCACAAGCCCCAAATTCGATAGAGATTTCATAATTGTTTCCTTTGCATCTCAGCATACTATTGTTGTTGTCCTACTACAAAAGGATGACCAAGGATGTGAGAAGCCCATCGCTTTCTTCAGCAAAGCACTTAGAGATGCCCCACTTAACTACCAAATCATGGAGAAACAGGCCTATGCCCTGGTTAAAGCAATCAAGGACTTTAGAATTTATATCTTGTATTCTCATGTGATAGCCTATGTCCCAAATGTCGTGGTCAAAGACATTCTGACTCAAGAAGGAATTGAAGGTAAGAGGGGCAAATGGATAGCCAACATTTTATAGTATGACATTGAGATAAAACCAACAAAACTCATAAAAGGACAAGGGTTAGCTAAATTAATGATTGAAACCAATTTTCAAGCCCTTGACATCAATGAACTGGATAACAAACAGGAGATGGCGACTCCACAGATCAATCAAGCCTTTTTACAATCTCCTTGGTATGCTGACATAGTTTATGTATTGTTAAACCTACAAGCTCCTCCAGGGTTATCCAGAACCAAAAAGAGATTTTGAAAATGAAAACTTCAAGGTTGTGTATTATAGACAATGTTTTATTTTGGAAGAATCATGAAGGTATTTTGCTGAATTGCTTAATTCATGATGAAACCAAAAAAATACTTAAGGAATTTCATGCATGGGACTGTGGAGGACACTTGTATTGGAAGTCAACAACTGATAAAATTCTGAGAGCTGGTTTTTATTGGCCGTCCTTGTTCACTGATGTAAAAAAAATTGTAATGTCCTGCCACAAATGCCAAATCTTTGAAGGCAAGAGAAAGCTCTTGCCTTTACCTCTAAAACCCATTTCCACAGAAAGACCATTTCAACAATGGGGTTTAGACTTCATTTGAGAGATTCACCCTTCTTCTTCTGGCCAGCACAGGTTGATTTTGACTGCCACAGACTACTTTACCAAATGGATAGAAGCTATCCCCTACAGGCAAGCCAATGATTCAATCATCATGCAATTCTTAGAATCCAATATCCTTTCTATATTTGGTTGTCCAGAGAAAATTATTACAGACAATGCTGCTACCTTTAAATCAAAGAGGATGATTGCTTTTTGCCATAAGTACCATATTACCCTAGGCCATTCCACAGCTTATTACCCTCAAGGTAATGGCCTAGTTGAATCCTCCAACAAGAGCCTCATCAACATCATCAAAAAAGTTTTGGAGGAGAACAAAAAGAATTGGCATAAGAAGTTGGTTAATGCACTATGGGCAGATAGGTTAACTACAAAAAGATCCATTGGAACAAGCCCATATGAATTGTTCTATGGCTCGGAGGCTGTGTTCTCCTCCTCCTTGGGAATCCCTGTGATCAAATTGTTGCAAGAAATACAAGCAGAGCCTAATGATATTCAAAGGAGAATCAATCAAACCATTCACTTGCAACAAACTAGAGAAGAAGTATATCAGAGAACTCAGGTTCTACAAGATAGACTCAAGAAGATTTTTGACAAAAGAACAAAAGCTGAAGATTTCTTCATGGGAGACAAAGTGCTGAAGTGGGATTCTAGAAGAGAAGACAAAGGAAAGCATGGCAAATTTGATTTTCTGTGGGAGGGCCCTTTTGTCATTCAGGTTGTACAAGGAAACAACACTTACTTTCTAAGAAGTTTTGGAGGTACAGAAGCTGAAGAAGGCCCAGTCAATGGGCGAATGCTCAAACATTATTTTGATCCCCTTTGTTGAAAATAGAAGGACTGGTTTGTATGTAAATAGTGTCTTTTCAGCAGTTTTTATTACAACAATTAGATAAGGGATAACATGCAACAAGTTTTGAAGGAAGAAAGAAAACCGTTGTGCCACCTTTCGTACATATTTTGAGATCATCAGAGGAAATCCAGAAGAAAACCAGGAATCCATAGAATGGCAAAAAACGGAGTTGTTATTCTATTCACATTAGCTCATGAGAAGTATATACATGTTACAAAAGATATGTGTGTCTACAGCAGAAGGAAGTTTAAGACTACAGAAAAAACTGAAAAGAAGACCATCTGACCTACTGTTTTTGGCTTTTCACTTGGAAAATCCATCCCTAAGTGGAGCCATTGTTAGGTTCCTATACCAATAGGTTTCATTTCTCATGATTGACTATGGAAGTGCCAAATATGATCATCCTTTTTATGCTGCAAAGGTTCCATATTTCCACAAAAGAATCAGAGATCTAAAAGATATAAATAGGGTGTGCCCTAAAAGCCAAAATTAAAGGGCAAGAAGAATGAATTGGTCAACAAAAGAAAAGGAAGATGAACCCCAAAGAAAGACTAGCAAAGTGGCCAGTCAAAATGCCACTATTGTCCTATTTGTGCAAGGCAAGTTCACATTGTGCAAACTCTGTTCTTTATCACATCTAATGGATGGCCCAATAGTTCAATCTGGATCAGTCCATATTTAAATTTCCTATTGTAGAATAGAGAATGAAGATCTGCCCAAACAGTTCAAGCTTGGCAAATCACTAGCTAGCTAGAGAAGCAAAGGGTCTCAACTGCTTAATCTGAGCCCTTGGAAGAAATAAGGGTAGATCTAGATAGGAAGGCAGCCAAAAGAAAAGAGGAAAATCAGGGTCTGCTAGTTCAAGTGCACCCAATCAAAATCAAGAAAAAATGTTAAGAATTGTAGAATGGGTAGGTAAATTGAGGTTGCAGAAACAGGTCTATCACCAGTGCCATCTTCTCCAACATGGTCTATTTTCATGGATATCTCAAAGTGTCAAGGTAAAGGTGTGATGACAGATCAGATGTTGCATGCCTAACTTCCCCTCTTCCCCTCTTACAAACAATCATTCACTAACATCCCTTAAAGAGATTGAGATCTACTCAAAAACTCTTAACTTCACTCCATTTCCATAAAAACTTAAGTGAAAGTGCAGGTTTTCTTAAGAGCTAAAAGCCACATTTCTTGTGTAAAGTTTTATTTCTCCCCACACCCCCAAGCCTAGGTGATTCAATTTCATGCACCTAGCACTTCCCCTCATATTCATGTTGACTTTTTAACTTTATTATATAAATCCCGCTTATATTTCCCCTCCGTTATAATGTATAAAAATACACAAAAAACCCAAAAAACATTGTAAATATCCTGCCCCGGCCTAATATGGCTATGCTTTAAAATTTCTCTCGGGAGTCATTGGTCCATCTGGGATCAATAACAGCCCGCCACTTGTTCCGCTGGGATTTGTTTGACCTCCGGTTAAACGAATAACCATAGTATGCCGCGCAAAAATAATGGGATTTAATTAATATCTGATTAATTAAATAACCGCATTCATTAAACTCCTAACCTAAGGTTTAAAACCCCATCAAACAATGATTAATGGCCAAAAATTAGTGTGGGTCTTGTAGCTTAAACCACCGTCACTTATGCCTCCCATCAACCGTTGAATCGTGCCCTCCAGATCCAACGGCTCTCATCAATATCGGAGTCGCCCCCACGTCCGACCGTTAGCTCCCGATAGAAAGCGGTTTTCCCACCATACTCTGGGATGCGTGTCCCCTTCCTATTGCATCAGGCCCGCTCTGACATAAACCGCCCCCATACCAAAAGCGGTCTGATGGAAACCACATACCGCCTTATGTTCCTGCCGTGCACGTCATCCACCATGTCTCCACCTGCGTCAGCACCCCCTCTACTATTTCATCCGCCATGTCCCCCCTGTCACCCATCCACCTCATCAACCACGTCACCTCCCGTACCTCGCTACGCGACAAAGCTACATCATGATGACGTCATCCCAAAAAAGCGCCAAAAGGCTCGAATTTTGTCAAAAGTCGCGAAAATCAGTGCTTTTTGTTTATTTCTGTTTTATCATGTTGCGGAGACTGTATATGGGCATTACGTTCAACTCATCACCAACACTCCAGTCCACCACCCAAGCAAGTTCAACCTGCAAACCCGACCCCTTCAGCTCACTTGCAACTGCATTTTGTGCCAAGCGCTTGTAAAACAAGTATTTATTCAACAATCGCCCATAAACCCTGTTTGTATGAAATTTCTCTATTAAACAATCTCTAGAAGAGCTAAATTCGAGTGAAATGTGCTTTTACCTATAGACCTATCCATTTTAAGTTAATGTTCATCATTGTAGCCAAAGAAAACTTGCAAGCCTCTTCTCCTCTATAAATTTCCCACTCCTTTGTATTTCAAGCCCATTTCTGAGGGCAAAATCTCAGAAAATGCCCAAATCCTAAGTCAAAATTGCCAAATTCACTCCTGAAAGAGCACCATTTCCCCTGCTTCTATCCACCTTCCCGACCAAACTCTGCAAATTCTAGGTTCACTGTGAATTTCATCAAAAGCAACAAGTTCCAGAAACATAACTCACTCTATGATTTTCTGAGGAAAAATAAAACCAGTGTTTTATTGTTTATTGCTCCAAAACTCCAACTGCAACTTAAAAAGTCATCTAACAAACTGAACATGGAGGCTCCAGTGGCCCTAAATATTGCACCCTTGAATGCACCTCATAAGGAGTTGGAGTGGCTACCTCTTGCTGATAGAGATTTCCATATTAATGATATGGAGGGAGACAAGCCTCACCTTCAGGCTTTCTATGAAATAAGGAATAGCTACAGGAATAAAGCTGACATATTTGGAATATGGGAGTCTAATATGCTTATTTACTACCTCCCTCAGTGAATGTCTTCCCTGACCTCATCCATCAATGTTGTGCTAATTATGAGCCTTCTCAAAGGGCAGTGATGGACCCTTCTGGAAATGTCCTCTTTTACATCACCCCTCAGTCTATAAATGAGATGATGCAATTCAAGCCAACTCAGCCTTTGGTTCCTCTCTCCATCAAACAGTTTCTAGATTAAGCCTCAAAATTGTCCTCTGCAGAAGTTGACCGAATTGCCAAGATGTTCATGCCTCCAGAATGCTACTCCAGATACACACTTACCTATCACCATGCCTGGTTTGATGAGCCTAGAAGATTGGTCATAGACATGATTTCTTACATCCTGGGATTCAGAACAAGTGAAATTGTGGATGAAACTGTCTTGGCTCTAATGTCCATGTTTGCTCCAGGATAGCCCCCTGCTGTCAAGTATGATTATGCCACCTACATAGCTAACAAAATTCATGAGCAGTTCATGAATTTGGACAGAGAAAGAGTGTTCAAATACACTTCATATATATATCATTTGCTGCTGTACTATCAATCTGATAGTTTCCCAGTTTTCCTTAAAAAATTGGATGCTAAAGGGGAGCGAAGGTCTGCGATATTTTGGACCCCAGTATTCCATCAAGTTCAAAGCTCCCCATATACATATTGTGAGTTTATTGACCTTTTCATCTATCTAGCCACTTGCTTGTTGTCAACAACTCCTCCTGCCAGGCTCTCTGTTGAAATGCAGAAAATCCTCCATCTCCCAAAGGAATATAGCATTGGTGATTGGTATTTTTACCAAAACCACACAGTAATTAGGAATTATGGTTGTGAATTAGCCCCTTGCAGATTTCCAAAGTATGTCCCTATGAGACTCTTTGCCTTAGAGTACTACCGGCAATTCAACAGTGCAGATTTATCCCATTTCTGTGGTGCTAGGAAAAAAGCACAGCTTAAGATAAGACATCAATTGGGCCCTTTTATCTTTAATAAAAGGGAAGAAGCATGGAAGGAAGCTGACACTATTCTGAGAGACAAACTTAAGCTGAAACTAAGTTTCCTTTGGTCTCCATATGACCCTCAACATTTCATAAGCTTTAGAAGAGTCAAAAACAAGCTCACGGGGTATGTGCACCACAAAATCCCTGAAATTGAACAATATGCCAATCAACAAGAATGGGTAGAGGGCACATTAGTTGAGGAGCTTACTCAAGAAGAGAAAATAGAAAAAGCAATCAAAGACCTTGAAAAGAGACTTGACATGGATTCTTTTGGATAGGTTACTTTCACATTGCCTCAACATATTGGAACAGGCACATCATTTGCCACAACTTCTTAGTAGCCTGCCCAAGAAAGTGCTTCACCTGCAGGGACATCCATAGGCAAGGAGGTACAACATTCCGAGCAGCAAGATACAATGGCAGATCGGCTAGTTTTAGCAGAAGAGAAATATCAAGGACAAGGTCCCTCAACGCAAACAAAAGCACCTGAAATACCTGTGCTACAAACTCCTCTCAATGAGGAAAGGGCCAAGAAAAGAGATAGATAGGAGGAGACACCCACAAGAATATTAGCTGAACAACAAGGGGAAAAGAGACAAATATTAAATCCTCATTCAAAAGAAGAATTACCAGAGGAGACAACTGGACAGCAAGCTCCCTCATTTTTGGAAACTTCAGCTAGCTCCTTTCAACAAGAGCAAGAAAGGCAACATGGTGTGGAGGTTACATCCACCAGGCAACAGAGCAAACAAGGCTCTGACATCAAGAAGGCATTCACTGATATCAAGGTTAGAAATGAGCCAATAAGGTTGCAGCTGTATAATCAATTGCTAAGGATGGCCCCCACTAATCAGCAAAGGCTAATGGCAGCCTATGACATCCAAGAAGGGAAAATGACCCTTAGTCATTTCAAGTCTACAACGCAACAACCACAATCAGCTGCTGACTATATCAGAACCAATCTGGAAGTTCTCTCCAAAGACATCCATCCAATGGACCAGATTGAGTTACATAAACAAACTGGAGAAATGGTGTACTCCACCTTGGCAGATAAAGCAATATTGGCCCACAGACTGCAAAATTCACTTTATAATACTTCTGCCCAGTTGGAATTGGAGAAAGCCTCCTCATTGGGCAAGGATAATAGAATTAAATCCTTGGAGGAAATCATCATGGAATTGGGACATGATCCCAAGGATCCTAAGGGCATTCAGGCCTTGATTAAAAAGAAAGAAGAAGATATAGCAGCCCTCAGAAGGCAACTCAAGCTGCCAATTACAATACACCCGCATACCACAGAAGTTGCACAACGGAAAGAAGAAGAGGACGTGGTAAGTCTATTGATGATGATGAATGAAAGGCTGCTACAAATAGAGAAAGCCCTGGAGGTGGCGCTACAACAAAAGCGAGGTGAAGTGGCATCCCGCCACCAGAAACAGCTCAAATTCATGCAGCTGCTCCTCCTACAGTCACCACAGCAGTCCTTCCTATTGAACATCCATCAACAGCAGGTACTTCAACTTCAGCAACAACAACAACAGCAGCAGTTACAGCAGGACCGAACACCAGCCTAAGTATGGAGGATATGATGAAAGAGATAAAGGCTCTAGAACTCCAAATGGCAGAGTTAAAGGAAGCCAAGGAAAAGCTGGCCAAGATAGAGGTCAGTTATGACAAATCAAAGATTACTGTGGCAGAAAAAACCAGAGAAGTTAAGGCCTTGGAGAAAAGAATAAAGGAATTGGAGAAGGACCTTACTCTCCACAAGCCTCTGGCAGAAATCAAAACCATTTTGTGGACCAAAATTGGCTAGTCTATCACTGATCAATGGCAATCAATTCAAACCATTCATGACCAGATTGAGTTAATAGGGATAACTCAATTCGAGACTCAGAAAGCCAGAGCATTGTTAGCAAACAAGCCAAAACAGGCCAACAAATTAATTCACTTTTTGAATACTCACACTAGAGAGCAGTTGGCAGCTTTAGACATTCAGAATAGAACTGATACAATTTTGAGAGTTAAAAAAGTGCTGACCATGAGGACTTTTGTGCTGAATTTAGAAAGGAAGTGCCAAGAAATGAAAGCAGAAATAGGTACCTTCAAGGAGATGTTTGCAATGTTGCAAAGCAAAGGGTTACCCAGTTTGTTGACTAGCAGTGGAAGACTGCTCACACATGAACAGTATGCTCACAGGGTGAATACTTATGTTTCAAATCAAATTACAGCATCATCCAGCAGCTCAGAAGACACAGGGCTTTCCTCTGGACAGGTTTTATATGACAGATTAGAGAATCTTTTCTACATTGAACATGAAATGGCACACCTTTTTGAAGTCCAACCAAATTACTACACATACAATGAAGCTGATGAAACATTGATTAAACTACGGAGACACCAATTGCCAACAGATCAATGGTGGGATAGCAAGCTGGAGGTTTTGCCAATGTAATTATGATTCTCTTCCTTGGAACAGCTACACATCAGCAAATTCAAATGCAAAGAGCCACCTATTAGAAAATCAAATTAACGAAGGAGGGAACTCGCGCTAAAAGGCGTTAAAGCAAACTTAGGCACAGGTGGAAAGTGACAGCACATCAGGAATGCAAATCAAGGAAACAACTATCAGCCGAATAGTGGAGCCTGAAATTCAACAAAAGCGGAACACCTAAGGCGGCCAGTATAGCATAGTTACTCCTTCATTCTGCGCGGTTTTCCATATCAGTTATTGCTCTTGCCAAAGTAGATGGATAAACTTATTACTTGATATTTTTCCTACGGGATATTTTGTAAAAAACTCTTTTATAAATACTCTCTCAAGATATGTATTATTGTTGGCTGGTGAATATCATTCTGGACTTGCGCTGTATGCTCTAAGAAATATTCTGAAATAAAATTGCTGGAATGCTTTGCTGGTGAATTTTCTGGTTATGGAATCAATGGCTAAAGATTAGATTGCAGAATTCTCGTGTCATTACATGGATCAATAAGTTTTCTTCACCTTTGTGCTAAGGTATTTACGTTTTATTTACCATCTGAATATCATGTTCTAAGTTACAGGAGAAAGAATAACCCAGAATTTGCTTTGTTGTACTATGTGTTCAATTCTTGTAACTTTTTATGTTTTCTACAGGAATAGCATAGGCAATAATTCTTAACTGCTCTTATCTCCCTGGTTCTTACAATTTAAATATAATTAAGGAATCCTTAACTGCTCCTTGATAATATTTACCCATCATTCCCTCTGTTAGCATAATGAAAGATTCTTAATTTCCTTTCATTCCCTGACTTCACTTCACCCTATTCCAGTTTATAATTGGTTCCATGTGTGACTATCCTACTCTGTAATATTTCTTTTGCCAAAGAGACCATGCCCAGAAATTTATCCTTCTTTGGACTCCATCAACCCAATGGTCTGAACTTCTCCCATCTTGCAGCCCTGCTTTACTGAATGTCATCTTCCAAACACCAAACAAAAACTTGTGCTTCATAACTAGCCTAACATGAAACAAAACAAATCTAAATCATAAAGAGAGAGCCCTTTCTAGTTGCATATTGGCTAGAATCTGCAGCTAAAAGACTGGTTAGTGGTTACCTCGGTCGTATTCCCTTTGGAGGCTTAGGGAACAACCTGAGTGATAATAGCACCTATGTCATTCTTGTGAACCAATCAAATGTTGCCATGTATCCCACTCAAACCATATTGGTGCTTAGCTTCATTTTGTTCTATTATCCTCCAATATTAACTCAACGAGATGATATTTCATGGGCTCCATTGTCTAGTCACTAAAATGCTTCCACCTATCCTTCTATCAGAGAGGAGAGAGAAAGGGTTTAAGCCTTTGTTTTTTGCCATATTCCTCTGTAAATTTTTAAAAAGAAAACCACTAACCTAAAGCCTATATCCTACTACCATGTTGCCCCACTGTGCTCCACTATCACAAAAAACCTTTGTGGTTTTCACTTCCCCCTCTGGTTATTTGTGGTTTTAAGAGGGGGGAGTAGTGAAATTGACCACAACTATCAATCTGACCATCGATGGTTTAGGAAAACTTCAGGTTGCATGACCCCCCTACTTGTTAATGGTTAAGATGTGGACCCCCACATAATATTGCCGATGTGTTGGTGAGTATGTGTAGGGCTCGACCATTCTCTAAACATACATGTCATTTAACATGTGACCAATGTCATCCGCTTCTCTCTTTGTGTGCTCAAAGTTTCTCCGGAGTACATGCACTAAGATTCCATTGTTGGTTTGAGAAATTATGTGGGCTTGTTGACCAATAATAATGCTCCCCACTAATGTGATGTCAGCCACATGTATCCAGCGCTTTGAAAAGTGGCTCTGCCAAAGAGTTTGTTGTGTTTTTCTATACGCCAAACTTAACTATGTGCCAAAAGGGTCCTCCATTCACTTTAGCTTGGCATACTTGACTTTTGGGATCCCTAACTTTGGCTAGCTCTAACTTTTGATATAGGAGTATATTTCTAAGCTTCCACATATGACTAGAAATCTCTTTCAGATATATTTCCATGTAAGTGGGTTTCACCTACATTTGACATGATTTGCTATACAATAAATATCTCTAAAATCTCCACACCATATCACCCTAAATGTTGATCTTCATTCTTCTTCTTGTTTCCTGAACCTGGTCATATATGGAACTTTCACACCTTTTCCATAAATGAAAACATATTTCTAACATTCTCCCCTTTTGGCATTGATGGCAGCACCATAATAAAACAAAACTTCATCATGAACAAAAAATGGGCTTCTACTTGTGTTCTTATCTCTTATGTATCATTTTTGTGTTCTCTTCTTGAGATGCACTTGTCTTGTGCTAAGCTGCTTCAGTTGATGTGGTGTTTCTGCTAGCTTTCTGCATCAAGACCTCTCCAAAACATCTTGTGCTATACTTTTTTTATCACCAAGAAATATCCCCCTTTTACATCAATGATAAATACACCAACATGCTCCCCATATAGCCTTACTCCCCCTTGCAACAATCTTCCTCTATCTTTTTGATCATGTGGACTTGGTAGATTCTTCTTGATATGATGAAGATATACAAACTGCCATTATTCCTCTAGAAGGAAGATCTAATGGAGGGAGACAAGAGGAACAACTCCCAATATTTTCATAAAATACTCAAACTTTTCTCTAGGAAGTGTCTTCGTGAAAATATCAGCAACTTGTTCTTTTGTAGGTACATAATCAAGCTTCACAATTTGATTTCCAAATTTTCTTTCGATAAATGATACTTGATTGGAATATGTTTTGTCTTAGAGTTGAAAATAGGAATCTTTGACATGTTGATTTCACTTGTGGTATCAAAAATAATAGGAATATGATTACCATAACACACTTTTATATCTTGTAGGGTTTACTTCATCCAAGGTAGTTGAGTTCAACAATAATTTGTTGCAATATATTATTTTTCAGTCTTAGGTAAAGAGATGGAAGCTTACTTCTTCGTTAACCATAAAACTAGATATTCTCCAAGAAAGAATGCACCACCACTAGTGCTCTTTCGATCATCTACATTAATTTCCCAATCAACATCAGTATAAATAGTTAATGAAAAATATTTACCTCTGGGGTACCATAGTCCATTGCCCATTGTGGCTTTGAGATATCTAAGAATCCTCTTGGCTGCTAGTAGATGGCTCTATCTGGGGGATGCGTGAAATCTTCCAATAATACCAGCTGCCTACATAATGTCTAGTCTTTAATGTTTTAGATACAATAGGTTTCCAATGACAAATCTTTATGAAGTCTAATCAACTTCAGGTGAGTCATCAGTCTTACTAAGCTTGCAACCTGTCACCGTTGGTGTTCTCACTACAAAGAATTCCTCCATGCCAAAATTATTCAATAGTTCTTTGAGATATTTTATTTCTGAGATAAAGCTCCCTTTGGGTGTTTGTGCAATATGCAATAAAAGCAAATAATAAAGTTCTCCAATCATAGACATCTCAAACTCGACCTTCATATCATATGCAAATTGACTAGTTAAAAAAGTTAAATCACTACAAAAAATAATGTGATCAACATAAACAACCAACACTATGAGTTTGCTATTATTGGATTTGACATTTAAGTTGATGTTAGATGCAACTCTTTTGAATCCATACTTGACTGGGTATCTTTCCAACTTGGAATACCAAGCTCTATGGGCTTGCTTAATAGTATACAAGGCCTTCTCAAGCTTGCAAACATAATTTGGATTTTTTGTTAGCTAAAAACCATCTAGATTCTCTTTGTAAGCTTCTTCCTGTAGTTCTTTGCAACATCCTTTGGTTTCTCCATGGATAATAGGGCTACATGTGCTTGCATAGGGGGATTGAGAAACTTCCTTCTTATTTGAACACTTTTTGTTGAATCAACAATGATTTGATCAGCTAGTTGATATTTTTCAACATTCCTTGAAGGATCCTTAGCTTGAGGACTGGAGGGCTCTTCATTGTCTTATTCTGCAGGTGGCTAAATGTTCTCCTCACCATTGATGATGGTTTCATTAGCACTGGTATTTACTAGTTTTTTATTTTCAGATTCAACATATTCATCTGCTTTAACATTAATGTAGTTAATAATCCTTTTAGTGTTCCTATTATAGCATATATATCCTTTGTTGTTATGTTAATACCCATGAAAATACCTTCATCTTCTCTTTCATTGAAATTACCAAGTTTATTGTCATTCTCCTTTATGTAACATATGATACCATAAACTATGAAGTGCTTGACTATTGCAGGTATTCCATACCAAAGCTCATAGGGAGTTTTGTCACTATTTTGTCTGAAATGAGCTTTGTTGAGAATAACCACTACTTTTTGTATGGCTTGTCCCCAAAATCTATGCTAAATCTTCTTGCTCAATTTGACTATCTGATCAAAGTTCATATGTCCAAGTCTCCTATGCCACAACCAAATCTCATCAATCTTTGATAAGAAATACCTCTCAATTTTCTCCTTTAGAACATAAACATTATTATTTGTTCTTAGATTTTCAGCCACTCTTTCACCTATGCCTATAGACTTGATTTCACAAATTTTAGCCTTGAAAATTACGTCATAGCCTTGATCACACATCTGTGACACACTTAGCAGATTATGATTTAACCCATCAACAAATAAAACATTCTTCTCTTTAACTTTTCCATTTGATAGACTAAATGCTCGTTTTCCAACTATATTACCAGGTGCATTGTTTCCAAATGTTACGTTACCTTTTTCAATTGGTTTCAATGTCAGGAACTTCCTTCTGTCTCCTGACATGTTCCTAGAACAACCACTGTCCACATACCAATGGTTTCCTTCATTATAGTAATATATAACAATATCACATTGCTCTATTTTGTTGTTTTCTTTCTAGATCTTGAGGTTTTGATTGATTTCTTCAATAATAGGTTTAGACCTCTTTTCCTGAAGTTTGCAATCAACAACTATATGCCCAAAAATTTGACACTTAAAACATTCCACTAGATAGTGCAAGGGAGAAAAAGAGTTGTTGTACCTTGGTCTATTATTCCTCTATCTATCTTATTGATTTCTTCTTCTTGATTTGAAATTCCTATAGGATAGATTGACTCTATAGTTTGTTACTTTATGGCCATAATTGGAGTAGGTGAAGCAATGTCTTGGAAAAATATTTTCATACATTGAACATTATCATCTATTCGAGGCCAATCTCTTAATATTTCAATTTGCTTGGCTAGATTTTTCTTTTGTTGTTGTTGTTAAATCTTTGGCTACATACCATCTCTTTGTTGTTTTGTAGTCCCTTCCTTTATTGCTGGACAAAAAGTGATTTTATTTTTTCCTTTCAATTTTGTTGTTGAACTAGATTAGGCCTCAAACCGAAGACCACTATTATCTTTAGAAATTATTTGTCTGTCCAATATCTCATTCAAATTATCAGTCCCCTGTCCAAACTTTTGATTGAACCATCTCAACATTTTGGATTTCTCTAGCACTTTTCTAAGAAAAAAAATTTCACCTTCCAACCATTACGAAGTTTGTTTTTTCTCATTCAACTCTTCATTTAAAGATTCTTGATTTTCTTACCTTATTCAATTTGCAGGAGAAATTGTTCGAAAACCTCAACCTTTTCCTTGTTTAGTAACTCCTTCAGGTCTTTATTTTTCTTTCTCATCCTTTCAGTCTCTTCAATTTCACTTATCAATTCTCCTTCTAGATCTACTTCTGCCTCTTCATCATCAAAATTGATAGCTTCAACTTTCAGATTTTCTATGGCCATCAACATGAATTATTTTGGGCTTTCATCACCTATCTTCATTTGATGATTGGTTGGATTCACTTTCAGAGGAGTTTTATTCTTGAACACAGAGGCCTCTCTTTTTAGCTTTCTTTCTATCCTTTTGCATTTTCCTGAATTTTTCTCTTGGATCATAATATTTCTTACATTTTTTTAGGACACTCTGATGCATATTGACCAAGTTTTCAAAACACTTAAAACGTATCTTACCTTTATACTTACAAGAGAATCTTTTGAACTTCCTCAAAAACTTTGATTCTTCTTCATCATATTCAAAACATGAATCATCATGATCCTCCTTGGGATTTTTATCTTCTTTGAAGACTAATCCTTTTGTTGTAGCCTTGCCATTTGATGATTTGAAATCACCCTTAGATGACCTCAGGAAATTAATGAAGGTATTACAGACTCAAGTGTTATGGTGTGCCTATGTTATTTTTAGCAACAAATCGATAAGATTGCGAAATACACAGACACTTGAAATAGTAAGAGAACATAGTAAGAAAATACAAAACACAACAAATTTAATAAGGAGTTCACCCAATCCTCCTGGGCTACGTCTACTAGTCCAACCTTCAGTGGTGGCCTTTTCTATTGTGTCTTAAAGGAGAGTTTTTACAACAAAGAGTTCAATTTGAGTCTCGCTTAACAGATGATGATTAGTAGGATGGTACTTGGATTCCCCAAGTCCTTAGAGTACGTAGACTCCCCTTACTAAATCTCGACCTCAACTGGTCTCTGTGGTATGAGTCCAATTTGGCACTCATTATCTGACAAGTACACACAGAGGAGTTGTTTGATCCTCTCAAGCCTTCTCTGGAGTTCATAAACTCTCAAACTCTCTATGTCTCTGTCTGCTCGATGCTGCCTTTACTTTGAAGACCAACTCGGCTTCTCTGTTCTCTGCAATTTTGCTTCTTTCTCATTGTTCTCTCGGATTTCTGCTTCTTCGTTTTCTATGTCTACTCATGGCTTAAAACCAATCTGTTTCCTGACTGTTTGTTTCTTCTTCTCAGCTCTCTGGATCGCCTGCCTCTGTCCGCTGGAATTCCCCTACTCTACATCATCATCACTGTGTAACGTTTCACAGAGAGGTGGCCACTTGTCTCCTCAGGAATTGAGTGTCAGTTTCCTTTGAATGGTCATTATTTCTGCTACTCCAAGATTTTCCCACCGAACTGATTCTTTTGCCAGCTCAGTGGTCATGTCGGACCTCAAATCTCATGTATCTCAGTTTATTTCCCCGTCAAATCCGGTCATCCATCAGGTTGATTCTCCGCCATTGATCTAGAGCCTCCAGATCCTACAGTCTCCGTCTATATTGCGTGGGCGAGTTGCTCGATCGCTACTCACGTGACGTAAGAGGTTTTCTCTCTCATCTGCCAGATGCATGTCTCATGGTGAGTGGCACCATGCTGATCTCGGCCAAACCCACTTACCACTTGAAGTGCACACGATATCTTGTCGGTTTTGGGCGCAAGACCTGCCTTCTGACAGTTTAGGCATTTTCCGCATGGTTTCCTATTCTCCTCGTGACCGAGTGCTCAGGGATTTCCTTCACTAAGGGGTTTGCCCTACGATACGCACTAATCACATATCAGAAACTGCCTCCGTTTTTGGATCTGGGCTTCTGATTGCCACTTTGCGCCAATGCGTAGTCTCCATGGGCCAATGATCAGTGCGCTTTGACCAAGGGTCCTCGTTGTTTCGTGCTGGCCATAATTGCCATTGTCTAGAGGCCTTTTTTTGATAAGCTCGTTATTCATAGAATTTTGAAGCCTGACATAATTTTGAAACAATCATGGAAAATTTTAAGGATCCAATTTGGGTCACGGCCTTCCCACTGAAAAATATTTTGGATGACCAAAAGTTGGTTTTCAAGCATCAACTAAATGAGGGTATAGTTGTCTTACCTGTCCAATCTCTATCCATTTTGCACTGCTTAGCTTTGAGCCCTTGAGTCTAATTCTGAGGTACTCAAAATCTCCCCTGCACGTCATCCTCACCTTCTTGTCCAAAACCATGTCTTCCTGCAATTCATTAGGATATTCAGGTAACAAGTCATCAATAGAAGGCAATTGACTCTGCTCTTTGGGATCTTCAATTAATGAAGGTTCAAATAGTCTCAAGCTGTCTGCATTGACGACTGAGTAGATGTGCATGTAAGCTAGTAAATCAAGGTGAAAAGCGTCCTCACCAATTTTCTCAAGTTTCTTGAAAGGTGCATACCTTATTGGCTTTAGCTTTTTACCTTCACCTTGCATTCTGTCCTTGCTGATACACAACTAGACTTGATCACCAACTTGGAAACTATGCTCCATCCAATGCTTGTCATGCCTTGCCTTGTATTTGGCTTGGCTCTTTTCCAGCTATTCCTGTACTACCTGGTGGATCTCTTGGATTTGTTCAATGAACCTGGTTACTTTGTCCACATCATTGTGTCTATCAAATTCTATTTCTTTACCAAAGACAAAGTCCAAGGGAGACCTTGGTGTGAAACCAAAACAGGTCTCAAAAGGAGATCTCTATGCAGAAGAATGTTTTGCTCGGTTGTAAGCATGTTGCACATAACAAAAATGTTCATCCCAAAGTTTGGGATGCTTGCTGCAATATCCTCTGAGCAACTGAATCACTATCCTATTGACTACTTCTATCTGGACATTTATTTGTGGATGAAAAGTTGTGTTTTTCTTTAGTTTGGTGTCCATCAGTTCCCACAGACTTGTTGGCATTATGATTCTGGTTTGACTCCATGGTACAGGTGTTTTACTTGATGGCAACTCATTTAAATGGCAAAACTCTGATCAGGCTCTCAAAATAAGTAAAAATAAAGAGGTTCGCAGGTGCTCAGTGCAAAAGGTGCGTACACGCAGGTACGCTGACCAAGAGGTGCGTACATATACGCAGGTTCCCCATTCAGAAGGTGCGGTCCCCCGAATTCACTCTCTCCAAGGCAAAGAAGCGCGCTCACGTGGGGTTTATCATGTTTGGCCCGTGGTACTTAGCCCATCGATCATGATCCTACGGTTTTGGTCCGTGGTATTGTTTTATATTATTATTATTATTGAGCCCCATGTTTTTGGGTCCCTTGTATTGGTTCTCTATGGTTTTGCTTCATGGTTTTAGTAAGGGCTCACCTATAAAAGGGAGAGGAGATCACTTGGCAAGTCACTGGTGAATTTTGAATATCTTAAGATCTGAAATATTGGGTTATCGGTTTAAAAGCTTGATCTATATAAAAGTGAATTTGGAAGTGAATCTATGAAGTCGTGATCTCTCGGGCGCATGATCGGATCTATGAATCTGACTGTCATTGGCACATAGGAGGACTGTTAATTAGGTTCTAATCAGAGGTCCGCAGGCGATTCACTGTGCAAGTGCGGAGGTCCGCAGGCAATCCACGGTGCAAGTGCGGGGATCTGCAGTGCAGCAGAAGGCATAGTGCGGAAGTACGCGGCGTGATAGAAGCTGAAGGTGCGGAGGCACAGTAGAGGTACGTGGCATGACAGAAGCCGCAGGTGTGGAGGCACAGTAAAGGTACCCCGACGCGATAGAAGCTGCAAGTGCGGAGGCACAATAGAGGTACGCAGCGCGACAGAAGCCGCAGGTGCGGAGGCACGCGGCGCGACAGAAGGCGCAGGTGCGTAGATACGCAGTGCAGCAGAAGGCTCTCTGCGGGTATACGCAAGGGAACAGAAGGTGAAGTGCGAAGCCACGCAGGCCAGATAAAGAAAAACTGTGGATCTGTCTTAAGACTTTTGTTGGCTGATTTTCCTGTTGATAAGGTGTTCTGGGTTTAGTTTACTGTTATTGTTGATCTAGTTACTGTAGTTGACTATGTGATTTACATGTACTTGATGATCATTTGATGTTCATGGATCCAGTTTGAAAATTTATGAAAAGTGGTCCTTGAAGGAACAGAAGTAGGGGGTTGTAGCTCTCGTCCAGGAGAGACTGGAAAACGAGAGAGAGTTGTAGCTCTCTGTAGGTTGTAGCCTGCGTACTGGTAAAGGGCTGCACCAGTACAAAATCATTGTAAAAGAAGTTTCTAATTGAAAGAAGATAGAGACATATTGCAGCAAGTGGTTTTCACCCACATTGGGTTTCCACCTTATATCTGGTGTTCTTTGGTGTGACTATCTGTTTTTCATTGTTCTTGCTCATTATTATACAGAATATCTTAAAATATAAATCTGGATGGTATATTGAAAAGAATTTCATAATACTGATTCACCTCCCCTCTCAGTATTATTCCAACATCAACTTGGAAAATTCTTTTCCAATTTGTCTTACCTATCCAATCTCTATCCATTTTGCACTGCTTAGCTTTGAGCCCTTGAGTCTAATTCTGAGGTACTCAAAATCTCCCCTGCACGTCGTCCTCTCCTTCTTGTCCAAAACCGTGTCTTCCTGCAATTCATTAGGATATTCAGGTAACATGTCATCAATAGAAGGCAATTGACTCTGCTCTTTGGGATCTTCAATTAATGAAGGTTCAAATAGTCTCAAGTTGTCTGCATTGACGACTGAGTAGATGTGCATGTAAGCTGGTAAAACAAGGTGAAAAGCGTCCTCACTAATTTTCTCAAGTATCTTGAAAGGTGCATACCTTATTGGCTTTAGCTTTTTACCTTCACCTCACAACCTGTCCTTGCTGATACACAACTAGACTTGATCACCAATTTGGAAACTATGCTCCATCCGATGCTTGTCATGCCTTGCCTTGTATTTGGCTTGGCTCTTTTCCAGCTATTCCTGTACTATCTGGTGGATCTCTTGGATTTGTTCAATGAACCTGGTTACTTTGTCCACATCATTGTGTCTATCAACTACTATGTCTTTACCAAAGACAAAGTCCAAGGGAGACCTTGGTGTGAAACCAAAACAGGTCTCAAAAGGAGATCTCTATGTGGAAGAATGTTTTGCTCAGTTGTAAGCATGTTGCACATAAAAAAAATGTTCATCCCAAATTTTGGGATGCTTGCTGCAATATCCTCTGAGCAACTGAATCACTATCCTATTGACTACTTCTATCTGGACATTTATTTGTGGATGAAAAGTTGTGTTTTTCTTTAGTTTGGTGTACATCAGTTCCCACAGACTCGACCAAAAATTCCCAACAAATCGGGTGTCTTGATCAGATATAATGGAAGTGGGTAATCCAAAATGAACCCATACATGCTGAAAGAACAAGTTTGTAGTTTGTTCAACTATAATATGTTTATTACAAGCTATCAAAATACACATTTTGCTGAACCTATCCACATCAACATATAGATAGTCATGACCTTTCCTAGATTTAGGTAATCCTCCAACAAAATCCATGGAAACACTTTCCTAGGGATGAGAAGGGACTAGTAGTGGAGTGTACAAGCCTAGTTTCCTATTGCTGGGCTTGCTTTTAGCACACATGGTACACCCTCTTACATATCTAGAAACTGTCTCATTCATTTTTGGCCAACAACAAAATTTTTGCAGCTGTGCAACTATTTTACTTACCCCAAAGTGACTTGATATTAGAGAAGTGTGTGCCTCTTGAATTATATTTACTCTTTCATTTTGTGGAATGCATAGCTTCCCGCAATGATACAAGAGTTGGTCCTTAATGTGATAATCCAATTCTTCTACTCGTTTATCTTGACTAAAAGTTGCATATACATCTTTAAAATCTATATCTTGAGCATATTGTTCAATGTAGCTCTCATGCAATACTGAATTATGCTTAAGTATAGTAGATGCATTTATAATCAGTCTAGAAAACATATCTGCAACTTTATTGTGTATGACTTTTTTATATCTGATGACTAAATGAAACTGTTGTAGAAACCCCATCCATCTATAGTGTCTTGATTGCTGCAACTTAGTTTGGGAGTGTAGATATTGAAGTGGTTGATGATCAATATGTATAATTGTTTATTCACCCATTAAGTAATGTTTCCACTTTTTCACACTCTGTACTAATGCATACAATTCTTTATCATATGTGGGATAATTAACTATTGTAGAGTTAAATGTCTCAGAATGATAACGTATGGGTTTATCATGCTGTATCAACACTACTCCCATGGTGTAGTCACTGGCATCCATTTGGATCTCAAATGGTCTTTGAAGATCAGGCAATGCTAGTACTGGTGTTGTACTAATCTTTTCTTTCAAGCTGTCAAAGGCTTTCTTCTATTTTCCTCCCCACTGAAACACCTTGTTCAATCCTATTAAAGCATGTAAGGGAGCTACAATTAAGGAAAAGTTAGAAATAAACTTCCTCCAATATTTTGTTGCTCCTAAGAAGCTTCTAACTTCTGTGGCAGATTTGGATTTAGACCAGTTTACAATGACTGCAACCTTAGAGGGATCTATCTTCAATTCATCACACCTTACTATATGTCCCAAATAATTTGTAGATGTTTTGCCAAATTCACATTTTTAGAGTTTAACATAAAGTTTTTCCCTTTTCAAAACATCTAGTGTCTGCTTAACATGCTTTAATTGTTCTTCCCACGTTTTGCTAAATATAAGAATGTCATCCAGATATATAATAAAAAAATCATCAAGAAAAGGTCTGATTACATCATTTATCATTCTCATGAAAGTAGCAGGAACATTAGTTAAGCGAAAAGGCATAACCAGCCACTCATGCAATCCCTGCTTTGCTTTGAAATTAGTCTTCCATGCATCTTGTTCTGCAACTCTGACTTGATGATATCCACTATGCAAGTGTAACTTGGAAAAATAAATAGCTTCCTTTAATTGATCTAATAGATCATCTATGCGAGGAAGGGGATAATGATTTTTTATTGTTATCTTATTTAGTGCTCGGTAATCAATGCTCATTCTCGACGAGCCATCTTTCTTTTTCACCAAAATGATTGGAGATCCACATGGTGATGTGCTAGGTCTAATAAACCCTTTCTCAAGCAACTCTTGCACCCGCTTCTCTATTTCTGCATTCTCTAAAGCAGACAACCTGTACATTTCGATGTCAGGCAATGGAGCTTCTTGCTGCAAATTAATATCATGCACTATTCCCTTTTTCGGTGGCAGACCTTTAGGTTCTTAAAACAAGATATCATATTCTGAAACAACTTTTTCTAAATCATCTTGTTGTTTAACATCATAGCCCTCAAATACATTGGTTTTATCAGGTTTCTTTTCCTTTACAACCATCAGTTTCAATTGCTTGCATGAATTTACAATTCGTTTTATCTACCCTGAGTTTATGAGAGTATAATTATTCTTGAGCTTATGAGCTCTTACAATATATTTGATTCCATCTTTAACGAGGAGATACTTGTTCTCAGCTCTATAGAAAATGGCTTTTCTATCATACAAGTAGGGACTTCCTAAAATAATTCCACATATATCCAAAGGAACTACATCTAACTCAAACTCATATACAAATTCTGACCCAAAAGAAAACTTAAGTTTACATTGTCTAGTCACTTGTAGGTGTGCTTTATCACTTAACCAACCTAATGGGTATGGTTTCTTGTGAGGAGTAGTGAGTAATCCCAATTTCTTTACAATTGCTTCAGAAATCAAATTTACTTGTGAGCCACTATCAAACAAAGTATCTATCTTTTGATGCTTTGAAATAACTCGAATATGGAAAAGCTCATGTCTTTTTCTCTCATTTTCTTCATTAATAGTAGATTGTGCATAATTACTAGTAGATGCTTTAGAATTTTTACCTCTTGTACATGTGGCTGCAATGGTTGTTTCATCTCTTGAGTCCAACCCCAAATATTTCTGAATAGCTGTAGCAGTCTTCTTCTTCTTGCCCTCGAACTTCTTAGGTCTTAGCTCTGGATGCAGGATCCAATAGTGCTCATCATCATGCCCCTCCTTCTTACAGTGAGCACATGAAGACTTGCTCTTCTGTGCAATGTTGGCCTTCCTCTCATTCCATTTCTATTTTCTTTTATCCTTATTATTGCTTGCAATGGGTTGGGATGATCCCCCAACTTCTCAGTTCCCATTCTCTCCTCTAGATTCTAGATGCGTAGCTTGAACAGATACCTCATCTAGACTAGTGGGATTAAACATGAGGATAGTGTACCTCATGTAGCTATGTAGACCACCTATGTACTTCAACAGAGTCTCATGTGAGTCTAATGAAATTCCTAGAATCAAAGCTTGTTCCCTAAATTCTTGAGTGTAACTCTGTACACTTTTCCCTTTCAATTGGCGAAGATTTTGCCAGCTCATCATGGCTTGCTGAATGTAAGCCAGTGGATAACACTACTTTTTGATTGCAGAAACAAATTCACTCCGGAAAAAAATAATCTTACCATGTTTCTTCATTCCAGCTTGGGTCTTGCCTTCCCACCATACCAAGGCAGTGCCTCTGAGGCGTAGGCTGGCCAACTGAATCTTACTCTTGTCTAAGTCGATACTCTGCACTCTATAATAAACATCAATTTGTTTGATCCAATTATCTAGCTTCTCTGCATTCAACTCTCCATGATATATTGGTAAATCAAATTTAACATCTAGTTTAATCAAAGATGCCTTCGTTTTATGTTTAGGGCTATTAGGAGGTACGAGAAAGCTTTCTTCTTTCCCTTTGCCTTTTGAGTGGTCATGGAGGAGAGATTCTTCTTCCCCTTTATCTTGTTTGGAGCCTGATGATTCCTCATATCTATGTTTTCTAAAGTCCCTATACATTTCCTCTACCATGGACCTCATGGCTAGGAAACTATCTATAAATTGAGGGTCTGGGCCCAAGGAACTTTCCTCTGACATTTTATTCTAAGGATAAACTCTTCCAATTTCTGGGTTAGTTTCAACCAACTCTCCTTCTCCTAATTTGAGCTTTGATTTAGTTAGCACTCAACAACCAAATCCAGCACAAGCTTTTCTAACCTTAATAACCTATAGCTCTGACACCACTTGATCTGAAATCACCCTTAGATGACCTCAGGAAATTAATGAAGGTATTACAGACTCAAGTGCTGGGGTGTGCCTATGTTATTTTAAGCAACGGATCGATAAGATTGAAAAATACACAAACACTTGAAACAGTAAGAGAATGCAGTAAGAAAATACAAAACACAAAAAATTTAATAAGGAGTTCACCCAATCCTCCTGGGCTATGTCTCCTAGTCTAACCTTCAGTGGTGGCCTTTTCTATTGTGTCTTAAAGCATAGTTTTTACAATAAGGAGCTCAATTTGAGTCTCGCTTAACAGATGATGATTAGTAGGATGGTACTTGGATTCCCCAAGTCCTTAGAGTACATAGACTCCCCTTACTGAATATCGACCTCAACTGGTCTTTGTTGTATGAGTCCAATTTGGCACTCATTACATGAAAAGTACACACAGAGGAGTTGCTTGATCCTCTCAAGCCTTCTTTGGAGTTCACAGACTCTCAGACTCTCTCTGTCTTTGTTTGCTTAATGTTGCCTTTACTCTGAGGGTTAGCTCGGCTTCTCTGTTCTTTGCAATTTTGGTTCTTTCTCTTTTTTCTCTCAGATTTCTGCCTCTTCGTTTTCTCTATCTGCTCATGGCTTAAAACCAATCTGTTTCCTGACTATTCATTTCTTCTTCCCGGCTCTTTGGATCCCTACCTCTGTCCACTAGAATTCCCTTACTCTACATCATCATCACTATGTAACGTTTCGCATAGAGGTGGCCGCTTGTCTCCTCATGAACTGAGTGTCAGTTTCCTTTGAATGGTCGTTATTTCTATTGCTCCAAGATTTTCTCGCAGAACTGGTTCTTCTGCTAGCTCAGCGGTCATGCCGGACCTCAAATATCATGTATCTTAGTTTATTTCCCCGTCAAATCTGGTCATCCATCGGGATGATTCTTCATCGTTGATCTGGAGCCTCCAGATCCTACGGTCTCTGTCTATATTGCGCGGGTAAGTTGCTCGACCATTACTCACATGATGTAAGTGGTTTCCTCTCTCATCTGTCGGATATGTGTCACCCGGTGAGTGGCATCACATTGATCTCGGCCAAAACCACTTACCATTTGAAGTGCACATGATATCCTACCGGTTTTGGGCATGGGACCCACCTTATGATGGTTTAGGCATTTTCCACACAATTTCCTATTCTCTTCATGACCGAATCTATCAGAAACTACCTTTGTTTCTGGATCTAGGCTTTCGATTTCCACTTTGCGCCAATGCGCGGTCTCCATGGGCCAATGTTCAGCGTGCTTTGACCAAGTGTCCTCATTGTTCCATGCTAGCCACAATTGCCATTGTCTAGAGGTCTTTTTCTGATAAGCTCATTATTCATAGGATTTTGAAGCCTGACATAATTTTGAAACGGTCATGGAAATGTTTAAGGATTCAATTTGGATCATTTGATATTCTCATCTCAGAGGTAGTAAGGATGCCAACTAATTGATCTAGAGTAAGGGTTTTCAAATTGGACATTTATTTAATGGCTGAAACCTTGGTATTAAACTTCTCAGAGAGATATCTCAAAACGTTATGAACTATCGCAACTTCATCTAACTTCTCATTAACACCCGTTATGGTGTTCGCAACCTCTTCAACTCTTAAAAAATAATTTTCAATATCTTCATCTTCATGCATCCTTAACGACTTTAATTTCATTCTAAAACCTTGAAGTTTAGCTTTCTTTTCCTTGTTGTCATCTTCATAGTAGCTACTTATATTTTCCCAAATATCTTTGGCAGTTATGTAGTCCATCACTTTGATAAGTTCTGATTCAGGTAGGCTAGAAAGTAGGGCATTAATGGCTTTAGTATTGCATGTGAACTCCATATTCTGATCTTTCATAACCACTATTGGAGTTTCTTTATATTCTTGTTCCACAACTTCCCATACTTCAACTCAAGTGGCTGAATGTTGGTCCTCTCTCTTAACTTCCAAAATACATAGTTTGTTCCATTGAACATAAATTCCCTGTTGGTAAATCCTCCTTCCTGGTTTTCCATGGTCCTTGATCTTTCTTCCAATTGTTAAATTGATCTAAATTAAATTGGCTCTAATACCAATTGTTATAAATGAAGATAATACTCATGGGGGGTGAATCAATATTGTAGGAATTTCCACTATTTAAAAACTTTGTTTCACTGATGATATGATATTAGGACACCATAAAGAGTTTCAAAAATTAATTATATGAGCATGACATGAAATAATTTGAGTACCATAAGGAACACACATATTCTTCAAATTTTCATTCAATTACTTCACAAGGCAGGTTATAACTTGTTGTTACAAATTCTCTAGCTACAACCAGCAGGAAGCGACAACTTCCTAATTTATCAGCTACAACTGAATGAATCTACAACTCCAAATATTTACCATAACCTACTAGAAGGAGTACCAATCACTAATTTCCAAGCTACTAATTTCTTGACATCAATGCTTCGTCTTTCATCCATTTTCATACTAGAACCATGAATGCCTCCTTTTCTTACAAATAAAACAATTTCTTCCTTACCCCAATAACTTCATATTACTAAAAACAACAACACCTCACACAGAATTCTTGTCACAAAATAAACTCTTATACATCTTGCTTGATCAAACATGCTTATAAATATTTTTACTTTTTTATTTTAGGTCTCTTTTCTTTTCATTCATTGTTGCATGAATTATCTATTTATGGGTTTTTTCTATTCACAATATGTCTTATAAATATATTTTTCAAGTTAAAAACCTATTTCCTACTATTATGGGCTCAATATTTGAGTTTAATTATGTATTTTTTCTATTTTGGTGGTTTAGAGGGTTTAGTAGGGCTTAATTAATGGGCTTTTAACTTTAGCTTAAATTCCAATTGTACTGGTTAAACTATCTTTTCTTTCAATAATATCCTTTAGTCCCTCTTGCACTAGCTCATTGGCTCTTTTCCACAATAAAACCTCATGTCGCGACCTCCACCTTAGTCATTTAGTTGCTTATCCACTTTTAAGCCTCCACTGACTAATTTGCTTTATAAATATGCTTTTGTGCCCTTGGTATCTTTTTTTAACCAAACCAAGTGTTAGTTCTTGGTTCCCGACACCTTTATCCTAACGTTTTTTCTCTATTGCACATTATAAACCTCCAATATTTACCTTGCGGGCTAAGTTGTTAAGTGGGGCCAGGCCATAGTCTTTTCCTTGCTTGTTTCCTTGTTGTACTGCCACTATCAATCCAACAGCTGTATCCTCACATTTCCATTTGAGCACCTTTAATATTTTCTTCGATTTTCCTTGTAGACCTAGCTATTGTATGAAGACCACCCACTGAAACTTCTCATCAATCACTACTATTTCTAGCCTAAGTCGTCTTTGATAATAGCGACATCACTCCAACATCGGTTCATCCTGATTCTTCTGTTGTGTGTTTCTCTAAGAACTTCTAGGGTCCCACCAATGGGATGATGTCATGCTGATGTCTCATATGCAATGTGTGACTATCTGAGTGGTGACATGTGTCACTTGGAAATGACCCATTCAATGCTCTATAACCAAATATAGGGCACATTTGTAGATGTAATGTAAGAAAGGTAATGTCAGAAATTTGTAACATTTGTAATGTGAGCTCAATTGTAATCAATATATTTGTAATAATTAATATATTAGTAATTATAAATATCTGACGGATCTCTAATAATAATAATAATAATTCAATATGTATATATATATATATGATTGGAATCTCTCAATCGTCCAATCTCAATCTATGGAAATATCTAAGACATTATATTCTATCCATGGTATGGTTTATGCAACAATATAATTTCATTACTAAGCTCTTTTACTGGAATTTCTATCTAAAGCTCTGAATAGAGAAGGTATGTTCTAATTTTTTTTTACATTTATTCTGGAAATATTTATTGCATTTATGCTCCAAATAAATAAGAACGACTAAAGCCCATTTTCATTTATGCAAAAAGAATTAGTCAAGAACCCTCGAGATATTCGATAATTTGACTAAGAAGTCACCCATGACATTTATCTCTCAACATAAATATTATATTGTTTTAAAGGTGATTCTCTGTGTTTCAATTTACCAACCACGTGAATAACATTTTTCATTTTCTTGCATTGCAAGTACATTTTACCGTCTACCTTCCGAAAATACATTTTCTACTAGAGTCGTTCACTTCTCATTACTCATTTTGATAATAAAATTACTCTGCCAAAGATTTGTCCTTACCTTTTATACTATTACAAACATATGGACTTTTTATTTTTGAGGTAAATATATTTCTAAACCTCAAATTATCAATTTTAGACTTTTTACAGACCATTCCTATTGCATAATTATTTCAAAACCTCAAAATATTATTTAATTTTTTAATTTTTTTACATTGAATTGTTTTTATTTTAATATTTTTTTCATATTAAACTGTTTTATTCCTATTGCATTCCTATTTTGAAACCTCAAACTATTATTTTATTTTTAAATTATTTTTTGTATTGATTTTTTTTTATTATATTTCATAAATTATGTATATTCTATAGTTTTCATCATGTTATTTTTGTGAAAAGGGGTTTCAAATTTTGTATAGCTTGAGGTGGGAGTATTTAAATATAGGTTGTTATAGAGTTCATCATATCACTTATTCATATTTTTAATTATTGATTGGGGAATTATGTGTTTATGGTTAATAAATAGAAGATATTTAATTATTAATATTTTATTAGCCATAGTATAATATTTATTTTATTTTAGATTAGACTAGATTATATTAATATTAATTTTAAGATTTCAACGTAGATATTAAATTCTAATTTTTTATATTGTTTTACCTAAATGCATTGATTTTAGTGATCTCAAAAAGTAGTTATTTTTTATGTGTATTGATTTTTATGTTACAATAATTCATGCAACCATGTCCTGTCATAATAACAAGATGGAGGCAAACAAATTAGAAGAAATGTGTAACGAACAAAGAGAATATCAAAGAAAGAATTAAAGTGAAGAACAAAGAGAAAATCATAGAACATATCAAAGAGAATATTTTAGAACATATCGACAAACAAAGGCACAATAATTGATGGCTAAAGAGCATGTAGAACAAAGGATAAAGGGAAATGAACAAGTAAGAGTAAATCGACAGAGAAAATCCCTAGAAATGACATTTAAAGAGCAAGAAGAACAAAGAATAAAGAAAAATGAACAAGTAAGAGCATTTTGACAAGGGAAAGGTATTAGAAATGACAATTGAAGAACATTAATAACAAAGGATAAAGCATAATGAACAAACAAGAGCATGTCAACAAATAAATGCACTAGAAATGACAACTACAGAACAATAATAAAAGAGAAGAGCATACCAAAGAGAATATCCAAGAGAATAATGACAAAGAAAGGCACAACAAAAGATAGAAAAACATGTATGACAAAGAGGAAATGGAC
The DNA here is from genome assembly GCA_031772625.1 of Pinus tabuliformis. NCBI lineage: Eukaryota > Viridiplantae > Streptophyta > Pinopsida > Pinales > Pinaceae > Pinus > Pinus tabuliformis. The sequence goes on from CM062818.1 coordinate 1,305,593,171, forward strand.
AAGAAAATTCAGAGGAAATAACAACTGAAAATCATGAAGAACATGAGATAAATGGAAATGAACAATTTAGAGAAAATTGACAGAGAAAATCGACAGAGAAAATCACTAGAAATGATAGCTGAAGAGAAAAAAGAACAAATAATAAAAAAATGGACAAGTAATAACATGTCTATAGGGAAAGGCATTATAAATGACAGTTTAAGAGCATGAAGAACAAAGGATAAAACATTATGAACAAACAAGAGCATGTCGACAAAGAAATGCACTAAAAATTACAACTATAAAACAACAAGAAGAGAGAAGATCATGTTAAAGAGAATATTGACAAATAAAGGCACAATAAAGGATAGAAGAAAATGCATAACAAAGAGGAAATGACTAATAAAATCCAAAGGAAATAACGACCGAAAATCATGAAGAATAGAGGAAAGATAAAATTCAATAACAAAGATCATATTGACAAAGAAAACAATATCTAACAAACTCATACATGGTACAAAATGCAGAAGAAAATCCTATGAAAAAAATATGTTTAAAACATATTAATTCCCAAGATCAACTTGAAACTCTTGCTGATATGAATATTGCACATCGAATATTTCATGATAGGATTGATCGATTGGATGAAGTTCAAATATGTCATGTTTTGAATATTCATATGTTTGAATTCAAGTACATATGGTAGAAGTACAATGTGCATGATATGAAAAAGAGAAGGAAGTCATCAAAGATTTTCAGCGGAAAACCATATGAATCCATGAGAACAACTTGTAGTTCTTTCAGAGCTCACACAAGTTGAAGAGATGTTGATAACACATGTAAGTATAATTTTGCAGGTTATGTACTCAATAGGTTGACAATACAAATGTAGAGGACACACGATTAGTTTTCCACAAGAGGTTACCAATCTTGTCATGAAGTTACCTCGACATATTAGAGACTTATAATTGATATTTGTTGTGTGGAAAAATGGTGAAAATGGATCAAGTTATGATTTTACCTTTAGGAAATAAAATGAATTATGTGCATTATACTATAATATTGAGAATGATCTAGATTATCATGGAGTTCAAGTTGATAATGATGCACTTCAAGAATTACTTGAAATTGCAATAGATATATGGCATATGATTAATGGTATTACTTTGCCATAGATAGATAGTGACACTGAATTTGCAATGTTGGAAGTGGTTACAGGGATTGACGATGCATTAGATGGCTCGCATAAAAATTCATTTGCAAAAAAGATTCTATTCTCGATGAGAGATTGATATTATTTGAGATTGGATAAATAACCCTAATGCAGAGGAACAACCTAATGCACATGAAGTTATTAGTTGGTCTAGCATTGGATTATCTCCAATCAATGAGTATAACACTACGGGATTACTCAATATGGAATTTCCATCATTGTTCCCAAAAAGTGAAGTAGATCGGTTGTAGGCCTATGAGAGACATGTCCATCTTCATGAGTATGCAAAATATCGTCTTTGATATTGTGATAATAGGTTTGGATGGCACCCACGATTTTGATACTTTTTAATCAATATCATCATGAGACATCATGCTCAAGATTCCTCTAAAATATTTGTAAAGATGAATATGAGATATCTACCAACAATAATGGAGGAGTTATGAGAACATTTTTGAAATATTCCATATTCATGACTTGGAGAAGGATTGATGCGATTTGGAACTATACTAAGAGGCACACATGTATATCGGAATAAGTGTCGTGTTGAGCTATATGACTTGGTTCAAAAAATTGGGTTTCCTACAATATTCTTTACATTAAGTGCTACATATATACAATGGCCAAATTTACATCAATTAATGCTAGGAACATGTCCTAGAGATCCAAAAGAAGAAAGAAAATGGAGGATTTAAAATGTAATTAATAATTCTCATATTGTATCACATTATATGAACTTAAGGCATACAATATTTCGATATGAAATTTTTTAACGTTTTCAACAAGATACAAATTATCGGTGTCGCTATGTGTGGCGAAATCACAGGTCTCCACATGTGAATGGATTTCTATGGTCAAAAAATGATCCTAACATGGAAGCGTTGAACTAGGATGTGACTTAATGAAATTTAGATTTGTAAAAGAATATTCTGATGGATGTGTACATGCAATTACTCCACGTGATAGACATCAAAGAAATATTCAGTTTAGACTCAATATTGATGATCATCCTTTCTTAAACGACACACAACAAATATTTCAATTTGATCCTATAATTGATTATGAATAACTTCTTAATTGTGTTGAGCATCACATCGCTTGCAATGAGAGATCATGCATTTGGAATAAGGTGGGAAGATCCGTATGTCGATATAAGGCACCATGGGATTTATGTGAAGAGTCCAAAATTTCTATTGATGAGAATGGACAAAAGAAGTATGAATCAAGATGAAATAATGATAGATTGAATACACACAATCGTGAAAAATTGATGATGTGGAGGTATAATATCGATTGGAAACTTTTTCTTTCAAAGCGCGTTGACATTAATTACATAGAAAAATATGGAGAAAAATTGAAAAAAGAATAAAAAACATTCGATGATATGTTGATGCCTGTTTATTCTACTCAAAATACAAATGAACTAGTAGCATGTGCATACATGAGTTTTTTGTGTGAAACTATTATTGACAGGGATATAGGTGCACAAGAGATATGTCATTTGGTTCTAAAGCTCCCTCTTTTTGAATCTAGCCATCGATTTGTGGTTCTAAATGTTCATAGGAAAGTTTTCAAACTAGTATAAATTGACACATATGATGCCGATAATGATAATTCCCTTACTGGTGCATATATCAAGCAACCTTCCCATATTGAGCACCTTATAGTGATAGATGTTGCAAAATCATGGTCAAATGATAAATGTCAATGTGGGGAGAAATGGTTAGAAAATAAGAATGGAGCTATTGTACTTGTGTTTCCTCGATTTAACTCAACTACTAATCGAGAATGATGACAAGTTTGTAGACTTTTGTTGGTTTGAGTTAGTATTGTATAAGGACTTTCGTGTTGTTAATAGAGGTATAGGTTGGGAAGATGATGAGATAATGCATAATTGTGAAAAAATTTGATAGAAGCCATAGTATGTTGACTACAATCCATTTCCTTTAGTTTATCCAGTTGATACTAATGGAGAAGAAGTTCAAAATCCACCTGCAGATTCTAGGGAGAATGAGTGGGCGATAATTTGTGCATTGTATCAGAATAAATATATAAGTTACAATGAGTTTGAGATTCTGGGACACAAATATCGTGATCGTGCACATAATTGGAGCACACATTTTGTTGATGAAGTAATTTCCAATCATGTTATTCATTTCATATCTGAAAACTGAAAGTTGAATTTGATTCATGCTAACGAACATGCAAAGTCTTATTCCATTGAAAGTTTGGGGGTTAAGCAAAGAATAACATTTGATATTTTCCTTGACCATTATATATCATAAGTTGATCAACTACTTATGATAATCCAAGGAACGATAGGTACATGAAAGTCTTATTTGATCAGGGCTATTAAAAACATCCTTGAAGTTGAGTCCTTTCTGGAGAAGAGTCCATTACTTATTTTAGCTCCTACAAGGGTTGCAACTTTCAACACATCTGCAAGAAAAATTCATGATGCACTTCAACTTCCAATCAAAGACATGTTACCTTTGAAAGGACCAAGTTTAATGACCTACAACAAGAGTTGAAGCATGTGAAGTATATCTTGATGGATGAATTGAGTTTCGTTAGAATAAATTTATTACAAAACATTGATAAGAGACTTTGATAGGCTTTCCAAGAAAATGAGAAGATTATTTTTGGTGGGAGGTCGATTATATTAGTCGGTGATTTGGGACAATTTCCTCTTGTTCTTCATAAACCTATATATGCGTGTGAAGATATTGAAAAATAATTAGGGAACCCATTCACAATGGTTGTGACCCTTGATACCTTGTTTCGATGAGATGGACAAAGCAATCAAAAATTTTTTTTTTTTCATTAGTTAATGAATGTAAGGGATGCAATACCAACTATGTAACACTGGGAATCACTTGTGAATTGTACAAAAACATTCTTGGATCCTTCCACAAAAGAGTCCTCTGATAAGGAAGTACATTTGTTTGCAACAAATGATGATCTAGAAAAGCATAATAAGCTTTGTTTAAGAAGCCTAACTTGTCCCATTGTAGCCAGTGTTGCTACAAAAGTAAAAGTAAACTACATGGAAATAGATGATGAAGAAATGGAACTTGAGTTATTCATTCCATTTGGAGCTCAAGTGATGCTTACTTCAAACATATGCAATGATGCAGGACTTGTAAATGGTGCTCTTGCAATTGTAGAAAAAATTATGTATAAACCTGGAAAATCACCCCCAGAACTACCCACATATGTTTTAGTAACACTTGATAATTATATGGGAGTACCATGGGCTGATTCATCCCCTCAAACAGTTACTATTACACCTATTGTAAGAGATACTAGAAAACAACTTCCTTTGAAACTTTCTTGGGGATTAACAATACATAAGTCACAAGGATTGACTTTGGAGAAGTCTACTATTAATATTAGGAAGCAAGAGAGAGAGCGTATGATGTCTACTGCAATATCTCGAGTTAAAGATATGAATGGTCTATGATTTCAACCTCCCTTTTCATATGATAGATATGTAAAGATGGAAAAAGTAGCATGTGTGGATGTAAGAAAAGAAGAAGAAGAGAGATTGAGATCAATCACATTGTAAACTATTTTCTGATTGACTATATTCTTATTATTTGCATTTTCAATCATTCAACATTCTAACTTTGTATTCAACATTTGTATTCTCATAATATATAATTGTAGACATATTAAATATATTTAAATGAGCATGTTAGTTATATGTTCAACATAATTTTGTGACATTGCATGATTGAAACCATCCTAGATCCATCTTAATTGTGGATCTATCAAGTGCCGAGAGGGATCAAATCTCTCAAGGTCTAAACCTTTCCTCGCATTTTGCACTAAAAAAAGAGGTTTGCACCTCGAGAGATTTGATCCTTCTCGGCGTCTGATAGATCCAGAGTTAAGATGGATCTACGTTGGTAATTATGTTACATTATATATATATATATATATATAGATATATATATATATATATGTTAGGTTAAATAGTTATAAAACTATGTTATGTTATATTTTATATATAGAACTATAATATATAACTATGTGATGTTATAGTTAAATAATAATTAAATATAATTATGTTATGTTAGATATATGTGTGTGTTATACTTATATATAGATAAATATAATATATTAACTAAGTTAAATATATATATATATATATATATATATATATATATATATATTGTTAGATTTTTAACTTTAAACATTAAAAATTAATTTTTTTAACTAGAAGTGTACTATATTTATTATTTAAAAAATATTTAAAATATTAATTAATTTACTTTTAAAATAATAATATAAAATAAAATTTCTTATTTTATAAATAGATTTTTACCATGAGCAACCATATTCATCATGTCTATTGATTATAGTTTGGTTGTTTTCTGTTTTAGTGTTTTTTGGGGTATATTCTTGGTTAAATTTGTTAGAAAATTAAAATGCATTTTAAATAACAAAAAAAAAAAAAAAAAATTCACAAAATTCCTAAAGAAAAACTTAAAATAATTAGAAAAAAATGTTTTACGATTCAAAATCTGAAAATACACATTTAATAAACAAAACATTGTAAGTAAGAAAAAAATTGAAAACTTAAATTATGGTTTCTAAGTGTTTATAGGTTATTTTGAAGGTTTTTTTTTATGATTTTTTGTGGTTTTCTTGGTTGGTTTGTGATTTTCTAAGTTCTTTTGAAGGGTTGTTTTGTGGCTTTTATGGTTTTTGTATCGTTCTTTATTTATTTTTTCATTAATTGATTTTCATGGTTTTTGTACATGGTTGTTTTTTTTAATTAATTGGATTAATTTTTCCAAAATATTAAACAAGAAAGACAAAAAATATAGAGTGCCTACTTTCGTTTGAGCCTCTGGAACATTGGAGGTGTGACTAGTGAGGTTGATCTTAATGCTCCATGCTTCAATTGCTTAATCGAGCTCCAGTACTCTCTGGAACATAGGAGAGGTGACCGGCGAGATTGATCTTAATGCTCCATGCTTCAATTGCTTATTCGAGCTCCAATACTCTCATTCTACCTACCATCACACTCTTGGTTGAGCTTTGAAATTACCCATGGTCTGTGCAAATGGCATGGGAAAACTGCAAGAGCTTGCATGAGTGCTTAAATGACTCGATAGAACCATATACGTTTCCACTAAAATGTGCCCCGTCTTGCCAAAAAGTTGTTGGCATTATGTTTTCTGATATGACTATATGTTACAGATGTTGTACTTGATGGAAACTCCGGTGGTAAGGCTCTCAGTTTGTTGAAATTTAAGAAGGACGCAGGCAATCGGTTCAGAAAATGCGTCCCCGCAGGTATACCATGCAGAACCCGCGTCCAGGGACGCCGACCAGCCGTTCAGGGGGTGCGTCTACCCAGTGCACACATTTCAAGGCAGAGAAAAGCACGTGGGGGTTTCTTGTGTGGTATCTAGCCGACGGTTTTGTGTTTCTATGGTGTCGGCTCGTGGTATTGTTCCATGTTTTGGGGAGGAGCTTGCCTATATAAAGAAAAGGAGTTCATTTGGATTGAGCAATTGTCTTGGGTTGAATATCTTATTTGGTGAGATCTAGTCCAGATCTAAGAGGGCGAATCTTCTAATGGACTGTGATCTCTATGGCGCATGATCAGATCTGTAGATCTGACTGTTTGGGTTTGTCCTGAAGCCTTCATATCATTTATATCTAAAGGGTCACAGGTTCAGTGAAGGGAAAGTGCGCCGGGACGCAGGTACTGTAAAGGGCAAGTGCGCCGAGACGCAGCACAGTAGAGAGAGACCTGCGTGGGGACGCAGGGCGATCAAGGTTCAGGTGCGTCTCTGAAGCAGAAGGACGCGGCGTGATAGTGTTTCAGGTGCGTCTCTGTAGCGAAAGACGCGGCGCGATAGTATCTTTGGGTGCGTCCCTGAAACAACAGAACGCAGAGCAGTAAAAGGAACAATGCGTGGGCACGCAGCGGAGCAGAAGAATATCTGCATGTGGACGCAGAGTAGCAGAAGGTTAACGGCGTCTGGTCGTAGGCCACAGAAAGAAAAACTGCGTCTCTGTTTTAAGATGTTCTGTTGATTGAATTTCTCTGTTGATAAGGTGTTCTGGGTTAGTTCTGTTATTGCAGATCTGATATCTGTAGTGATCTATATCTGTTATGTACTTGTTGATCATCTGATGCTTTATGAAAATAAGTAGGGGGTTGTAGCTCCCTTCCAGGAGTAGACTGGAAAACGAGAGAGAGAGAGAGTTGTAGCTCTCTGCAGGTTGCAGCCTGCGTACTGGTAAAGGACTGCACCAATACAAAATCATTGTAAAAGAAGTTTCTAAATTGAAAGAAGATAGAGACATATTGCAGCAGGTGGTTTTCACCCACATTGGGTTTCCACCTTACATCTTGTGTTCTTTGGTGTGACTATCTGGTTTTCATGCTCATTATTTTATGGTACTGACATGCTAAAATAATTCAAAGATCAAATAAGGAAGATTTATTAAATTGCTAGATAATACTGATTCACCCCCCCTCTCAGTATTATTTCCAACAATTGGTATCAGAGCAGGTCCTTCAGAGAAGCTTGATCGCTTGAAGGTAGATCGTTCATCATGAGCAACTACGAGAGAGAAGCATCAATCAGGCCACCGATTTTTGATGGGACAAATTTCAATTATTGGAAGGTAAGAGTTACTGCATATCTTCAATCTCTTGGTACAGAAGTTTGGGACATTGTAGAAACAGGCTATGCTTTTCCTTCAGCTACTCCTACAGATCCAGCTGAGAAAAAGAAGTATGAAAGAAATGCAAAAGCAGTCAGTACTCTATTAGGAAGTATATCCCAAACAGAATTCATGAAGGTAATGCACTTCAAATCAGCAAAAGAGATATGGGACAAAATGGTCACGAGCTATGAAGGAGATGAACAGGTAAAACAAGCTAAACTTCAAACTCTCAGGATTCAATATGAGACTCTCAAGATGTATAATGATGAAAGTGTGGCTAATTATTTTCTTCGGGTAGATGAGATTGTTAATTGTATGAAAAATTTGGGTGAAGAAATAAAAGAGGCTATAGTAGTTCAAAAGATTCTAAGATCATTATCCCCCAAGTTTGAATCTAAAGTATCTGCAATAGAAGAAAAGGAAAATCTCCGTGTTCTCACTATGTCTCAGCTACATGGAATTCTAACTGCTTATGAAATGAGAAAGGGAGGTCCATCAGACAGAAGGGAAGCTGCTTTTAAGGCATCAGGCAAAGAAGATTATTATGAAGCAAGCCATGTTCCAGAAGAAGAGGAAGAAGAATCAAATTTTGTCAAAAATCTTCAAAGGGGTTCTGGAAGGTTCAGAGGTAAGCTACCTTTCAAATGCTTTGCTTGTGGAAGAGTAGGTCATTATGCTGCAAAATGTCCTTATAAGGATAAAGGAAAGGAACCTGCTAGATGGAACAAGAAACAAAGTGCAAATAAGAAAAGCTACTACACCCATGAAGATAGTGATGGCTTATCAAACAGTGATGAAGATGAACAAGGTAATAAATATAAGCTGTTAATGGCATTTGAAGATGATGATTATGAGGATGCTGTAGATGTGGATAATCTATATGATGAAATTACTAGACTCAAGAGATGTATAGAAGAAAAGAATGTGATCATTGATACTCTGCAATTTCAAATTGATGAAAAGGAAAAACATCTTGAAAAACTAGAAGGTGAAATTGTTGGTCTCAGAAAAGAAATTGAGAAAACAAAAGCTATTAATCTTAAGTTTGTCAAAGGATCTGAAACTTTGGATGAGATTATCAATGTGCAGCGGTCTCCTCTAAACAAGACAGGTTTGGGCTATAATGGAGAAACCTCTCAAGCATCCACCTCAAAAAGTTATCTTGATGCAGCAAGAAGAAATGAGCAGAAGAACAATGAAGATAATCAGGTAAAGCAGGGACAAAATACAAACAGAAACTATCAGGGGCAATCCATCTTAAGGGTGAACAAAAGCTACAACCAGCCACAGGTAAAATCTTCTCAGTTTGGTTCAAGAATAGATGAAAATAGAAATTACAATCAGTTGGCAGGTAGATTCAATAACCGCAGAAGCTTCTTCAATGGACAATGCTTTTCTTGCCATAACTTTGGTCACAAAGCAGCTCAATGTGTTGCATATAAAACAATCATGACTAGGGAAGCTCAAAAACAAAGAAGTATGACAGGGATTACAAAAAGGACCTATAACAACTTTTCGGCTCTTGAAAATGAAGTTGAATGTTCTATTTGCAATAATTTTGGTCATGAAGACTCTGAATGCAGGAGCAGGTTTCAGGAGAAAAAGGAACAAGAAGGGAAAAAGGAACAAGCCACAAGCACCAAAACATGGAGAATAAAGGAACCTCAAACAGAAAGATGTGGGATAGCATTTTATGCAGAAGGACAGGAAGATCTATGGTACATTGACAGTGGATGTTCGAAACATATGACAGGTGACAAAGAAAAACTTGAATCTTATTCTACTTTAGAAAAGGGAAAGAAAGTTTCTTTTGGAAATGATACTCCTGCAACTATAAAAGGAAAAGGCATTGCTCCTTTAAAAGAAAAGGTCAAGGCTGGAAATGTTTTGTATGTTGATGGATTGAAGCATAATCTACTAAGTGTCAGCCAGATGTGTGATCAAAAAACCGAGGTTATTTTCAGATCAAATGGATGTCTGGTTCGTGATCTTGATACAGGTAAAACAGTACTCAAAGGCAAAAGAACTCCAAATTATCTGTACATATTTGAAGAAGGACAACAACAATGCTATCTAAGCAAGGATGAAGAGCACTGGTTATGGCATCGAAGGTTGGGACATCTAAGCTTCTCACAAATAAGGAAAGCATGCAAATATCAGGTAGTTCGCGATCTTCCAGATATCAAAATTCCTGACAACACCATATGCAGATCATGTCAGTTTGGAAAACAAACCAGGACTAACTTTCCAGAGAAAGAAGGATCAGCTAGCATGCCTCTTGAGCTAGTACATACAGATACATGTGGTCCTTTCAGGAAAAGAACACCTAGAGGAGAGGAATACTTGATATTATTTATTGACGATTTCTCCAGGTTTGTCTGGTTAGGACTTATGAAGCACAAAGATGAAGCATCCGAAAAATTCAAGTCCTTCAAAGCCTTGGTTGAAAATGAATCAGGTCACAAAATTAAGTGCCTCAGATCCGACAGAGGTGGGGAATTTACTTCAAATGAATTTTTCGATTTCTGTGATGAACATGGGATAAGGAGAGAATTCTCTACAGCTAGAACTCCTCAGCAAAATGGAGTTGTTGAAAGAATGAACAGAACAATCCAACAAATGGCTCGTGCTATGCTTGATGAATCAAGAACTCCCGCAACTTTCTGGGGTGAAGCTGCACATGTTGCGGTTGTTATTCTCAACAAAACAAATGTCAGGCTGAACAGCACTCAAACTCCTCATGAGCTTTGGAGTGGCAGGACTCCTTCGGTAAAGCACTTCAAAATCTTTGGGAGCAAATGCTATATCAAGAATACTGATGAGCAGCTTGGCAAAATTGAACCTAGAGCAGATGAAGGCATTATTCTTGGCTATTCTCCACATAGCAAAGCATACAAATGCTACAATAAAAGACTTGGCAGAATTGTTGACAGCATTGATGTAGTGGTTGATGAGAAGGGATATATTCCTAGGCAAGTACATCATGAAGATATAGAAGAAGGTGAAGGCTACCCTCAAAGACAGAATAATGAAGAAGAAGAACCCCAAGGAGAACCTCAAGAAGAACCAGAGGAGCAGACAAGAATAGAAGAGAAAACTCCATCCAGATATGTTCAGAAGAATCATCCAGAATCTCAGATTGTGGGGCAGAAAGAAGCAGGTGTACAAACAAGAAGAACAGTTGCAGAAGCGTCAAGCTATTTGGCATTACTCTCCTCTACTGAACCACAAAATGTGAAAGAAGCATGCAAAGATGAATGTTGGGTGAAAGCAATGGATGAAGAACTTGAGCAAATCGAAAAGAACAACACTTGGGAGCTGGTTCCTAGACCAAAGGATAAGAATGTTATCGGAACAAAATGGGTCTTCAAAAATAAATTGAATGAAAATGGAGAAGTAATTAGAAACAAAGCCAGACTTGTTTGTAAAGGGTATGCGCAGCAAGAAGGAATAGACTTTGAAGAAACTTTTGCTCCTGTTGCAAGACTTGAGGCCATCCGCATGTTCCTTGCTCTCTCAAGTTTTCAAAACTTCAAAGTATTTCAAATGGACGTGAAATCAGCCTTTCTGAATGGAGACTTGGAAGAAGAAGTATACATTGAACAGCCAGATGGGTTCATTCTTGAAAATGATCCAAATCTTGTATGCCGATTGAAAAAGGCTCTCTATGGTCTCAAACAAGCTCCAAGGGCTTGGTACTATCGGTTGGACAAATATCTTCATCAACAAGGTTTCTCAAAAGGTTCAGCAGATAGCAATCTGTATATAAAAGTTGAAAATGACAAATTGCTAATACTTGTTGTGTATGTAGATGACATTATCTTTGGCAGCAATGAAGAAGCTATGAGTCAAAGCTTTGCCTCGGTCATGCAGAAAGAATTTGAAATGTCCTTGCTAGGAGAACTGACATATTTCCTTGGTTTGCAAATCCAACAAAAGGAAGGAGGAATCTTTTTATCTCAAACCAAGTATCTCAAGCAGATTTTGAAGAAATATGGCATGGAAGATGCAAAACCAGTATGTACACCCATGGTCACAGGATGTAGTCTCAGTGCAAATGATGAATCTGCAGTAGTATATCAACCAACCTACAGATCTATGATTGGAAGTTTACTATATTTGACAGGTACCCGACCGGACATCATGCATGCAGTTGGAATAGTTGGAAGATTTCAGGCAAATCCGAAGGAGACTCATCTTCAGGCAGTAAAGAGGATCTTCAAATATCTTCAAGGGACTCAAAATTATGGCTTATGGTATCCTAGAGATACAAATCTTACTCTTCATGCTTATACAGATGCAGATTGGGTCGGAAGCGTGGATGACAGGAAAAGCACAAGTGGTGGTGCATTCTTTATGGGTTCCAGACTGGTATCTTGGTTCAGCAAGAAACAGAGTTCCATTGCCTTATCTACAGCTGAAGCAGAATATGTTGCTGCTGCATCTTGTTGCACCAAACTCCTTTGGATGATGCAGACTTTGCAGGATTTTTAAATCACTTGTACTCCACCAATCCCCATCTTATGTGATAATACAAGTGCAATCAGCATCTCAAAGAACCCTGTTATGCATTCAAAAACCAAGCACATACCAATCAAGTACCATTTTCTCCGGGAACAAGTGCTTGAACAGAAAGTCAAGTTGGAGTATGTTCCTTCCAAGGAACAAGTTGCTGATATTCTCACCAAACCATTGCCCAGGGACACATTTGAATACCTCAGGCAAAAGCTGGGGGTTGTTGATGCATCATCTTATTGTTGAACATCTTCTTATTGGTGGTACAAAGCTCAGGGGGAGCACATAATGCATTGTTGGCATTATGGAGAAGGAGATCTTGGAAATAGCTGCAATATGTCTCTATCTCTTTCATGGTGGATTTCTGGTTATTTGTTGCAGATCTGGAGGAGCATGAGCTAAGGGGGAGCATACCCTTTTCCCTTGATGTCAAAGGGGGAGAATGAAGCTGAAGCTTGTAAGGTTGAGGTTGCCATCAAGTCCAAAGGGGGAGATTGTTGGCATTATGTTTTCTGATATGACTGTATGTTACAGATGTTGTACTTGATGGCAACTCCGGTGGTAAGGCTCTCAGTTTGTTGAAATTTAAGAAGGACGCAGGCAATCGGTTCAGAAAATGCGTCCCCGCAGGTATACCATGCAGAACCCGCATCCAGGGACGCCGACCAGCCGTTCACGGGGTGTGTCTACCCAGTGCACACATTTCAAGGCAGAGAAAAGCACGTGGGGGTTTCTTGTGTGGTATCTAGCCGACGGTTTTGTGTTTCTATGGTGTCGGCTCGTGGTATTGTTCCATGTTTTGGGGAGGATCTTGCCTATATAAAGCAAAGGAGTTCATTTGGATTGAGCAATTGTCTTGGGTTGAATATCTTATTTGGTGAGATCTAGTCCAGATCTAAGAGGGCGAATCTTCTAATGGACTATGATCTCTATGGCGCATGATCAGATCTATAGATCTGACTGTTTGGGTTTGTCCTGAAGCCTTCATATCATTTATATCTAAAGGGTCGCAGGTTCAGTGAAGGGAAAGTGCGTCGGGACGCAGGTACTGTAAAGGGTAAGTGCGCCAAGACGCAGCACAGTAGAGAGAGACCTGCATGGGGACGCAGGGCGATCAAGGTTCAGGTGCGTCTCTGAAGCAGAAGGACGCGGCGCGATAGTGTTTCAGGTGCGTCTCTGTAGCGAAAGACGCGGCGCGATAGTATCTTTGGGTGCGTCCCTGAAACAACAGAACGCAGAGCAGTAAAAGGAACAGTGCGTGGGCACGCAGCGGAGCAGAAGAATATCTACGTGTGGACGCAGAGTAGCAGAAGGTTAACGGCGTCTGGTCGCAGGCCACAGAAAGAAAAACTGCGTCTCTGTTTTAAGATGTTCTGTTGATTGAATTTCTCTGTTGATAAGGTGTTCTGGGTTAGTTTTGTTATTGCAGATTTGATATCTGTAGTGATCTATATCTGTTATGTACTTGTTGATCATCTGATGCTTTATGAAAAGAAGTAGGGGGTGGTAGCTCCCTTCCAGGAGTAGACTGGAAAACGAGAGAGAGAGAGAGTTGTAGCTCTCTGCAGGTTGCAGCCTGCGTACTGGTAAAGGACTGCACCAGTACAAAATCATTGTAAAAGAAGTTTCTAAATTGAAAGAAGATAGAGACATATTGCAGCAGGTGGTTTTCACCCACATTGGGTTTCCACCTTACATCTTGTGTTCTTTGGTGTGACTATCTGGTTTTCATGCTCATTATTTTATGGTACTGACATTCTAAAATAATTCAAAGATCAAATAAGGAAGATTTATTAAATTGCTAGATAATACTGATTCAGCCCCCCTCTCAGTATTATTTCCAACAAAAGTGTAACCTAGCTCCATGATTTCACCTTCAAAAAATAATTATATTCACTTCTATTGAGAGGAGTGTTGAGCTCAGTTTGTCAGGCCCTGACCAACCAACTTGCACCCTCTTTGTATAAAACTAGAACACAAAATCAGAAATATCATTAAAATAGAACAACAAATTTTGAGAAAGAACCTGACACTCAAATTATATTATCAAAGTTCAGTCTTTCTATACATTATAAGCTTAGTGATACAGATCCAGCTGATAACGAGTGATACCCAATCTTAATCTAACAACATAACGATGTTATAGTACCACTAACCTAACTCTAATCCATGACTCAGTCTAAATGGTTGATTTAGATCATAGATCTTGCTATGGTAGATCTAATCATATATTGGACAAAATAGAAAACAAATCACAACTTTCTAGCGAGAGAAATATGTTAGAGCCATTTTCTAATCAGAGAAATTCAGTCTAGTGCATGAGAACTCCTAATGAAAAAAAAATTCTTCTTTGACTTGAAGTTGACTGTAGGGGATAGGTATTCTCTATCCATCAATTCCACCCAAAAATTTCTATTAACGAGTGTTATACAAATAGATTGCCACTAGCCCTTGTAGTAATCTCCAATAACAAAGATCTTACACATACTTATGGTACAGGAACTGAACCAACCTTGGTTGGTGACTAGTAATGATTACAAACCTTAGAAAACACAATAAAATGAGATATTTAGATCAAATTAACAATTTACCTATTAACATTTATGTACTAAGCAA
This sequence comes from Pinus tabuliformis, assembly GCA_031772625.1. Lineage (NCBI taxonomy): Eukaryota > Viridiplantae > Streptophyta > Pinopsida > Pinales > Pinaceae > Pinus > Pinus tabuliformis. The sequence goes on from CM062818.1 coordinate 1,305,608,190, forward strand.
CTTGAGCTCAAATCTTTCATGATAACATCAAAAAGAGTATGAGAGTGATAATTAAAGACCTCAAATTGGGAAAACAGAGTAAATGAGGGCATTACATAGGAAAAAATAAGACATTTCACGATCTTGACAATGTTGACTCAGTGTTTCTATACACACTCTTAAATTTAAAATGATATTGTATATACAATTACCTTTATTATGTTATAGGCACATATTATCAATGATACTTGAGCAGAATGATTATGGATGGGAAATGAGTGCTTTATTGAAATCCTTATCCCTTAGTCCATTTAGCTTAATATGTGTGCTTTTTAATAGTTTAATGTGATGAATTCTAGTATTATGTTTGTGATTTTGAAAGTTGCTATATAGTAGTGATTATTTGTTCATGGTTTTTACTCATTTGGTCTAACCCAAAATTTGTGTAAAGGATAGAGTCATCCATGAAATCTCCATCATCTAGATATGTAGCTAATTTCATATTGAGTAACTTTAATGATATTGTATATACAATTACCTTTATTATGTTATAGGCACATATTATCAATGATACTTGAGCAGAATGATTATGGATGGGAAATGAGTGCTTTATTGAAATCCTTATCCCTTAGTCCATTTAGCTTAATATGTGTGCTTTTTAATAGTTTAATGTGATGAATTCTAGTATTATGTTTGTGATTTTGAAAGTTGCTATATAGTAGTGATTATTTGTTCATGGTTTTTACTCATTTGGTCTAACCCAAAATTTGTGTAAAGGATAGAGTCATCCATGAAATCTCCATCATCTAGATATGTAGCTAATTTCATATTGAGTACCAATGGGTTGAATTTTTTTGTAATAATACACAAAATTAAAGATATAGAATGATAAATATAGAAACCATACAATGTTTTAAAAGATCAAAAAATAGGGAAATTTATGCCCCATTCATAAACATAACATATGCATGCATCACATATTATGATTGCTTGGATTTTACCCCATTTTCTACAAGGTGTGCACATGTTTGTTAATACAACATAATATCCCTTACTACTGCTATTGTCAAATTTGAAGAAACTAGGCTATATTGGTCCATGGGACATTGAGCATGGCTAAAAGTACCAAATCCATTATGTTATTGCAACACATGCCCTTATATATCTTCTAGAGAGGTAATATGATATATGGATAACAAGAGGATATCCACTCACAATCCAAGAACATATTCAACAAACTAATAATTACATTTTACAAATATTTCATTTCCCACCCAAAATTAAGACCATAAGTCTTATAATAATACACTATAATTCTTAGACACATTTTTCAAGGAAATGTGCTTCGACATACAATAAGATGGAATGATATTATTAAGAGTACCTTGTTCTAGTAGAAGAGATGGTAGAAATTATGAGATTGATTTATATATGATTGGGAAATTTTAAAAAATTTTGAAATCCTCTATTGAAGATATTTAGAAACTAACAAATTATTTACAAATTTATATTGATATTCTTGTAGCTAGCAGCATACAAAATTATCATGTTAGGCATCATTAACGTGTTCTTAAAATAAAATAGATCATATAGTGTGTTCTTTGGGGCTAATTTACATTGGAAGAATGTATTCTATTAAATGAGATAGAGTCTCTATTACATTACAAATACATGGAATTTCTAGGAAAATAAACATTTGAAATCAAGATGTAATCCTTTAAGTGAAGTGAACCATAAAGTCATTTAATACAAGACATTTTAACTGAGCATGAAATTTCCATCCAGATAATCCAATTCATGCGTTACATATATATTTTTATTTCAATACTTAATAGAAATTCAAATAAACTCTTTGAATTCCATTTTACATATCTTGAAAAGTTGTTTACCTACATTGAAACACTATACCATTAAAGTAAATAATATGATAATACATATGAGTAAATCACATTCAAGTACAATACCAAAACACAATTATATACAATAGGACATTGATTATATAAAGAAGCATTATAGAGCTGTTGTTATATACCTAGGGGGGATAATATGGGGTACAAAGTGAGGTACCTGTTATCACTCAGGTTGTTCCCTGGCTCCTAAGGGAATACAGCCGAGGTAACCACTAACCAATCTTTTAGCTGCAGGTCCTAGCCTACCTGCAACCACAGAGGGCTCTCTCTTTATAATTTAGCTTTGTTTGAAGAAATTTTAGGATAGTTATGATGTAGAGGGTTTTGTTTTAAATTTGGTTGGATGATGATTTTAAGTAGAACTGGGATGCAGTTTTCAGAACAGCCTAGACTATTGGGCAATGGAGTCAATGATGGTGTACTGTTGAAAGTGTTTCTTGGGGAAATGGTAATGCTACAGAGCCAGACAGGCATCTATGGAACAATTCTTCAAATCTGGGAAATGATGGCATGAAATCAGGGAATGAAAGGAAGCCAAGGATCTTTCACTATGCTGATAGAGGGAAAGTGTGAGAATACTATCTAGGAGCAATTAAGAATTCCTAAACAGTATACAGAATGAGAGAATTAGTGCAAACATGAGCAATTAAGAATTCATATTTATGACTAATTCTGAAGAAAACACAATTAGAAACAGAGATTGAGCACAGGGTGCATTCATACAGGTCCTGAGCTATTCTTATTCTCTATTACTAAGATCATGAAACATATGTGAAATTTGCAAACACAGAAAAGAAAAAACATGATTTAGAATAACTTATTGTTCCATTAAACGACACAAGAATTCTGTAGCAGAACGCAGTTCATCAATTTCACATCCAGATAGTGCAGAGACCACGAACTTCACCAGTCATTTGTATTAGAGTCTAAAAATTTACAGTGCAGTCTCTTAGAGAGAAAATCACCAACCCCAAATACGTTCTATGGGGAGGCATATATACAAAAAGGAGATACAAAATATCTAGTTGATGAGTCTTCATACAATAAATTACATCACCAACTCTTCAAAGAAAGTAAATGAAAGAAATAAACGCTGTAGTTAATATTCGTGTGCTAGCTGTCCATTTTGTCAGAAAATTTTGACTTTTGGGACCAACTGAGTCGGCTGAGGCTTGCGCTTTTAATCTGCGTTTTTTGGGCTTGCTGTCCCAATGCTTTGTTGAGTCACTGTTTTGACCTGCTCTACCTGTTGCCTTCATGTTTTGCCCGGTGAGTGCTTACTCAGTTTTGCTGACCTGTAGCCGACCAAAATCTGAAGCCGAACAAGGAGGAAAAAGACCGAAATTACCTGGGAAAAATCTCCAGCATTGCCCTCCACCAATCCTCAGGAGGCAGCTGATGTCTTTGTATTTTTATAAGCATTTCATCAGCTTCTATGTATTTGTAAAAGTTGGGTGGAACCTCAAACAGATGATTGATTTCATGTTCAATGTAAAACAAGTTCTCTAATTTGTCATAAAGAGATTGTCCAGAGGGAGGCCCTGTTTCTGCTGGGGAACTTGAGGATGCAGTAATCTGATTTGTAACATAATTGTTCACTCTGGTGGCATACTACTCACGTGTCAACAGTCTTCCAGCACTGGTCAACAAGCTGGGTAATCCCCTGCTTTGTAATGCTGCAAGCTTCAGCTTAAAATTATCTATATCCTTTTGCATTTCTTGACACTTTCTTTCCAGAGTCTGCACAAAACCTCTTAAGGTCAGCACCTTCTTTGCAGTCAGTATGGTATCTGTTCTACTCATGATTTACATTGCTGCCAGCTCCTCTTTGGTATGATTGTTCAAAAAGTTGATCATCTTATTGGCCTGTTCAGGCATAACTCCCAATGCTGCTCTGGCTCTTTGATTTTCAAACTGGGCTAGGCCTATCAACTCTATCTGTTCATATATGGCCTGAATTGACCGCCATTGGTCAGTGATTGACTGATTGATTTTGGCCCACAAAATCTTTTTTATTTCAGCAAGAGTTTTGTCTAAAGCTAGCTCTTTCTCTAAGGCCTTAACCTTGTTGTCCAAGGCTTTTATCTCTCTTTGCTTTTCAGCTACTGTCATTTTAGACTTGTCATAGCTTGCCTCCAGCTTGGCCAACTTTTCTTTGGCCTCCTTTACTTCTGTTGCCTGAACTTCTAGCTCTTTAACAGCCTTCATCATTTCTTCCATGCTCATGCTAGATTCAGGGGTTGTTGTTGCTGTTGTTGTATGGGTGACTAGAGGGATTGCTGCTGCTTGTGTAGGAGGAACAGGGACATTAGTTGGAACTATTTGAGGTGGCTGGGAGGTCCACTCTCCCTGCTTGCCTTGTACTGTTCTTTCCAATTCTTCCTCCATCTGGATTATTCTTTGGTTCATTCTCATGAGCAGATCCATTGTATCCTCAGCTTCTTTTTCTTGCACCAACTTTGCAGTTTGAGGGTGCATAGTAGGAGGCAACCTCAATTGTTTTCTAAGGGCAGCAATATCATCTTATTTTTTCTTCATAAGGGCTTTAACACCCTTAGGATTCTTAGGATCGTGTCCTAGGTCCACAATAATGTCCTCCAATGTTTTTATTCTGTTGTCTTTGGCTGAGGAGGACATTCTTTCCAAATCTAGTTGAGTATTTGTATTCTTCAAAGATTCCTTCATTTCATGGGCCAGCATGGCCTTATCTACCAGAGTGGCATAGACCATCTCACCTGTTTGTTTGTGCAATTCTATTTGGTCCATGGGGTGTATGTCCTTGGCCAGGACTTCTAAGTTTGTCTTCACATAATCTGTAGTTGTCTGAGGCTGCGGTATCTTAGGCTTGAAATGGCTAAGAATCATTTTTTCTTCTTTGAAGTCATAAGCTGCCATCAATCTTTGTTGTTTGGCAGGTGTTGCCTTGAGGAACTGATCATACAATTGTACTCTTAACAGTTCATTTTGAGCTTTGATCTCCATGAAAGTTGCTTTGATACCAGGTGGCCGCTTGCTTTGCTGTGTTGAGGAGGACACCTCCATGCCATGTTGTCTCTCTTGCTCTTGCTGGAATGAGCTAGTAGCTATCTGTTGGCTTGTTTCCCTGTCTCTCCTTGGACTTTCAAGGACTTATTCACTAATTTCTTACTCAACTGGAGAATCAACTCTTTGCCTCTTGGCTTTAGGTTGCTGTGTAGACCCACTAGCAGGTGTGGTCTCTTCTCGATCTCGCTTCTTTCCTCTTTCCTCATTAGCAGGAGTTTGTAAAGCTGGCACTTGTAGTGCCTCTGTTTGTTGTGGAGGGGCTTGCTGTTGAGTTTGCTCCATTGAGCTGGTAGGCTGTTCTGTGACCATCTCTTGTTCTGCATCCATCACCTCCTTTCCTTTAGTTGTACCTGCTGCTGATGTAGATGGTTCTTGGGCAGCTTGTGAAGCTGCAGCAGTGGATGAGCCCTCTCCGACTTGGTGTGGCAATTTCAATGTTACCTACTGAAAAGAATCCAAGTCAAGAGTTTTTTCTAAATCTTTGACATTTTTCTCCATTAATTCTTCTTGAGTGAGCTCTTCAACTAATGTGCCTTGCACCCACTCATCTTGATTAGCAAATTGTTCAATGTGTGGGATTTTGCAATGTTCATATGCTGTCAACCTATATTTAAATCTTCTGGCACTGATAAAGCCATCCGGGTCATAAGGGACCCACCAGAAACTCCTTTTCAATTTGAGTTTTTCCTTCAATATTTGGTCAGCATCCTGCCAACCTTCTTTCTTATTCATAATAAAGGGGCCTAGATGGTCTTTAAATTTCAGGCGAGCTTTCTTCTTGGCACTGTGAAAATGAGTGAGATCTGAATTGATGAGTTGCCTATAGTATTCCAGGGCAAAAAATCTCATTGGTACATATCTTGGGAGCCTGTAGGGACAGAGCTTACAACCATAGATTCTAATGACAGTGTGATTTTGGTAGAGATACCAACCACCTATTTTGTAGTTCTTGGACAACTGTAATATCTTCTGCATGTCATATGATAATCTAGGAGGAGGGGTTCTTTTCAAGAGACAAGAGACTGGGTAAACAAATTGGTCAATGAACTCATAGTAAGAGTAGGGAGAGTTTTGGACTTGATGAAAGACTGATGACCAAAAGATAACAGACCTTCTTTCACCCTTTGAATCCAACTTCTTGACAAGACACTGGAAGAAATCATACTGGTAATACATGAACAAATGATAGATATAAGATGAATACTTGAAGACTCCCTCCCTCTCCAGTTTCACTAGTTGGCCATGCATTTTATTGGCTATGAACTTGGCATAGTTGTACTTGATAGTAGGGGGCTATCCTAGGCTGTATGCAGACAAAAGGAAGAACACTGTTTCATCAATGTGCTCACTTGTTTTAAAACCTAGCACAAAGGAAATCATATCTACAAGCAGCTTGCCCACCTCATTGAAATTGACATATAGGAAAGGAGGGGGCTCTGTAGGCTGGTGGTCTGCCCTCATGAATGTCTTGGCAATTCTTGCAATCACAGAACTGGAGAGCTTGGGGCCTTCATCCAGCAAATATTTCATAGAGAAAGGAACCAATAGCTGAGTTTGTTTGAAATTTAGCATTTGGTTAATGGAATCAGGAGTGATATGGAAGAGTATGCTCCCAGATGGAGACTTGATAGCTCTTTGGGTTGGATCATAGTTCTCAGCACATAGATGGATTATCTCAGGAAAAATATTAACAGAAGGGAGGAAGTAAAAAGGAAAATTGGATTCCCATATGCCATACATGTCACAATTGCTCAAAAAACTGTTTCTCAGCTAACAAAAGGTCTGTAAATGATTTCTATCCCCAACCAAGTCTTGAATGAGGTAATCCCTATCAGCTAAGGGCAATGCTTCAAGCTCTTTGTTAGGTGGATTGATAGGAGTTATGTTTAAAGCTGCTGGAGTGGCCATCTTGGAATTTTTCTGTGTTTGAGCTTGGAATAATGTTTAGAGCAACCATAGATTGAGGAAAACTGCATGGGAAGATTTGCAAAAGAGTTTCAAACTGAGCTTAAATGAGGCAATGGTGTTCACTGTCTGTAGCTATGATAAAGGAGGCAAACTTTGTAGAGTTTGGACATGCTTCTCTTCTCTTTGATGAATTCTCTGGATTAAAAGACTGTGGGCAAACTGCAGAGGGGAAAGGGGATTAGTTTAGCCCAATGACTGAAGTTTTTGCAAAGGATTTTGGCAAAAGGGGTCAATGCACGGGCAATATGGAGTTTTTGCCGGCAACACGAACTTTAAAACAATCTTTAACGGTGAATTTGCAAATGGGCGCAATTTCGCAGGGTTTTCTTCGAACAGGGGGTCAATCAGTGAATTTTAGGCAGCATTTAGGTGTATGAGTGCCTTTAGTTTGGGTATTTGCAGGTGCTCAAGCAAGTGAAATGGAGAAAATGGTGAAAACATGGGTAAATAGGTGAAATTTGGCAAATACCTGGTTTTTATGGCGCCGAGGGCAATTGAGATGGTACAATGGCGAACAATGGAGGCGAATTTGCAGGCGACAGCGGCTCGGATGATCGAATTTGAACTTTGGTGGAAGAACGACATAAAATAGCACACATAACACTCAGAACTGACAAATAAAAATGAACAACGATCGAATTGGTGTATTTTATGAAAATTCGGGACTTTTTGGCACTTTGGCGCTTTTTCGGGATGACGTCAGCATGACATCATTTGGCGGGTAGCGGGTACGGCACGGTGACGTGGCTGCTGACAAGGATGATGACGTGGTAGAGGACACGCTAGCGTGACAGGGACGCGAGCAGATGAGGTGGCATTGACACGGGGCAGCGACGGGCCGACGCAGAGGTGACGTCAGAGCGACGTAGTGCTGACGTCAGGGGGCGGAGGGTGGTTTACGGTATTCTCCCGCACCACCTTTGGGCATGAGCGGTATCGGGGAGGGGGCCTTCGATCACGCCGGGAGGACGAAGCATGGCGGGGGTACGGAAGCAAAACCGCCCATCCCCCGGACGCTAACCTCCGGTGGATCGGGACTTGAAATCGACCGCCCACCCTTGGATCTGTGGAATGGGATACCGGACGGCGGACGGGCGACAGGAGTGATGGAGGGTTAGGCGCGGGACCCGGTCGGATATAATATAGTAATATGCCATGGGAGGGAGGGTAAAACTTTCGTTGGTGCGGGTTTATGGTTACTTACGTGCGGAGTTTAATGTTTAAACAAACATTTTAAACAAAAACTTCAAATATGAATGCGGAGGGAAGAATAGCAAGGTTTATGAGCGAGGGGGGGGGGACAATGGTTATTAATTCAACCAGGGGTTAAGTTAAATCTAGGGTTAGGATGCGGAAGGTTAATATTAGTCCCAAATGGACTAATATTTCCCAAAACTGAATTATATAGCTATAGTGCTATAGGGTAGGATATTTAATATTTCTTTTGGGGTTTTTTACATATTTTTTGTAGAAATACGGGTGAGAAAGTGCTTAGGGGGCTATATAATAAGTCAGAGTGTTAATATGTCTTTGTGGAGTGAAAGTGCAAGGGGAGAGGCTAAGTTTATGAAATGAAACTTAGACATAGGAAATGAATGGAGTATGGAGAGAAGGTTTTACACAAGAAATGTGGCTTCTTTTCGTTGAGAAAAGCTCAAAACTTGACTTAGTATTTTACGAAGAATGAAGTGAAAACAAGACTTGTTGGGGAGATCCTAAGGTCCTTAAAGGGGATGTTAGCCAAAGATTTTCGGGGGAGTGAAGGGGAATTAGACATGCTTCCATTGTTATGCCAAACAACTGCTTTGACATTCCTGTCATTAATGAGATGGGCTTTCTCTGATAATGCAAAAGGTGACCAAAACCTTGCTTCTGCAACCTCAAACTACCTACCCAGCCTAATATACCTAACATTTTTTCTTCCTTTTGAATGGGTGCACTTAGACTCGCAAACCCTGTTTATCCTCTTTTTCTTTTGACTGACCTCCTATCTAAATCTACCCTTATCTCTTCCAAGGGCCCAGATTAAGCAGTTGGGCTCCTTAATTTCTCTACCTAGCTACTCATCTACCAAGCTTGAACTGTTTGGACAGACATTCTTTCTCTAATCTACAACAACAATTTAAACATGGCATGGTCCAGATTGAACTGTTGGGCCATCCATCAAGAGTGATAAGAACAATACTTGCACATTGTGGAGCTGCAAATAAGAAAGCAGTGGCATTTAGACTGGCCACTTTCCTGGTCCTTTTTTTTGGGGGGGGGGTTCATTTCTTTTATTCTTTATGCCCTTTGATTATTCTTTTAGGGCATACCCTCTTCACATTTTTTAATTTTCTCTGTCTGTTATACAAAATATGGAACTTTTGCAGCACAAAAGGATGAACATATTTGGCACTTCCACTGTCAATCATGAAAAATGAAACCTATTGGTATAGGAACCTAATAGTGGCTCCACTTGGGGATGGCTTTTCCTGGTGAAAAGCCAAGAACAGTAGGTCAGAATGCCTTACTTTCAATTCTTGTTGTAGTCTGAAAATTTCTTGTCTTGGGGACCATTGATCTGAATCTTTGTAGCCTGTGTGCAGTCCTTTTTGAGATGATATGCTAAAATTACAGCTCTGTTTCTTGCTGGCTTCTCTTAGTGCCCAACATCATCTTTATACTTCCCAAGTCTTCTTCTTGATTTCTTATAGTTAACTCAAAATATACATCAAAAGTGGTGCAGTTCCCTGATTCTTCCTTAAAATTTGCTGCATTTGGTTCCTTTCTAACTGTTGCAACTAAAATTGCTGGAAATACAAATATCTATGTACAATATACTGTTGTGCTATGCTCATCAAAGGGGATCAAAATAATGCTTGAGCATTCTCCCATTGACTGGGCCTTCTTTAGTATCTGTGCCATCCAAACTTTTGAGAAAATAGGTGTTATTGCCTTGTATAGCATGAATAACATAAGGTCCCTTCCATAGGAAATCAAATTTTCCATGCTTTCCTTTATCCTCTCTTCTAGAATCCCATCTCAGCACTTTTCTTCCTATGAAGAAATCTTCAGCTTTTGTTCTTTTGTCAAAAATCTTTTTGAGTTTGTCTTGTAGGACCTGGGTTCTTTGATATACTTCTTCTCTTGTCTGCTGCAGGTGAATAGTCTGATTGATCCTTCTCTGAATATCATTAGGCTCTGCTTATATTTCTTGCAGTAACTTGATCACAGGGATTCCCAAAGATGAAGGGAATATTGCTTCCATTCCATAAACAAATTCATATGGACTTGTACCAATGGATCTTTTGGTGGTCAATCTGTCTACCCATAATGCATTCACAAGTTTTTTATGCCAATTCTTTTTGTTCTCCTCCAAGACTTTTTTAATGATGTTGATGAGGCTTTTGTTGGATGACTCAGCTAAGCCATTACCTTGAGGGTAATAAGCTATGGAATGGCCTAAAGTAATATGGTATTTGTGACAAAAATTAATCATTCTTTTGGATTTGAATGCAGCAGCATTGTCTGTGATAATCTTTTCTGGACAGCCAAACCTAGACAAGATGTTGGTTTCTAAAAACTGCATGATAATTGAGTCATTGGCTTGCCTACAAGGGATGGCTTCTATCCATTTGGTAAAATAGTCTGTGGCAGTCAAAATCCACCTATGTTGGCCAGAAGAGGAAGGATGAATTTCACCAATGAAGTCTAAACCCCATTGTTGAAATGGTTTTTCAGTTGAAATAGGTTTGAGAGGTAAAGGTAGCAGCTTTCTCTTACCTTCAAATATTTGGCACTTATGGCATGAAACAACAAATTTCTTCACATCAGTAAACAGGGAGGGCCAATAGAATCCAGCCCTTAGTATCTTATCAGCTGTTGATTTCCAGTACAAGTGTCCACCATAGTCCCCTACATGAAATTCCTTCATAACTTTATCAGTTTCATTCATTGTTAAACAATTAAACAAAATACCTTCATGATTTTTCCAAAACAGGACACTGTCTAAAATACAAAACTTTGACGCTTTCATTTTTAAGAATCTCTTTTTAGTCCTGGACAACCTTGGAGGAGCTTGCAGGTTTAATAATACAAAGCATATGTCAGTATACCAGGGTGATTGTAAAAAGGCTTGATTGATCTGTGGAGTCACCATCTCCTCTTCGTTGTCCAGTGCATTGATATCAAGGGCTTGGAAATTGGTTTCAGTCATTAGTTTGGCTAGTCCTTGTCCTTTTATCAGTTTTGTAGGCTTGATTTCAATGTCATATTCTAAGATGTTGGCAATCCATTTGCCCCTTTTGCCTTCAATTCCTTCTTGAGTTAGAATGTCCTTGACCACTGCATTTGGAACATAGGCTATGACATGTGAGTACAAAATGTAAACTCTAAAATCCTTGATGGCTTTTACAAGGGCATAATCTTTGTTTTTCCATGATTTGATATTTTAAGGGAGCATCTCTAAGAGCTTTGCTAAAGAAAGCAATGGGCTTTTCACACCCTTGGTCATATTTTTGCAATAGGACAGCGACAATTGTATGCTCAGAGGCAAAGGAAAAAATGATGAAATCCCTATCAAACTTGGGGCTGGTGAGAATTGGTGTTTTTGTTAGGGCCGCTTTGATGTCCTCAAAGTCTTGTTCGGCTTCCATAGTCCATTTGACTTTAGAATTTTTCTTCAGCATATTGTTTAACAGTCTTATAAGCTCAGCCAAATTAGGAATGAACCTTCTCAGGAAATTAATCTTCCCTAGAAAGGCTTGTAGTTCTTTGATGTTTCTTGGGTGAGGCACTTGGAGAATAGCTTGAATTCTATCCGGGTCAATCCTAATGCCATCTTTTGAAATAATGTGACCTAGGATTTTGCCTTCTTCCAGGCCAAACAGTGATTTCTTCGGGTTCAAAGATATGCCATATTTTCTGCAAGTTAAGAACACTTGCCTCAGATGTTTTAAATGTTCTTGGTCTGATTTTGAAAATGGAGTGAGATCATCAAGGTAGACTACTAAGAAATCATGGATCTCTTTGGCAAAGGCTATGTCCATTGCTCTTTGAAAAGTGGCCCCTGCATTTTTTAGTCCAAAAGTCATTTTGACATATTTGAAAGTACCCCAAGGTGTTGTAAAAGCAGTTTTGTCCTCATCATCTGGGTGAACTAAAATCTGGTTGAATCCTGAAAATCCATCTAATAATGAAATTCTGGAAGACCCCACCACCCTTTGCAAAATGTGGTCCATCTTGGGTAATGGGTAATGGTCCTTGAGAAAGACTTTGTTTAAATTTCTCAAGTCAACACACAGTCTTATTTCTCCACTTTTCTTGCTGGTAGGCACTAGATTTGAGATCGATTCTGAGAACCTGATAGGTGCAATGATACCAGTTTCATACATACGTTTAACTTCTTTTTCAATCAAGGGAAGGAGGACAGGGTTCACCCTTCTTAGCTTTTGTTTAAAAGGTTTTTGATTCTCTTTCAAAGGTATAGTGCATTGGATGACTGAAGTATCATAGGATTTAAGGTCCTCATAACTCCAGGCAAAGACATCTTGGAATTCTCTAAACAACTCAATGTATTTTAACTTCTGATCAGCAGGCAATGATTTAGATAGTTCTATCATTTTGGGATTTTCTATGGTTCCAATGTTACAGTCCTCAATTTCAGTATTCATTGGTTGCATTTTTGGCTTTCTAGGAATGTCATTTGAATCAAATATGTCCTCTAAAGGAGTTAAGCCTGTGGGTAGAAAATTGTTCTTTAGCTCAATTACCTCTTCTTCTGCCTCAACTATTTCATCAAAGTGGGTTTGCTTCAGCTCTTGTACATTTTTGTGATCAAAAGTTGTTGGGTGCAAAATCAGATTTGTTGTCTCAGTTGATATGGTTAGCTCACTTTTGTCTATCACTTATTGTGGATCATCCATGGTATTTGCATCAATGTTTAAACTTGAAAATTCTTCTTGTAAAGTGAGGAAATTGTTTATTTGAGTATCATTTTCAAAGACTTGCCAATTCTTGACATTATCTGGGACTGCAGGCCTGTGTTTGATTTCAGCTGTGAAATGGTGGTTAGGCTGAAATGGTAGCTTGCATGTGCTAGCAAAAGTTGCTAAGCTATGTGCATGTAAATTGTGCTTTCTTGAGGTTTTGGTGAGTTGAGATTCTGAGAAAGTGTTAAGTATTTCAATGGTTGCTCCTCTGTAAGCCCTCAACCTATGATCATTTGTAACAAAATTTCCCTTCATTTGTTGTATAATCAAATCTGAATCACCTAGAATTGAGACTTTTGTTGCCCCTAGACCTCTGATCAGTTTTAGACCTAACAGAAGGGCTTCATACTCGGCCATATTGTTTGTGCATCTGAAGTTTAATCTATATGCATGACCTTGAGCATGGTCATTTTGCATATTGTGTATCCAAACCCCTGCCCCTGCTCCTAATTTGTTTACTGAGCCATCAAACTCTAAGTACCATAGGATTTCTTGGTCATGACTAGCATTGAGAGTTTTAGAAGCTTGTACAATAGGCAGATTGGGTTCTTGTAAGTCATGTGCTATGTCATTTTCATTTGTTGCATCAATCATATCAAGGATTTTTTGATCTTGGGTGCAATATTGTTCATCTGTGCTTTGTGTTTGTGTTGCTTCTAGGAATTTGACATCAGTTTTGGAACACATATCAGCATTATATAAAATGAATGAATCCATATCAGAATGGATAGAATAGATGGGAAAGTTTTGGGCCTTTTCTTGATTGCTGACCACATATTTCATTAATGTTTCCCGGTATAGTCTCTTTGGCTGCCCAAAGACTGAAATAGTGGCATAGGACATGTCTAGTTGCAGAGATCCTTGGAGTTTAGCCCCCCAAGATCTTGATAAAAGCATACCATACTTCGGTGGAATATCAGCTACCACCACATCCATCAAAACTGTTTTGGTTGGGTATTGGACCAAGGACACACACAAATCTTTAATTAGGCCTAGACACCTGACTTGGCTGGAATCAAATGAGAACAAGTCTTTCTATGGTCTTGTGATATCTAGGTCTAATTTTTCCATCACAAATTTAGGCATAAGGTTATGGGAAGCTCCTGAATCAAACATTGCATTGTGTAGCACCTTGTCATGAATGTTTAAACTGACATAAAATGGTGGAACTCCTTCATTTCCTGTTTTTCCATTAACTTCAGGACCAAAAAGTAATTCAGGTTGATCATCTAAAACATTGAAAACATCCCTATTCTCTGGTATTTGGAGTGACCTATTGATTTGTTGTCTATACACTTCATGTTTGGCCAACTCAGAGAGAGGAATAGCTATTTTCAGTTTACCAATTTTTGCTTCTAGATTGAAGGGTTTCTCCAATTGAGTTTTTGTGTTAAGACTACCAGACTTTTCCTTTTCAGCTGAATCTTGAGTTATTTTCTCTTGATTTTGAATGTTGTTTTGAGGTACTTCTGTTTTGGAAATATTTTCAGGGATGCTGTTTGAATTTCCTTTTGTGGAAGGGAATGTGAATGTCTGATTTTTAGTGGGTTGCTCATCTGACACATCTTCCACAGTCACTTCCTTTGAGTTTAGGTCTGTTTTATCAGAAGATTCTGTGAGGATAGTTTTATCTTTTGCCTTCTTTGGTTGTTTAGTATCCTTTGGTTTGGTAGGTTCAGGCACATCTATGGTTCTAATTCTCAACTTATACTGTTTGTGAACCTCATATACTGCTACATCATAGCCTTCCCTAAAGTCAAATGATTCTCTGGATTTGGTTTGGAATTGATTGATATCATGATCATCTTGGTCTTCTTGGGTTAGAAAAATTTGTTGCTCACTGTTCAAACCCATTAAGTTAATGTGAGGGTCTTCTGTTGGTTCACTAGATGTTGAGGCTTCGGCATAGTTTTCTTGAAAGGGAGGTCTGATGTTCTGGTCGGGGCCAGCCGTTCCAATATTTGGATTTTGATTTTTTCTAAAGTTTGGGTTTCTTACAGTGTTAGCTAGTTGACCATCCCATGATGATTTTATTTCAATAGTTTCCACTCTATCTCCAAGTCTGTCCATACCTTTGATGATTGCATCCAATTTTTGTTCAAATGCTGAAGGTTCTTCTTTGAAAGTTGTTCTTCTTTCAGTTCTTGCTCGATTTTGCTTAGCAATCAGATTTGCCTCCACACTAACAGCTATATTCTGCATGTCTGCTAAAGTTGGAGGGGCTCTTTCCCTCAATTGATATGCCATGTCAGAATCAAATCCATCAGGGAATTTGATCAAAGCTAAATCAGGTGGAGGTCTAAGGTTTTGAGGAATAACATTATAAACATTGTTGAATCTGGCACAATAGTCTAAGACAGTTTCTTGTGGGCCTCTTTTTATAGTGTCATATTCAGATAAAATATGCAGTGGATCTTTTTTTTTCTCCCATCTGTTGAGAAATGTTTGGTAAAGAGCATCCGGATCAGCTATGGAATTTGCAGGAAGAGCTCTAAACCAAATCCTTACATCACTTGTTAAACTTTGGACAAAAATCTTCATTCTCACATCATCATCATCAATCTCATAATTCTCAAAATAATATTGCATTTTCTTAGTGTGTTGTAGGGCGGTATAAGATCTAGTACCATCAAAATATGTGATCTTACCCTGATAATCCTGAGGCATAGCCCCTGGATTTGCAGGTAGCTGTAAAGGGGCATAACTATTTTCCATATTTACAGGGATAAGTGGAACAACAGGAAGAAATGGAACAGCTGGAACAACAGGGATGGTAGTAGAAATATGTGTGGTGAATGGAGATGTGGAGAAAGCACTTTGGGAAGTGGATGATGAACTAGGAGAAGGAACAGTGTTATGGGGATGAACAGATGCTTTAGCATGGGTTGGAATATAGCTTTGTTGAACTGTTTCAGGGCTTGAATCAGCAAAATCTTCTTGTTGCTATAGTTTCCTAAGGATCTTAGGGATTAAATTGGGATTTTCAAAAATAGCTAGAGGGTCTGGGTAAGGATTTGACCTGGTAAAACGAGTTTTCTTCTTTGGAGCCAGCTTCCAAATTTTTTTTTGGTATTTTCTTGGAATGTTTTAAGATTAGAAAGAAACTGATCAAAATTTTGGGACAACTGTTTATAACTTAAAACTAGAATGAAGATTGACTGAAGCAGCTTTTATGTACTCCTGTAAATGCAAAGCAAGAACAATTTCAAAGGCTTCCTGGCTGACATTCAGGCTTCATCTGTAGCTTTAAGGAATAGACAGCAATAGCAAAAATTTGTTCACTCCCCAGCGGAGTCGCCAATGATGTTATCACTCAGGTTGTTCTCTGGCTCCTAAGGGAATACGGCCGAGGTAACCACTAACCAATCTTTTAGCTGTAGGTCCTAGCCTACCTACAACCACAGAGGGCTTTCTCTTTATAATTTAGCTTTGTTTGAAGAAATTTTAGGCTAGTTATGATGTAGAGGGTTTTGTTTTAAATTTGGTTGGATGATGATTTCAAGTAGAACTAGGATGCAATTTTCAGAACAACCTAGACTATTGGGCAATGGAGTCAATGATGGTGTACTGCTGAAAGTGTTTCTTGGGGAAATGGTAATGCTACAGAGCCAGACAGGCATCTATGGAACAATTCTTCAAATCTGGGAAATGATGGCATGAAATCAGAGAATGAAAGGCAGCCAAGGATCTTTCACTATGCTGATAGAGGGAAAGTGTGAGAATACTATCTAGGAGCAATTAAGAATTCCTAAACAGTATACAGAATGAGAGAATTAGCGCAAACATGAGCAATTAAGAATTCATATTTATGACTAATTCTGAAGAAAACACAATTAGAAACAGAGATTGAGCACAGGGTGCATTCATACAAGTCCTGAGATATTCTTCTTCTCTATTACTAAGATCATGAAACATATGTGAAATTTGCAAACACAGAAAAGAAAAAACACGGTTTAGAATAACTTATTGTTCCATTAAACGACACAAGAATTCTGTAGCAGAACGCAGTTCATCAATTTCACATCCAGACAGTGCAGAGACCATGAACTTCACCAGTCATTTGTATTAGAGAGTCTGAAAAATTATAGCGCAGTCTCTTAGAGAGAAAATCACCAACCCCAAATACGTTCTATGGGGAGGTATATATACAAAAAGGAGATACAAAATATCTAGTTGACGAGTCTTCATACAATAAATTACATCACCAACTCTTCAAAGAAAGTAAATGAAATAAATAAATGTTGTAGTTAATATTGGTGTGCTAGCTGTCCATTTTGTCAAAAAATTTTGACTTTTGGGACCAACTGAGTCGGCTGAGGCTTGCGCTTTTAATCTGCGTTTTTTGGGCTTGCTGTCCCAGTGCTTTGCTGAGTCACTGTTTTGACCTACTCTGCCTGTTGCCTTCATGCTTTGCCCGGTGAGTGCGTACTCAGTTTTGCTGACCTGTAGCTGACCAAAATCTGAAGCCAAACAAGGAGGAAAAAGACCGAAATTACCTGGGCAAAATCTCCAGCATTTCCCTCCACCAATCCTCAAGAGGCAGCTGATGTCTTTGTATTTTTATAAGAATTTCATCAGCTTCTGTGTATTTGTAAAAGTTGGGTGGAACCTCAAACAGATGATTGATTTCATGTTCAATGTAAAACAAGTTCTCTAATTTGTCATAAAGAGATTGTCCAAAAGGAGGCCCTGTTTCTGCTGGGGAACTTGAGGATGCAGTAATCTGATTTGTAACATAATTGTTCACTCTGGTGGCATACTGCTCACGTGTCAACAGTCTTCCAGCGCTGGTCAACAAGCTAGTTAATCCCCTACTTTGTAATGGTGCAAGCTTCAGCTTAAAATTATCTATATCCTTTTGCATTTCTTGACACTTTCTTTCCAGAGTCTGCACAAAACCTCTTAAGGTCAGCACCTTCTTTGCAGTTAGTATGGTATCTGTTCTACTCATGATTTGCATTGCTGCCAGCTCCTCTTTGGTATGATTGTTCAAAAATTTGATCATCTTATTGGCCTGTTCAGGCATAACTCCCAATTCTGCTCTGGCTATTTGATTTTCAAACTGGGCTAGGCCTATCAACTCTATCTGTTCATATATGGCCTGAATTGACCGCCATTGGTCAGTGATTGACTGATTGATTTTGGCCCACAAAATCTTTTTTATTTCAGCAAGAGTTTTGTCTAAAGCTAGCTCTTTCTCTAAGGCCTTAACCTTGCTGTCCAAGGCTTTTATCCCTCTTTGCTTTTCAGCTACTGTCATTTTAGACTTGTCATAGCTTGCCTCCATCTTGGCCAACTTTTCTTTGGCCTCCTTTACTTCTGTTTCCTGAACTTCTAGCTCTTTAACAGCCTTCATCATTTCTTCCATGCTCATGCTAGATTCAGGTGTTGTTGTTACTGTTGTTGTTTGGGTGACTGGAGGGATTGCTGCTGCTTGTGTAGGAGGAACAGGGACATTAGTTGGAACTGTTTGAGGTAGCTGGGAGGTCGACTCTCCCTACTTGCCTTGTACTGTTCTTTCCAATTCTTCCTCCATCTGGATTATTCTTTGGTTCATTCTCATGAGCAGATCCATTGTATCCTCAGCTTCTTTTTCTTGCACCAGCTCTGTAGTTTGAGGGTGCATAGTAGGAGGCAACCTCAATTGTTTTCTAAGGGCAGCAATATCATCTTCTTTTTTCTTCATAAGGGCTCTAACACCCTTAGGATTCTTAGGATCATGTCCTAGGTCCACAATAATGTCCTCCAATGTTTTTATTCTGTTGTCTTTGGCTGAGGAGGACATTCTTTCCAAATCTAGTTGAGCATTTGTATTCTTCAAAGATTCCTTCATTTCGTGGGCTAGCATGGCCTTATCTGCCAGAGTGGCATAAACCATCTCACCTATTTGTTTGTGCAATTCTATTTGGTCCATGGGGTGTATGTCCTTGGTCAGGACTTCTAAGTTTGTCTTCACATAATCTACAGTTGTTTGAGGCTGCGGTATCTTAGGCTTGAAATGGCTAAGAATCATTTTTTCTTCTTTGAAGTCATAAGCTGCCATCAATATTTGTTGTTTGGCAGGTGTTGCTTTGAGGAACTGATCATACAATTGTACTCTTAACAGTTCATTTTGAGCTTTGATCTCCATGAAAGTTGCTTTGATACCAGGTGGCCGCTTGCTTTGCTGTGTTGAGGAGGACACCTCCATGCCATGTTGCCTCTCTTGCTCTTGCTGGAATGACCTAGTAGCTATCTGTTGGCTTGTTTCCCTGTCTCTCCTTGGACTTTCAAGGACTTCTTCACTAATTTCTTCCTCAACTGGAGGATCAACTCTTTGCCTCTTGGCTTCAGGTTGCTGTGTAGACCCACTAGCAGGTGTGGTCTCTTCTCGGTCTCGCTTCTTTCCTCTTTCCTCATTAGCAGGAGTTTGTAAAGCTGGCACTTGTAGTGCCTCTATTTGCTGTGGAGGGGCTTGCTATTGAGTTTGCTCCATTGAGCTGGTAGGCCGTTTTGTGACCATCTCTTGTTCTGCATCCATCACCTCCTTTCCTTTAGTTGTACCTGTTGCTGATGTAGATGGTTCTTGGTGTTATAGACAGTTTTGTGCCTTACAGCATGAAGCATGAAATGTCAATAATCTGAGGGATCCAAAGTCCCTAAACATGTTGTTCCTACCCCTAGAGGAACAAGGTCAGCAAACCACAGCACTTCAGATCAGTTCTCCACTGAAAAACTCTCAAAAACAGGTCAATTCTGGATCATGTCAACTGCTCCACTGAGCATCTGCGCTGAATGTCAACTGCTCCATGGTGTACCTGCGCTGAATGTCAACTTCATCAAAGGCTACCTGCACTGAGCGAGTTTGGACATGTGGAGGAATATTTCCTCAATGTGTCAGTGCCCAGGAAGCTTCCAAAATGACACTTGGATCAAAAGATTCGCCTAAGTGAAGAGTAAGAGGTTCTAAAACTCCAAGTGGAAGGTAGAATCTCCAAGTGGACTCAAGAACTGAAGAACAACTGGGGTTGAAGAGGACAACAGTCACACATCAAGCTGACTTATCTTCACTCCAAAACTCTATATAAGGATCTCATCCCATGGGATCTGGAGGTCGGAATTTTGTGCAAAGAATTGTTGTTGGTTTACAGTTGAGAGTATTGGGTGATTGCTTGAAGGAGGTGAAGAGGAGATTTCTTTCCGTCGGGAAGGTGATGCTGGATTGGGCCTCTTATGGTTGTATCACCACCTGAACCTTACTTTATTCCATTAATAAAGCATTTGAGGTTCTTCTATTCGCATGTGTTTCAATGATGTATTGTCTTACTTGCGTATTTGATTTATGCTAATCCTTGAATCAATTATGAATGCATGCTTCTTGTAGTTTCCCTTTCACGTCTTGTTTGCAGGATCTTGTGTAGCTGGGCCCGTGAGAAGACAGGGAGCTGGGAGCAAGCAGCAAAGAGAGAAGATTGGATCGACCATTCGCGCAAGACATCGGTGAGTGGATCTCTTCCTTTCCTCTTTTGCATGTCGTAAAGAAGTAATCTTAGATAGCTTTGCTTTGACTGTTGCTAAGGAACTATCACCCTTAGAGTGGGATAGGGTCATTCCGTGTTGGACACTTTTCCCCACAACGGACTAGCGACTCCGTTGGGGAATCGTATCTTGTTGGTAGCTTGTGTTTCTTGATATTCATTTCCTAAACAAAGGGAGTACCGAATCGAACTGCATTTGAGCCCTTCGAATGCAAAGTAGAGGGCAGCTACTCTAGCTCAGTTCTGGGTATGTTTATGATTTGAAGAGCTGATCCACAAGGAATCTTAATAGCTCTTTGTGATAGTGTTCATCTTCCTTTAATCATCCTCTAGTGTATACTTGATTAATAGCCTCTGATTTGGCCTAAAACAATTGATTTTTGAGCAAACTGTGACCCGGAACCTAAGAGAAACGAGAGTTTTCTCTTCAGCGCCACTGCAGTGAAGGCTCTCTGCGTTTCAACGCAGGTCCCAAAGGGCTTACCTGCGTTGAATGTCAAACTGACAGTGCAGAGCCTGCGCTGAACCAGTTTTGCATTGTGCAACTGGGGTTCCCTGCCTTCTGTTGCCCAGTTTTCAGTATTGTTTTTGCAGCCTGTTATCAACCTGTATACCCATCTGAAACTACCTTTCTTTGCCATCATTCTGCCTCGGTTGTATGAAGAAACTGTGATTGTTCTTGTTGTATTTCTTACTTCATTTACAGTTTCCCATAACGAAAGTGAACTAGTCTTGTTGTGGCCTCTTAGATCTAGACCTGTGATAAAGTGTCGTTTCGATTCTAAGAGTTAGTTTATTTTCTGTTCATAGCTGATTGAGCATTTGCTTTCGTTATATGGTTCGAATTTAGAGATTTCTAGTGCTGAAACAAGTAGATCTTAAGGTGTTCTTTTGATTTTGGACAAAAGCTTGTTTGCTTTCACTTGAAATTGAATTTGAAATCATACAACAGCTTTATTTTTGTAATACATCAACATTAAGAAGGAAGAAAAGAAATACTTGCATTGTGCATGTGCATTTTGACAGTTTGCATGTCGATTTAGGAAAAGTGCATCAGTGTGTGCTCTAGGATCTGTGTGAAAAGTTGATGTCTTTCTTTTCCCTCAGTAGTTAAGATTTTCATAAGTTGAAAGAATTGAAAAAGCTTGCTTATCATTCTTAGACTGCATTTAGGAGTTGTACCATACATCACGTGGTGATCCATAAAGGCAAACTGCTAAGCAAGATCAACCTAAAACGAATCGAATTTACATAACAACGCTTTGAAACATAACAAAACACAGTAGAGGTCTAGGTAGAGACGTGTTCCGGCGTCGTTAAACATAGTGACTGTCGATCTCTACGAAGGTGGGTGATTCCTCCTGAGGGACGATAGCACTAATACGGACTTGTGCTCCCACGTACCGTCGCGTATATATTGGGAGACCCCTATAGGAACAAAGCCTTTATCCATAGGAAGCCATGTTGGCCGCCCTACTGATCGCGATGCAGTGAACACAGCATTCACGAAGATCGACCACTCGTACCGTAAAACGTATTATGTGGTTTCGCGAAAGGTTTGGCACACCCTCTGCCTAGAACTCCAGAGTAGTTTCTTTTGGCCTTTTTCAAACTCTATAACTGAAAAAAGTCCATCCGAGCATTTGTCACTTCGGGCTCGTTAATACATCGAAGGAGACTAGAGTCATCTTTAGCTTTTTCTCGACTCTTAAAAAGTGAAAAAGCAAGTTGTGTCTAAAGCGTCGTCATATAAAATTCATTTTAAACGGAACATAAATCACCCCCTATTCCTGCGTTGATCTTCGAAGTTAGTCTTTTGGCATCGTAAGTTCTTGTAGAATCACTAAGAAATCTTTTGGATAGACTAGATATGTCTGACCAACCGTCGACATCTAGGACTGTGTCATCCGACACAGCAGCAGCAGAACCTCCTGCTGCTACTCCAACAATGTACGTCGGTATACCATCTGTCCCAGCAAATTGTCAAAACAAGCCGGAGTCCCATCAGGGACGACGACGTGGTTAGTTCCTATTTCTTCATCCGGATTATCATCTGGTATTTCTCATGTTGAAACTCAACAAATTGATCCAATGTGTCTTCAAGGGCCAATTTACCCTTTAAGTACTGGATTTCCACCATATGGAGGGCAGTATGCTCTTTCATTGTTCCCTCCTAGAGGACAACCATATGGGAGTTTACAACAAGGTTCAGGTCAAACTGGAGTTACATCCAGCGGTTGGGTACCAATACTGCCTCAACAACCAGGAGTTGTATATTCAATGCAACCAGTACACCCTGTGTCGAATATTACCACCACACCTGCTATGGTGAATGCATCACAAATACAAGCGCTACCTGTTGTATGTCAACCCCAGGTTGCAATACAACAGCCTCTTGTCTCAACGGCTCAATCACAATCTGAGGGTGGTGCCTCCTTATCTGGAGCGACTCAGGCTCAAACAAGTATTGTGACTCCTAATATTGGTCAATCATCCAGTATTGGTCAACAGCAAATGGTCCAACAACCAGAGCTGTTTCAATCTCAACAACCGCCATTCCAGCAATCATATCAAGGACCTGAGCAACAAGTCTTTCTAAGTAATGGGCAACCATACTACAATGGTTATGCCCATCAACCTTGTCAAAGTTGCCAGCATTATGCTGGTTTACAAAGACCCATTGCTCAGGCAATCCCATCTTATCCTGGGTATGCTTCACCTAATCTGAACCAACAGTTGCCTTTTGTAGCAACTCTAGAATTACCAGATCTAAACCGGCTGACGAATGATCCAATTGCTTATGCCCCTTGGTGGCCAGCGATTCTGCATAAACTTCCATCGGACATTCCTAAATTCAATGGAAATCCAGGTGAAGACCCGTCGAATCACGTCATGAATTTTCATCTGTGGTGTTCATCGAACACTCTAAATGATGATCGATAATACTTCGCCTCTTCCAGAGGACATTGACAGGTCCAGTGGCTAAATGGTATATTGAATTGCCAAGAGCCTCTTTCGACAATTTCAGCTCCTTAGCCACGACTTTCTTAACCCATTTTCAATTACCAATCAGGTATGAAACAGGAACCGAAATACTAACCAACTTCAAACAAATGACAGCTACTCACATATCTGATCATATACATGAGTGGCGTCCTCGTCGTAGGATGGTGAAAACTTACGTTCCCGATCAGCTGTTAGCTGAATGGTTTATAAAGTCGTTACTTCCGGCTATAACGGAAGATGTGGCCAAGGGAGGAGTCGTAACAGAGGAGAAAGTCATTGCTCGCGCTCAATATTTAGACTTAGTATATACTCAGTTTGGCACACTCTACGACAAAATACCTGACGCCCCTAGACCTGAATTTTCAATTCCTCCCCCTCCTAAATCGAATACCGACTCTCACGCCAGCAATGGCGTGACTGGCAAACACAAAATTTCTAGTCAAAATGCAAATGAAGAATTTCTTGCCTCAGAAGTAAATGCCATGTCGACCGACAAGGGCAAACAACTGAAGCAACCAGGGGCAAGAAGAAAAAGAAAAAGAGAGGGCAACCCCCGACAGGGTGTCATATATGCGATGAGGATCATTGGACGAAAGATTGTCCACATATAGCTGAAGTTAAGAAACTCTTCAAGAGTTCAAAAACCCCAGCAGTATTGACTGATCCGTTTCCTAATCCAGGTCAAAATCTGGTTGCTAATCGAAATGCTTCCCGATCCCAAGTGCTTATGCTGTCCACCTCAAAGCAGCAGAATAATGCTTTGACAAGGAATAAAGGTTACCGGAATCCACAGCGGTCGAATAACAAGGCTGATAAACAACCTAGTAGTTCGACAACAAATTTGACCGAAGATGTGCCACCCATCGTTCCTAAGCCAATAATAAACTCGCCAAAGGGAGTAGTACACAAATCGACATTTAATCCTCGTGCAAAAGTAGCACAGAATTATAATGTAGCAGAGGACCTGGCCCAATCGCCGTCCGCTATGTCGACATTTGAGGTACCACAAAATTGCCCTTCCCAAGAGCAAGCTTTATTATCAGCGATAGGTGGGATTGGCCCAATGGATTCCAATCTTGTGGCCTTTGATCATAAAGGATATGACCCTCAGTTGCCAGCTCAACTAGCTTTCCTTATTCAAGTGAAAGCCCTCAACAAAACTGTTCATCGAACAATTATTGATGAGGGGGCATCTACATGTCTTATGTCGATGAGTTGCTGGAAAAATTTAGGCTCACCACCCTTGTCAAAATCGTCAACGACATTAAAAGCATTTGATGGACGATCATACACTCCATACGGGATTTTAAGTAACTTGCAAGTTGAACTGGGGGGCAAAACAATAGAAGTAGATGTTGAAGTAATCGACGGAAACCTCGATTACAACATCCTACTGGGAAGACCCTGGATATATGCCATGGCCGCAGTTGTGTCGACCTACTTCAGGAGGATTGCATTTCCCTTTCAAGGAAGAATTACAATCATCGACCAACAAACATTTCTACCCAAAAGTTCACAAGTTACGGGAAGCAGCCCAATGATCCATGGAAGCGATTATTTGCTTCAAAATATTGGAGTAGGCCTCCTAAAAGACCCTGCCTTAATGGGTACTTTTGCCCTACCACCGGCAGGTAATCTGGCGGAATTAGCCACAGTGGAAACCTACAATATGAAATCTTCTATATCCAACGGATTCGGAAGATTCCTAAATATTTTGTCAGCATGGATCATCGCCCTAATGGAAATACTGTAAATATAGTGGGCTCCGAGGAAGGTTCTTATCTCGTGTCAACCTCGTTAAAAAATGAAACAAGGAGTCATGAGGATAGTTCTTTCACTGTGTCAACCTCATTAAAAAATGAAACATATCCCCTTTTCAAAATTCAAAGGTAAACCTTCATTCCAACCACCAAGTTGAATGCAATGAAGCTTGGGGGGCACCCTCCTTTGACATGCGTTATTATGATGCTGGGGGCATGCAAAATAAATGAGCAGTTTTGGCAAAGTTCATGCTCGTTAAAAAATAAACGCAAAAACGAGCAGTTTTGGCAAAGTTCATGCTCGTTAAAAAATAAACGCAAAATTGAGCAGTTTTAGCACGAGTTCATGCTCATTAAAAAATAAATGCACCTGTGAGCAGTTTTAGCGGAGTATTCAAGCTCGTTAAAAAATAAACCCATCCCGGTAAATAACCATTTGAGACCGTAAATACATCAGCCATAAGAGCCTTGGTCGTGTTTGCACCGTCACCTCCACTTTTCATTTGGCCGATCATTCACCTCCACTTGATTGTTTACCTATTTTGAGGAATAGCTGCGAAGAGTGATTTCACCTAGCCATCCTTGTAACATTGCCGTGATTGGAAAATTCCAACCTGTACCTGGAATCTGCTGCTATCCTTTTTTATCACTCGTTCCTCAAAATACGAGTCTTCTTTGAGCTCTTTTCACTGACTCGTAAAATATGAAAAGTTTGCTGAGTTTTCGCCTTCCAGCTCGTTAAAAGGACCGGAAGAGCTATCCCTCCTCTAGATTTTAATCTTTTTGGACCTGAGGGATTATTGCACAAAAAGATCGAGCGCTTGTCTAGTTCGGCTCGATAAAGCTATCGAACATTCATCCCTTCTGTATTGTTTTATACTTTTTCAGACTTAAGGGATTAGATGAAGAAAAAGGACCTTTGGAGTTAACTTTATGTACCTTTTTAGACTCTCTAAAAATGAAATGGACCGAGTTGTCTTTGTCGCTAGACTCGTTAAAATATATTAAATAGCGACAAACTTGTCTTTAGACGAGAATGAGTTTCCCTATCGCTAGGCTCGTTAAAACATAGCGATGGGCTTGCCCGAAGGGCAGGTTATAGAACAAGAATATGTTATCCTCCTCAAGCTTGCCAAAAATAAAGAGGTACTGGTCAGAAATGACTGGGGAAAAATTGGGAGAACCTCAAAGCTTAATGGTAGCAAGTCGCTCTTGAACATGACACTTTTGCCTCCGTACCACATCGGGTTGGGTTGTTTTCATTCACTGGTCCCTTCACCATGGTCTCGCCATACCATCCACATTTGGGGTAATGCTACCGATCCATCACATCAGTGTCGTTATATGTTCAAGAGATGTCATTCAGGAAAAGTCAACCGTGTCCCATCCACTGCCATACATCATCTTTCATCCTTTCATGACCGCCACCCTGAATCATGTTTCACAGATCGTTTTCACCTTCATCACAATCATTAGCTCCGTTCCGTGTCACTGATGTGGGATTCATTAAGGCCCTCCTTTGACGGATCGCTTCTTGTCGACATCAGCTCATTATCCAAGAATTTGATCTAGGAACACCCCCCCAGTACTTTGAAGCTTGCATGCCTCAATGGCAAGTTTCTCACTTCTGGCGATAGGTATACATCAATGACCTTCGACCGGGAGATTTTGCGTGGTGTTCGATGCCAAATCCTATATTCACACCACGTGTATTGTGCTGCAGTACCTTGAGGGTCATCATCATTATCGGTGATTCCTCTCGCGCTTGTTAACAATTTACATTATTGACTGGTAATCAAGCGATGTCTTTCCATGTTCGACTCCAAGAAATTCTCACATGGATCGACTTGTACTTAGAGTGAAGATCGGATGAGTTTGAAGACCCCGGATCTAGTTTCATCCATCCGGGCTGCGATATATATTCAGGAGATAAAGACATTGACATGTGCAGCAGATGATCATCCTAATCAAAGGATGATAATTTCAGCAGAGAATTATCAGTCTACCATCAGACGATCGTCTGTTTTATGTACAGAAAAATGTATTTATAAAGCTGAGCATGGGAAATGCCCGCATCAGCTAGATCATGAAAGCAGTATGAAAAATAATGTATTGTATTGTATTTTGTTACAGGTCACCTCCCGACGATTGAATGAACTTCGGATCCTCCTGATAAAGCATTTCACCCGATAAACGACCTCATACTTTAGGGGGCAACTGTTATAGACATTTTTGTGCCTTACAGCATGAAGCATGAAATGTCAATAATCTGAGGGATCCAAAGTCCCTAAACATGTTGTTCCTACCCCTAGAGGAACAAGGTCAGCAAACCACAGCACTTCAGATCAGTTCTCCACTGAAAAACACTCAAAAACAGGTCAATTCTGGATCATGTCAACTGCTCCACTGAGCATCTGCGCTGAATGTCAACTTCTCCATGGTGTACCTGCGTTGAATGTCAACTTCATCAAAGGCTACCTGCGCTGAGCGAGTTTGGACATGTGGAGGAATCTTTCCTCAATGTGTCAGTTCCCAGGAAGCTTCCAAAATGACACTTGGATCAAAATATTCGCCTAAGTGAAGAGTAAGAGGTTCTAAAACTCCAAGTGGAAGGTAGAATCTCCAAGTGGACTCAAGAACTAAAGAACAACTGGGGTTGAAGAGGACAACAGTCACACATCAAGCTGACTTATCTTCACTCCAAAACTCTATATAAGGATCTCATCCCATGGGATCTGGAGGCCGGAATTTTGTTCAAGGAATTGTTGTTGGTTTACAGTTGAGAGTATTGGGTGATTGCTTGAAGGAGGTGAAGAGGAGATTTCTTTCCGTCAGGAAGGTGATGCTGGATTGGGCCTCTTATGGTTGTATCACCACCTGAACCTTACTTTCTTCCATTAATAAAGCATTTGAGGTTCTTCTATTCGCATGTGTTTCAATGATGTATTGTCTTACTTGCGTATTTGATTTATGCTAATCCTTGAATCAATTATGAATGCATGCTTCTTGTAGTTTCCCTTTCTCGTCTTGTTTGCAGGATCTTGTGTAGCTGGGCCCGTGAGAAGACAGGGAGCTGGGAGCAAGTAGCAAAGAGAGAAGATTGGATCGACCATTCACGCAAGACATCGGTGAGTGGATCTCTTCCTTTCCTCTTTTGCATGTCGTAAAGAAGTAATCTTAGATAGCTTTGCTTTGACTGTTGCTAAGGAACTATCACCCTTAGAGTGGGATAGGGTCATTCCGTGTTGGATACTTTCCCCACAACACTTGGGCAGCTTGTGAAGCTGGAGCAGTGGATGAGCCCTCTCCGACTTGGTGTGGCAATTTGAATGTTACCTGCTGAAAAGAATCCAAGTCAAGATTTTTTTCTAAATCTTTGACATTTTGCTCCATTAATTCTTCTTGAGTGAGCTCTTCAACTAATGTGCCTTGCACCCACTCATATTGATTAGCAAATTGTTCAATGTGTGGGATTTTGCAATGTTCATATGTTGTCAACCTATATTTAACTCTTCTGGCACTGATAAAGCCATCCGGGTCATAAGGGACCCACCAGAAACTCCTTTCCAATTTGAGTTTTTCCTTCAGTATTTGGTCAGCATCCTGCCAACCTTCTTTCTTGTTCATAATAAAGGGGCCTAGATGGTCTTTAAATTTCTGGCGAGCTTTCTTCTTGGCACTGTGAAAATGAGTGAGATCTGAATTGATGAGTTTCCTGTAGTATTCCAGGGCAAACAATCTCATTGGTACATATCTTGGGAGCCTGTAGGGACAGAGCTCACAGCCATAGATTCTAATGACAGTGTGATTTTGGTAGAGATACCAATCACCTATTTTGTAGTTCTTGGACAACTGTAATATCTTCTGCATGTCATATGATAATCTAGGAGGGGTTCTTTTCAAGAGACAAGAGACTAGGTAAACAAATTGGTCAATGAACTCACAGTAAGAGTAGGGAGACTTTTGGACTTGATGAAAGACTGATGACCAAAAGATAACAAACCTTCTTTCACCCTTTGAATCCAACTTCTTGACAGGACACTGGAAGCAATCAGACTGGTAATACATGAACAAATGATAGATATAAGATGAATACTTGAAGACTCCCTGCCTCTCCAGTTTCACTAGTTGGTCATGCATTTTATTGGCTATGAACTTGGCATAGTTGTACTTGACAGCAGGGGGTTGTCCTAGGCTGTATGCAGACAAAAGGACCAACACTATTTCGTCAATGTGCTCACTTGTTTTAAAACCTAGCACAGAGGAAATCATATCTAAAAGCAGCTTGCCCACCTCATTGAAATTGACATATAGGAAAGGAGGGGGCTCTGTAGGCTGGCGGTCTTCCCTCATGAATGTCTTGGCAATTCTTGCAATCATAGAACTGGAGAGCTTGGGGCCTTCATCCAGCAAATATTTCATAGAGAAAGGAACCAATAGCTAAGTTTGTTTGAAATTTAGCATTTGGTTAATGGAATCAGGAGTGATATGGAAGAGTATGCTCCCAGATGGAGACTTGATAGCTCGTTGGGTTGGATCATAGTTCTCAGCACATAGATGGATTATCTTAGGAAAAATATTAACAGAAGAGAGGAAGTAAAAAGGCAAATTGGATTCCCATATGCCATACATGTCACAATTGCTCAAAAAACTTTTTCTCAGCTAACAAAAGGTCTGTAAATGATTTCTATCCCCAACCAAGTCTTGAACGAGGTAATCCCTATCATCTAAGGGCAATGCTTCAAGCTCTTTGTTAGGTGGATTGATAGGAGTTATGTTTAAAGCTGTTGGAGTGGCCATCTTGGAATTTTTCTATGTTTGAGCTTGGAATAATGTTTAGAGCAACCATAGATTGAGGAAAACTGCATGGGAAGATTTGCAAAAGAGTTTCAAACTGAGCTTAAATGAGGCAATGGTGTTCACTGTCTGTAGCTATGATAAAGAAGGCAAACTTTGCAGAGTTTGGACAGGCTTCTCTTCTCTTTGATGAATTCTCTGTATTAAAAGACTGTGGGCAAACTGCAGAGGGTAAAGGGGATTATTTTAGCCCAATGACTGAAGTTTTTGCAGAGGATTTTGGCAAAAGGGGTCAATGCATGGGCAATATGGAGTTTTTGCTGCCAACACGAACTTTAAAACAATTTTTAACGGTGAATTTGCAAATGGGCGCAATTTCGCAGGGTTTTCTTCGAACAGGGGGTCAATCAATGAATTTTAGGCAGCATTTAGGTGTATGAGTGCCTTTAGTTTGGGTATTTGCAGGTGCTCAAGCAAGTGAAATGGAGAAAATGGTGAAAACAGGGGTAAACAGGTGAAATTTGGCGAATACTTGGTTTTTATGGCGCCGAGGGCAATTGAGCTGGTACAATGGCGAACAATGGAGGCGAATTTGCAGGCGACAGTGGCTCGGATGATCGAATTTGAACTTTGGTGGAAGAACGACGTAAAATAGCACACATAACACTCAGAACTGACAAATAAAAATGAACAAAAACGGTCGAATTGGTGTATTTTATGAAAATTCGGGACTTTTTGGCGCTTTTTTGGGATGATGTCAGCATGACGTCATTTGGTGGGTAGCAAGTACAGAATGGTGACGTGGCTGCTGAAAAGGATGACGACGTGGCAGAGGACATGCTGGCGGGACGGGGACGCAAGCAGATGAGGTGGCAGTGACACGGGGCAGCGACAGGCCGACGCGGAGGTGACGTCAAAGCGACGTAGTGCTGACATCAGCGGGCGGAGGGCGGTTTATGGTATTCTCCCGCACCACCTTTGGGCATGAGCGGTATCGGGGAGGGGGCCTCCGATCACGCCGGGAGGATGACACATGGTAGGGGTATGGCAACAAAACCACCCATTCCCCGGACGCTAACCTCCGGTGGATCGGGACTTGAAATCGACCGCCCACCCTTGGATCTGTGGAATGGGATATCGGATGGCGAACGGGCGATAGGAGTGACGGAGGGTTAGGCACGGGACCCGCTCGGATATAATATAGTAATATGCCATGGGAGGGAGGGTAAAATTTTGGTTAGTGCGGGTTTATGGTTACTTGCGGGCGGAGTTTAATGTTTAAACAAGCATTTTAAACAAAAACTTCAAATATGAATGCGGAGGGTAGAATAGCAAGGTTTATGAGCGGGGGGGGGGGGGGGGAACAATGGTTATTAATTCAACCAGGGGTTAAATTAAATCTAGGGTTAGGACGCGGAAGGGTTAATATTAATCCCAAATGGACTGATATTTCCCAAAACTGAATTATATAGCTATAGTGCTATAGGGTAGGATATTTAATATTTCTTTTGGGGTTTTTTACATATTTTTTGTAAAAATAGGGGTGGGAAAGTGCTTAGGGGGCTATATAATAAGTCAGAGTGTTAATATGGCTTTGTGGAGTGAAAGTGCAAGGGGAGAGGCTAAGTTTATGAAATGAAACTTAGACATAGGAAATGAATGGAGTATGGAGAGAAGGTTTTACACAAGAAATGTGGCTTCTTTTCGTTGAGAAAAGCTCAAAACTTGACTTAGTATTTTACGAAGAATGAAGCGAAAACAGGACTTGTTGGGGAGATCCCAAGGTCCTTAAAGGGGATGTTAGCCAAATATTTCCGGGGGAGTGAAGGGGAATTAGACATGCTTCCATTGTTATGCCAAACAATTGCTTTGACATTCCTGTCATTAATGAGATGGGCTATCTCTGATAATGCAAAAGGTGACCAAAACCTTACTTCTGCAACCTCAAACTACCTACCCAGCCTAATATACCTAACATTTTTTCTTCCTTTTGAATGGGTTCACTTAGACTCGCAAACCCTGTTTATCCTCTTTTTCTTTTGACTGCCCTCCTATCTAAATCTACCCTTATCTCTTCCAAGGGCCCAGATTAAGCAGTTGGGCTCCTTAATTTCTCTACCTAGCTACTCATCTGCCAAGCTTGAACTGTTTGGACAGACATTCTTTCTCTAATCTACAACAGCAATTTAAACATGGCATGGTCCATATTGAACTGTTGGGCCATCCATCAAGAGTGATAAGAACAATACTTGCACATTGTGGAGCTGCAAATAAGAAAGCAGTGGCATTTAGACTGGCCACTTTCTTGGTCCTTTTTTTTTGGGGGGGGGGGGGGGGGTTCATTTCTTTTATTCTTTCTAACCAACTTACTCTTTTTTCCCTTTGATTATTCCTTTAGGGCATACCCTCTTCACATTTTTTAATTTTCTCTCTCTGTTATACAAAATATGGAACTTTTGCAGCACAAAAAGATGAACATATTTGGCACTTCCACTGTTAATCATGAAAAATGAAACCTATTGGTATAGGAACCTAACATTACCCAAGGGAATAATGTAATAATGGGATGGGCCATAGTAATAAATAAGGTAGTTAACCCGTATCATGTAAGGGACCACAAGTAGTTAGTAATAATGTAATGGGCCCACGGTATTAGATAGATGATATTGAGGGAACCATGGTAATGACCCATGGTATTGTATGTATGAGGCCTATATAGAGGCTAGAGACTCCACATTTATAGATGTCAAGGAATATTGTATGAACAGGCATATGGCTTGTGGAGTGTTATCCTTCCTTAAGAAGTGAATGTATGGTGTTGCCCTACCTTGAGGGTTTGATATCAATAAAGAAGCATTTCTATCTATATTCAGATCTTGGTATTTATTGGGTTTATTTGAATTATCTTATATTTTCATATCAGATCTATAATAAGTGGTATCAGAGCATTTTCTTGTGCGAAAGTGGAGAATTTTTTTAATTTTTTGCAGGATTTCTGGGGCGGTGAGTTTGAAGATCAAATTTGTACATTTTGGGGAAAAATATACAAAATCCAATTGTAGATCTAGATTCTTTATGAAAAAATACCCGATTTCAAAAAAACAAATCGGCCGAATCGGAGTCCGGATGAAGGAGATATCGCTGATCTAAAAATCAGTGGTGTTGCAGACATTTTTTTGGGGCAACGAGTTTGCAGTGCAGATTTGGATGTCTTGGTGCAAGATCTACAAAATATAATTGCATATCTAGATTCTTTGTGAAAAAATACCCAATTAAAAAAAAAAATCAGTCGAATCGGAGTCCGGATGAGGGAGATATCGCTAATTTAAAATTAGTGCTTTTTTTTCAGAATTTTTTGTGACGGCGGGAAAGTTGTAGCACAGATCTGAAATTCCAATGCCTAGATCAAGATTTCTATCACATGGGCAGATGCAAAATGGTTGTTCCATTTCCAAAAATAGGTCATAATAGGGATTCTGAGCAATATTGACAGAATTATGGCCATTTCAAATTTTCGCCAAATTTTTTTGTGATGGTGGGCCTAGATCAGAGGAACGTGTATAAATTTGATGGCTCTCATCCAGCCAAATAGCTAGCACAAATGGAGAAATATTTTAGATTGAATTACATCATGGATGATGAGACTCAACTGAGTGTGGGAAAAATGTACTTGGACCACGAAAGATGGCAATGGTGGCAGTGTCATCAAAAATGCCATCCAAGGACAACTACTTGGGAGATGTTCACAAAAACTATTCGTGACCACTTTGACCGTAAATCTAATCTTGTGGATAATCTCACACAGATAGACACATAGCCTAGAAAATATTTTATTTTTACAAGAAAGAAGGAAACCAAGAAACCTAAAGGGTTATTTTCTGTTGGTATCTCCTTATTGTAGGTTCATGGATTGATTCAGAAAGAGAAGATCATTGTTTCTATAAATCCTAGTTGCAAGCATAATTTTATCAATGTTAATTTGGCAAAAAAATTGCAAGTTCCAACAAAACACATTGAAAACACACAAGTGGATGATGAGGATGTTCAAGTGTATAAGGAATTGAGGATTTATATGGATAAGTATGTGTTGCATGGTGATTTTTATACTTCAGAGATAAATAATATGGATGTTGTTTTGGGATACCTGTGGATGGAAACAGTGGGCATTATCAATATTAATGTGCAGAAGAAATTCCTGAAGCTCTGGTATAAAAAGAATAAAATTACATTACAGGATATTTCCATCAATAAATAGGTAGAGTCCATGAAGGTTGAAGCAGAAGATGTTCCAGGGACTGACATATCAGATGATGAGCAGTTCATGGTCGACAATCAAACACAAACAGAGGATGAAGCCGAAAAGGTTACAGGTGCTAACACATCTGATGAGGGTTCAGTAGTTGAAGTAATATTAGACAATAATACACCATAGCAGGCACCACAACATGCACCAGTAAGGGGTGAATTAAAAAAAAAGACACCGTGGGTTAAAACTTCAACATATCATCACCCATATCACCCCGCAAGATAACAACCAATAAGATGGCAACCAATTAGCCACAAGGAAAACAACCCCCACATGATAGATAGAGCGGAGCGAAGATCCACCTACTACACATCAACACAAAAAAGTTGCCACGGTCAACTTCCATCTCAAGCGAGTGAGGCATTAGTGAGATCGAGGGTTCATATTTCTCTTGGATGGCTAGATGCATGTGCATGGTACAAGTGAACTACTCTTTTGAGTAGATCTTATTATTTATGTTCTTCCGATGTTTCGGGGATGAAACATGTTAAGGGGAGTGGAATGTTATATACCTAGGGGGGATAATATGGGGTACAAAGGGAGGTACCCAAAGGAATAATGTAATAACGGGATGAGCCATAGTAATAAATAAGGTAGTTAACCCATATCATGTAAGGGACCACAAGTAGTTAGTAATAATGTAATGAGCCCACGGTATTAGATAGATGGTATTGAGGGAACCATGGTAATGACTCATGGTATTGTATGTATGAGGCCTATATAGAGGCTAAAGACTCCACATTGGTAGATGTACAAGATTATTGTATGAATAGGCATATGGCTTGTGGAGTGTTATCCTTCCTTAAGGAGTGAATGTATGGTGTTGCCCTACCTTAAGGGTTTTGATCAATAATAAAGAAGCATATTTATATTCAGATCTTGTTATTTATTGGGTTATTTCTATTATCACATATTTTTGGGTTAGATCTATAACAAGAATGTTATATACTTATGGGGAATAATATGGGGTACAAAGGGAGATACCCAAGGGAATAATGTAATAATGGGATGGGCCATAGTAATAAATGAGGTGGTTAACCCATATCATGTAAGGAACCACAAGTAGTTAGTAATAATGTAATGGGTCCACGACATTAGATAGATGGTATTGAGGGAACCATTGTAATGACCCATGGTATTATATGTATGAAGCCTATATAGAGAATAGAGAATCCACATTGATAGATGTAAAGGATTATTGTATGAACAGGCATATGGCTTGTGGAGTGTTCTCCTTCCTTAAGGAGTGAATATATGGTGTTGCCCTACCTTAAGGGTTTTGATCAATAATAAAGAAGCATATCTATATTCAGATCTCGTTATTTATTGGGTTATTTCTATTATCATATATTTTTGAGTTAGATCTAGAACAAGT
Source organism: Pinus tabuliformis (assembly GCA_031772625.1). NCBI lineage: Eukaryota > Viridiplantae > Streptophyta > Pinopsida > Pinales > Pinaceae > Pinus > Pinus tabuliformis. Next base: position 1,305,643,825 of record CM062818.1, read on the forward strand.
GGTATCAGAGCACTTTCTTGGGCAAAAGTGGAGAATTTTTTTTTTTGCAGGATTTTTAAGGCGGCAAGTTTGCAGATCAAATCTGTACATTTTGGAGAAAATTTTGCAAAATATAATTGTAGATCTGGATTCTTTGTGAAAAAATACCCGATTTCAAAAAAAATATCAGCCAAATCGAAGTCCGGATGAAGGAGATATTGCTGATCTAAAAATCAGTGGTGTTGAAGAAAAATTTTCATGGCAGTGAGTTTGCGGCGCGGATCTAGACATCTTAGTGCAAGATCTGCAAAATCTAATTGAAGATCTGGATTCTTTGTGAAAAATACCCAATTTCAAAAAAAAAACCAGTCGAATCGGAGTCCGGATGAGGGATATATTGCTGATTTAAAATCAGCTCTTTTTTTAGAATTTTTGGTGACGGCGGGAAAGTTGTAGCGCAAATCTGAAATTCCAATGCCTGGATCAAGATTTCTATCACATGGGCAGATGTAGAATGGTTGTTCCATTTCCAAAAATAGGTCATAATAGGGATTCTAAGCAATATTGACAGAATTGTGGCCATTTCAAATTTTCGCCAAATTTTTTTGTGATGGTGGGCCTAGATCAGAGGAATGTGTATAAATTTGATTGCTCTCATCCAGCCAGATGGCTAGCACAAATGGAGAAATATTTTAGATTGAATTACATCATGGATGATGAGACTCAACTGAGTGTGGGAAAAATGTACTTGGACCACGAAAGATGGCGATGGTGGCAGTGTCATCAAAAATGCCATCCAAGGACAACTACTTGGGAGATGTTCGCAAAAACTATTTGTGACCACTTTGACCGTAAATCTAATCTTGTGGATAAGCTCACACAGATAGACACACAACCTAGCAAAGATTTTATTTTTACAGGAAAGGAGGAAACCAAGAAACCTAAAGGGTTTTTTTCTGCTGGTATCTCCTTATTGCAGGTTCATGGATTGATTCAGAAAGAGAAGATCATTGTTTCTATAAATCCTAGTTGCAAACATAATTTTATCAATGTTAATTTGGCAAAAAAATTACAAGTTCCAGCAAAACACATTGAAAACACACAAGTGGATGATGAGGATGTTCAAGTGTATAAGGATTTGAATATTTCTATGGATAAGTATGTGTTGCATGGTGATTTTTATACTTCAGAGGTAGATAATATGGATGTTGTTTTGGGATACCCATGGATGGAATCAGTGGGTACTATCAATATTAATGTGCAAAAGAAATTCCTGAAGCTTTGGTATAAAAAGAAGAAAATTACATTACAGAATATTTCCATCAATAAACAGGTAGAGTCCACAGAGGTTGAAGCAGAAGATGTTCCAGGGACTGACATATCAGATGATGAGTAGTTGATGGTCGACAATAAAACACAAACAGAGGCTGAAGCCGAAAAGGTTATAGGTGCTAACACATCTGATGAGGGTTCAGTAATTGAAGTAATATTAGAGGATAAGACACCATAACAGGCACCACAACATGCACCAATAAGGGGTGAATTAAAAAAAAGACACCGTGGGTTAAAACTTCAACATATCATCACCCACATCACCCTGCAAGACAACAACCAATAAGATGGCAACCAATTAGCCACAAGGACAACAACCCCCACATGACAGATAGATCGGAGCGAGGATCCACCTACTACACATCAACATAGAAGAGTTGCCACGGTCAACTTCCATCTCAAGCGAGCGAAGCACCAGTGAGATCGAGGATTCACCTTTTTCTTGGATGGCTAGATGTACGTGCATGGTACCAGTGGACTACTCTTTTGAGTAGATCTTATTATTTATGTTCTTCCCATGTTTCAGGGATGAAACATGTCAAAGGGGGTGGAATGTTATATACCTAGGGGGGATAATATGGGGTGCAAAGGGAGGTACCTAAGGGAATAATGTAATAATGGGATGGACCATAGTAATAAATAAGGTGGTTAACCCGTATCATGTAAGGGACCACAAGTAGTTAGTAATAATGTAATGGGACCACAATATTAGATAGATGGTATTGAGGGAACCATGGTAATGACCCATGGTATTGTATGTATGAGGCCTATATAGAGGCTAGAGACTCCACATTGATAGATGTCAAGGAATATTGTATGAACAGGCATATGGCTTGTGGAGTGTTATCCTTCTTTAAGGAGTGAATGTATGGTGTTGCCCTATCTTAAGGGTTTGATATCAATAAAGAATTATTTCTATCTATATTCAGATCTTGGTATTTATTGGGTTTATTTGCATTGTCTTATATTTTCATATCAGATCTATAACAACTGTATAGGGAATTAATAGAGTCCATAAAATGGTTTTCATGTGTTTTTGGGAGGAAAATCCGATATCCAACACCTTGTCCTATCGCAAACAATTAACATAAAAAAAATCCTCAAAATATGATCCCCACTCACATTTCCAATGCTATCAAAGATACTTTTTGCTTTGCATGGCCCAACCAACCTATTTTATCATTACTCCCCCTATCATTATCTCTATCCAATTTTTTATTTGATTTATCTTTTTTCTTGAATGGTCGTAAAGAAAGCCCACATAATCATTTCTTATTTTGAAATGAATTCACAGTGAAAGTGTAAAATTGTGTTCCTATTGGGATTGGCCTATAGATATTATTAAATGAAATATTTAGAGAAGCCAACAATGATAATTTATAGAGTTCTTGACGATTTTATCCATATAATTTGATTTTGGCCAAGTTCAACTCTTTTAGAGTAGATATGTCACTAAGACATGAAGGTATGTTCCCTTCCAATTGGTTCCAAGATAAATTCAACAATCACAAGATATTCATACTTTTTATGTTTGCAGGGATTTTTTCAATAATATTATTCATAGACAAATAAAATATTCTGTATTGTATCCATGAAGAAATATTTGAAGAAAGGTTTTGAAATGACAGACTTAGGACATATTCATTATTACTTGGTTATTTAAGTCAATCAAAATCCAAAATACATAGTCATTTCCCGAAACAAGTATGTTGTAGGACCACTGAACAGATTTGGCTTGACACGTTGCAACTCTATCTCTACTCTAATGGAACAAAATTTGAATCTTACATTGAAAGAAGGGAATGAATTTGTGAATGCAACCAAGTATAGATAGGTTTTAGGAAGTCTCATCTTATACCTCACCACAACCAAACTATATATCTCATATGTGGGAGCATCCTTTCAAGAATTATGTAGAAATCATGTGAGGGACATTAGTTTATTGTAAAAAGAGTCTTGAGATACTTAAAAAGGAACTCAATATTATGGAAATAAGTACACCAAGGTGGGTGACTTCATTCTTAATGGACATTCTGATTCATTTAATTCAATACCATTTAGACGGAAAAACTATTCAAATTAACCCTAAGATGTTATACTTTGAGGTTCTTGGGTAAAGTACCAAGTAGAGGCTTTAACCTAGAAGGGGTAGGGGAATAGTCTACAAACAACATATTCATGCTCTACATTCCTTAGACTAACAACTAACATGAATTTCTTAATATGGTTTCCGGCAGGTTTCTTAGTATCAACGTCAAACCTTGGAAGAAATGTTTTAGGACTTTTGGGCAAGGTCTGTTGGTGACACAGTACAACAATTGTATCTTGATCAAGCCACTGTCTAGTAGGATTATTTGAAGGTTTATTTGTCATGTGTGATGAGGCTTGGAAGGTCTATGATGTTTTCTATTCTTTTGATGAAAAATGGTGGGAAATTTCTTCTTCAGAAGAATATTCACTAGAAGAAGAGGAGGATGAGCAAAGTGGTGAAGGTGATGGATGGACTCCTCCTACTTGTATATTATTTTGTTATTGTATAAATGATAGAGGTTCACTAATAGATAATTCTAAGTCTTTTTTACTAGGATTATCCTATTAATTACAATCAACGTTTCCAATCAAAATATCATGCAATCTATGATTAGGTTTTCTAGTAGTTTGGGGATATTCTTACTAAGGAAAGAGCACAAGGGTGTTGTTTAGCTATAAATCAATATGTGATGCAAGACATTGAGAGAATTTCTCCTCAACATCTCTAGCCCTTGCTACTAAGGTAATTATAGTAGTTTCTATGAATTATGAATTAGATCTTCAATCTCAGATTTGACCAAAGAGGGTGTAGGAGTGGAGGGATCGCTAGTAGTTTTCACAAAGCGAGAAGGTGGTGTAGAAATTAGGTTAGGTTGAGAGGTGGAAGAAACTTTAGTCATAGGGGGATTTGAATGACTATGAATAGCAATTGGGGAGTGAGTGTTTAGGGGTCTCTTATGGCTCCCTTTAGCCATTCAGATCTAATTAAGTCCTCCTTCATGTGCCATTTGTTGACGGGCATAAATAACCATATGTTAACAAGAGGTGTAGGTTTTAACCCCCTACAGAAATTACCTGCATACGAATTCTAAAACACAAAAAATAAACAATGCAAGAGCATAACCCATAAAACAAATATACATAGAGATTTCCCCTGGATCCAAAACGGGACTACCAGCTTGATTTTTCATTATGTTCATTTCAATGTTATAATAAATATTTATACATGCCAAAGCATCCAATACCATGGACCAAAAACCATCGCATCCAATACCATGGATCGAAAACCATCGTGTCCAAAAAACATGTGCAAAAATCATGCACAAAACCATAGGTGGGTCCGCCCAACCTAACATAGGGTCCAAAACCAAAATTTTGTTGCGCACTGCCCCGGACACCATAAAGTGGGGTTATGGGTACACCTCAAACCCCTTGTGCCCCCCCCCCCCCTACACAATCGGTGCAACGAAGGGGGCCTTCGTCCCCCCTCTAACCCCTTGGTTAACTACATAGGCTAGTCATGGAAAGAATATAACACAACCCAACATTCTCCCACTTGTTTTTTTCTTTCCACATGGGGCCACAAGAGAGCTTAGTCATTTTTGCAGCCCTGAAACGCCCATTGTCTCTCTACACCAAGATAACTTCTCAGAGCTCACAGATTTTGTCAATGCCTTCGCAATATTCTTCAAAGTGTCCACATTTACCAGCAACACCTTTTTGTTTTCTATCATATCCCTCACAAAGTGATACTGAACATCCATGTGCTTTGTATTTGAATGATATGTGGGGTTCTTTGCCACGAAAATTGCACTTTGGTTGTCACAGTCTATCCTTATAGCTCCTTGTACTAACCCCATACTTAAACACAACCTCTACAACCAAATTTCTTCCTTGCTTGCATGAGTGGCTGCCATGTATTCTGCCTCTGTAGTTGATAGTGCCACTACAGATTGTTTCTTACTCATCCAACAGACTACACCTCCAAATAGGTTAAACACATACCCACTTGTAGATCTTCTCTGATCTAGATCTCCAGCCCAGTCTGCATCAACAAATCCATGAATATCCAACATTCTGTCCAATCTTGATCTTCCTTGGTAGCACAAACCATAATCACTAGTGCCACGCAAATACCTGAAAACCCGCTTCACTGTTGTCCAATGCTCCTTTCCTGGTTTTGACATAAACCTGCTCAACACTCCCACTGCATGTGCAATGTCTGGTCTAGTACAGACCATTGCATACATTAGGTTACCGACTGCACTTGCATATGGAATATGGGACATGTCCTCTTCCTCTTCTTGTGTCTTGGGACACTGTTCAACATATAACCTCACACCTACAGGAATAGGAACCTTCACCGGTTTACTATCTTGGATATTAAACCTCTACAGTATTGTATCGACATACTTCCTCTGTTTTAACCAGAGCTTCGTCTTTGCCTGATCTCTTTTAATTTCCATTCTCGAAATATAGTTTGCAGCACCAAGATCTTTCATGTCGAATTTGGAGGATAATTGGGTATTCAAATCCTGAATAATTTTTCTGTCATTTCCAACCAGCAACATATCATCCACATACAAGACTAAATAAATAACACGGTCACCAATTAATTTAAAATACACACAGTGATCTACTTTGCTTCTGGTGAAGCCAAGTCCCCGTATAAACGTATCAAATTTCTGATACCACATCCTTGGTGACTGTTTTAACCCATACAGAGACTTCTTTAACTTGCATACCAGTTATTTCTTATCCTTCACCGCAAAGCCTTCAGGTTGCTTCATTTAGATCTCCTCTTCCAATTCCCCATGAAGAAATGTTGTCTTCACATCCATCTGTTCTACCTCAAAATCAAAAGCAGTAGCAACAGATAAAAGTAACCTAATAGAAGTTACCTTAGAAACAGGAGAAAAAATATCACCAAAATCAATTCCTGGCACTTGGGAATAACCTTTTTCTACTAACCGAGCTTTGTATTTCTCCACCTTTCCTTCTGCATTTGTCTTCTTCTTGAACACCCATTTGCTGCCAATGGGTTTCCTTCCAGCCGAAAACTCCACCAAATCCCAAGCCTTATTTTTTTGCAAAGATGCCATTTCATCAACCATGGCCTATTTCCAAAGTTTGCCATCCTCTGAATCTACTGCTTCCTTCACAGTTTTGGGATCATCGTTAGTAATAGATAAAGAAAAATTTGAATAGAAATTAGATGGACTATACCTTTCTAGCTGCCTTCTTTCTCGAACTGATCTTCTCACACTCGAAGTTTGTGGCTCTTCATCTTCTGATTCCTCCTCTGCTGTAGAGTCTGATTCTTCCTCCTTAAGCTCAAACTCTATCTTCTCAGGTTCCTTTGGTTGGACTTCATGTTTAATAACATCTTTTACCTCTCTGAACACCACATCTCGGATGTACACAACCTTCCGTGTGAATAGGTTCCAAAGATTATAACCCTTTAAATCATCCTTATACCCAATAAAGATGCACTTTTCAGATTTACTATCCAACTTGGTTCGTTTCTCCTTTGGAACATGTACATATGCATCATATCCAAATATCCTCAGATGTGAAAGAGAGGGTTTCTTACCAGTCCATACCTCTTGTGGAGTCTTATCCTCCAATGCTGATGAAGGTGACCAGTTGACCAGGTAACATGTAGTATCCATCACTTCTGCCCAGAATTCCTATCCTAACCCGGCACCACTAAGCATGCTTCTTGCCCTTTCCATCAATGTCTTATTCATTCTTTCTGCAACTCCATTTTGCTGAGGTGTATATGAAGTAGTCTTCTATCGTGCTATACCACACTTCTTACAGACTTCTTCAAATTCCTTGCTGCAAAACTCTCCACCATTATCTGTCCTCAGCACCTTTATCTTCTTCTATGTCTGATTTTCCACGAGAGCCTTAAATTCTTTAAACCTGTCAAAGGCTTCAGATTTATTCTTAAGTTAATATATCCATGTATTCCTTGAGAAGTCATCTATAAATGATACATAGTACACAGACTTACCCAGTGATGGAACCTTCATAGGTCCAAACACATCATTGTGCACAAGTTCTAATATCTGTTTCGCCCTCTTACTACCAGAGGGGAAACTCACTCGATTCTGCTTCCCATATACACAATTTTCATAGAAATCAAAATCCAGAGAGCTATTACTCATACCTTGTACCATACCTTTACCATGAAGTATTCGAAGGCCCTTCTCTCCAATATGTCCAAGTGTTTGATGCCACAACATGGTCTTCTCTCCAGAGACCACTAGATTTTTTGCTCCACTTTCAGGAACCACAAAACTGTTGCACCCATCAATAACAGTGCTACCTTGCAGCTTGTACAGAGTTCCAATTCGAACTCCCCGCATCAACACCAGTGATCCCTGAACCATTTTGCAGGTATCCTTCTCAAACATTGTTTTTACACCTGCATCATCCAACTTGCTTACATAAATAAGATTTCTGGCCAATGCTGGAATATGCAGAACACCCGGAGGTGTTCTAATCCTTCCACCTTGCAACTTCAACTTTACTTTTCCACGACCAATGATTCTAGCCTTCTTGTCATCCCCTAAGAAGACATCACCACCATCGTATTTCTCACACTCACAGAACCACTCTCTATGGGGAGTGAAGTGAAAGGATGCACATGAGTCAATCAACCACGCCTTGTGATCAACATGTGTACTTGAAGAAGCCAAGTACACATCCCCACCTTCATCTAAGGTGGTTTTCGCCTGTGCAAAACGAGCATCATCAGATCCCTTTCCTTTGTGAGGAGCTTTAGATTTACAGTCCCTTTTGTAGTGCCCTTCCTTTCCGCATTTCCAGCACACCACCTTTATAGGTTTTCCTGGAGATTTAGATCTCCCACTCGATGACTTATTTTTGTTTCTGTTCTGGGACCATCCTCGTACAGACAAGGCATCACCATTCTGGCTCTCCATATTTTTCCATCTCATCTCCTCTGTCAGCAAGGCTGAGACTATTTCATCAAACTCTAAGGCAGTTGCATTGCTACCTATTGCAGTAACCAGAATATCCCACGAATTTGGTAGAGAACACAACAAACTAATGCACTTATCTTCATCTGAAATTTTAATATCAATAGAAGATAACTGACTTACCACAGTATTAAATGCATTCAGATGCTTTGTCACTGAGTCTCCATCTTTCATCCTCAGGTTATACAACATTTTCCGCAGGAATAGTTTATTCACTAGAGACTTAGATTGGTACAAAGTCCCTAACTTGTCCCACAAAGCCTTCGCCGTAGCTTCCCCTGATACATTCAACAATACTGAATCTGATACACACAATCGTATTGTGCTCTTTGCCTTCCAATCCAACTTCTTCCATTCTTCATTGGACACTTTCGTTGGTTTAGTACCCGGATCTACCACGATCCACTGATCTTTATCCACCAATAGATCCTCCATCTTGAGTTTCCACAACTCAGAACTCTAACCATTAAATTTCTTGATCTCTATCTTTCCACTACTCACCATCTTCTTTCACCAATAGAATCGATCTCGCAGATCTCCCACTGAACAAGGTCTACTACAGGCTCGAGCAAAACCCCTCAGCAACAAAGGCATCCCCTTGAAGTCAAAAACTCTGATACCAAATGTAGGTTTTAACCCTGTACAAAAATTACCTGCATACGAATTCTAAAACACATAAAATAAATAATGCGAGAGCATAACACTTAAAACATATATACACGGAGATTTTCCCCTGGATCCCAAAACCGGGACTACCAGCTTGATTTTTCATTATGTTCCTTTCAATGTTATAATACATATTTATACATGTCGAAGCATCCAATACCATGGACGGAAAACCATCGTGTCCAATAAACATGTGCGAAAATCATGCACAAAACCATAGGTGGGTCCGCCTAACCTAACATAGGGTCCAAAACCAAAATTTTCTGGGGCGCTACCCCGGACCCCATAAAGTGGTGTTATGGGTACACCCTAAACCCCCTGTGACCCCCCCATTACACAATCGGCGCAATGAAGCGGGACTCCGCCCCGCCTCTAACCCCTCGGTTAACTACATGGGCTAGTTGTGGAAAGAATATAACACAACCCAACAAGAGGAAGTAACCTAGTATGAGGTTCTTTAAATATAACCAAATCCATTTTTCATGGTTTCACTTGATGGTTTTAATGGATCCATTAGCCAAACAAATTCTTTCCACAATGGAAAGAAAATGCAAAAATCTCTCATAAGGGTGCTATACTAATATTTACAAATCAAGCAGAGTTTGATTTCATGTATGGAAAACCTCCACTTCGTGTGTGCAACAGCCCCTGGTGCGATCTGAGTACTCCCTTCATAGCCATGGCCCTAGGAGGGGGCCCTAGGGCACCTCCTCCTTTGCCTCCTCCACCAGAGATCCTTGCATTTAGGAAGCTAATCAGCGATAGCAGTAAATGCCTAGCAAGGGAAACTCAACACAAGTTTGTAAAGAAAATTGACAACATCCCCACAGTCACCCTACCCGTAGAATATTATTGTAGATCTACTATGAACTTAGCTGAAAGAGGGCTCATCAGTCAATTTACAAGGCTATGGCATTTCCCCAAGGCTATCGAGGCATGGGTTTAGAGGAACTGGTGACCACTAGTAAAGTAAGGAATCAGAATTTTTCTGGTTGGTAAGGGATTTTTTGTCTTTGTTTTTGATTCAGTAGAAGACATAAGTATCATCTTTAGGAATGGACCATATTTCATCAAACCTCAGGGTCTGTATCTAAACTCATGGTCACCACATTTCGATCCAACACTAGATGTGCCGTCAACAGTTTCAGTGTGGGTGTGCCTACCTCATCTTCCACTGCACTGTTGGAACCTGAAGTCACTAGAAATGATTGGCAACACCCTGGGAAAATCATAGACAGAGCAAAGATAAGGGTCGGTATTCATGTGCAAGAATATGCATCGAAGCCAACCTGGAAATAAGGTTACCTGAAGCCATAAAGTTAACAATAGCATACTGGTATTATATCCAAGAGTTAGACTACAAGCAACTACCATTCAAATGCATAATTTGCCATGAATATGGGAATTTCACAAGCTACTACAAAAAAAAGGAGGAGGAAGATCTAGAGAAGTGGAAAGGAGAAAAATGGATCCAGGTGCAGAAAGTAGTCCAGGCCAAGGAGAGTAACAGGAATAAAGGGAAAGAGGTACTGATGGAGTCTGGAACTCCCTTAACAATAATGGTTCAAATGGAAGGAAGAGGAGAATAACCAAAGACAATAGCCTCAATAAACCCATTCAAAACCCTCAACACTTCAACCAAAATTCCAAAAACATAGATAGAGGAGATTGAACGCTAAGTTCCCTCACTCGAAGCAGAGAAGAAGAACATAGAAGTAACCCAACTTGACTCCCCAACAAGAACCTCCTCCTCATCTACATATGTAGAAATGACAAGGAAAAAACCCCTGGAAACCTCTGGGTCATCGAAAGACGAGACATTCGAGAGACCCTCTAAAAGAGTTGGAAGGAAATCTCATAAGGAAGCCAGGGAAGAAGAGGAGGAGAGGCAAAACATGCAAGGCAGCCAATCCACCATTGAAATGTCTATCGGGAGAAACACCATAACAAGGCCCTCTAAGTGGGGATCAACTCACTCCAATCTAGTTAAATAATGAAACCAGTCTCTTGGAATTGCAGAGGCTTGGGGAACCCTTCGAAATCTGTAGTAGTCAAAGATCTTATGAAAATAGAAACTCCCAAGATCCTCATGCTCCAAGAGACTAAGATTGAAGGGGAAACCCTTCTTGATACCAGAAAATTAAAATGGGGAAAAAATGCAGGAAATGCCATTAGTGCAAGATGTTCCTCTGGTGGCCTAGCAACATTGTGGTCAGAGGACAAGTATCAACTAGAAAGCTCCTTTGAGACCGAACATTGGATATTCACCAAACTTCAACACCTCTCTAGTGAGATCTCCATCTCTCTCTTCAACATTTATGTTCCAGTCCACCTTACAAAGAAGAAATAATGCTGGCAGACCCAGTCTGATTTCTTAGACATTTACTCCCCTCAGAATATAATAGTGGATGGAGATCTCAACCTCATCATTGATCCAAAAGAAAAGAGAGGTGGTAATAGTGGCAGCGACCAAATGCTTCCATTAGTAGAGGAGCTAATACTTCATTGGGATCTTCTTGACTTCAAACCGAAGAAAGGTCTTTACACCTGGACAAACAATAGAGCTAGGGCAGAACACATCTCTACTTGCCTAGATCATTCCATAGCATAGAGCTCTTTGTTGCTAGGAAAAAGATTGATCTCCTTGAAAATTCTCCCAACGTTGGCCTCAGATCACAAAACTATTCTCTTACAGCTGGAAGGGGAAGAAAATTTCGTCCCTATCCCCTTTAGATTCAACTCGCTTTGGTTAGGGAAAGAAGGGTTCATGGAAACTGTTCTGGAGGCATGGTCCATACCCGTGATAGGATCTCCTAGCTTCGTATGGGAGCAGAAACTAAAAATAACCAAGAGAGCTCTAAAAATGGATTAAAGAACCCTCAAATTCTCCTACCAGCAACAGAAAGGAGACAGTTCAGTTTTTATTAGATCTGCAAATGGATTTGGAAAGTAAGGAGATCTTTGCTTCAGATTTAGAAAAGGAACAAGCTGCGCAAATCAAATCATTTCATGCTTTCCACCATGAAGAAGAGACTTGGAGGCTTAAGTCTCGTAGCCTGTGGCTTAAAGTCGGAGATCGAAATACCTCTTTCTTCCATAGGAAATATAGAGCCCAACTATCTCAAAATCATATCTCTGAAATCACTTACTCATAATCAAAGAATATACTCAGAAATTTATATTTATATTTTAGAAAAATCTCGTTTCTCATCAATGAGCAAGACCGTAATTCTTACAATAATACACTAGAGTTCTTGAACACATTTTTCAATGCATCATGATCCACATTACAACAATCTTGATCTTGATCTGATATAAGAGTGGTTGGAAATTATGAAATAGGTTTGGATATAATGGGGGAATTTTTTGAAATTTTAAGAAGCATTTATTGAAGATATTTGGAAACTAACAAATTATTATAAAATTGCTATTGAAGTTTGTATAGCTACTAGCATACATAGCTTTCATTCTAGGCATAATCAACATTTTCTTGTAATAAAATAGAGAAAATTATTCTAGGCATAATCAACATGTTCTTATAATAAAATAGAAAAAATTATGGGTTCCTTTGGGCTGATTTAGAGTGGAAGAATGCATTATATTAAATAAAATAGAGTCTCTATTAATTTACAAAAATTTGGAATTTCTATGAAAATAAAAATTTGAAATCAAGGTGTAATCCTTTAAGTGAAGTGATCCATAAAATCATTTGATACAAATTTTTTAAAGTGGCCATGATATTTCCATCTAAATAGTCTAATTAATGATTCACATTCAAACACTATACTATTTGTCAGACCAGGAGGTAACTCCTCAAATCAATTCATATTATTCATTCAGGTTGTTCATTATTATATACAAGAGAGAGTGACTGTTTAGTTCATCTCCCGGTGACTCTCCATCTTTTCTATTATTTATTTACATTAATACAATTGTTCACCCAATCCCTATGATTAGGTGTCAACATTCGCCCCCTTAATCCGAAGGGATGTTGGTGAGTCCAAGCATCATTCTGAATCTTTCAAGCTTTTCTCTTCCAAGCTCTTTGGAAAAGATGTCTGCAATTTTCTCATTAGTGGAACAATGGCAGAGATGGATTGTTTTGGCCTCAACATGATGTCGAATCAGATGATATTTAGTATTGATGTGCTTCATTCAATCATGGAACTTTGGGTTCTTGGCCAACTTGATTGCCGAGGTATTGTCAATCATGAGTGGAGTCGATTGTACTTGTTTTACCTACAAATATTGAAGAATTTTCTTGAGCGCACAATTTCTTTTGTTGCCTCAGCTGTTGCCACATATTCTGCCTATATTGTGGAATCTGCTGGAACTGATTGCTTGCGTGATCTCCAGGAGCTAGCTCCTGATCCAAGACTCATAACATAACCTGAAGTAGATACCCTAGTTTCTTTGTCTCCATCAAAGTCTGAATCAGAGTATCCAATCAAGTTGAAGTCACTCACCTGTGTATATTTGATTCTAAAGCCTTGAGTTCCCTTCAAGTACTTTAGAACTCTTTTTGTAGTAGACCAATGTCCCTCACAAGGCTTTTTCATAAACCTGGAGAGGATTCCAACAACAAATGGAATGTCTGGTCTGGTAGTAGTTAGGTAGTTGAGACTTCCTACAAGCTGTCTATACTTTGTTTCATCCTCAAATTCTTTTCCTTCAATGGATGTGAGCTTTAAGTTTTGTTCCATTGGAGTAGTCAAAGAATTTCATTCAGTCATGCCAAACCTATTCAACATATCTCCAATGTACTTCTTTTGAGAAAGGAATATGGACTTCGGATGTTGAGTTACTTCAATACCAAGATAGTAATGAACATAGCCCAAATCAGTCATTTCAAAACATTTCCTCAATTCCTTCTTTATGGATGCAATGTAGCTTTCATTGTTCCCTGTCATCAAACGATCATCTACATATACCACAAGATATACAACTATTTTTCGAACCTTCTTGACAAACAAAGTTTCATCATCAAGATCATAATGTTTGAAATTGAGCTTCAGAAGATGCTCAGTTAGTTTTTCATACCAGGCTCGCGGTGCTTGTTTGAGGTCATACAATGATTTCACAAGTTTGCATACTTTATGTTCATATCCTTTCACAACAAATCCTTCAGGCTGGGAGATAAAAACATTCTCTTTTAGATATCCATTCAAGAAAGCAGTTTTTACATCCATTTGATGGACTTTCCAACCGTTCTGAGCTGCTAGGGAAAAGAGTATTCGGATGGTAACCCATTTTGTTGTGGGGAAAAAAATCTCGTCATAATCGACCCCTTCCTTCAATGTAAAATCTTTTGCCACAAGCCTGGATTTGTGCTTGTCAAGTGAGCCATCAGATTTATACTTGTTCTTGTAGACCCACTTGCAGCCAATTGGTTTGGTTCCCAATGGAGGATCAATAAGCTTCCGAGTGCCATTATTTATCATGGCATCATACTCCTTTTGCATCGCTTCTTTCCATTCATTATGAGAAGTAGCTTCTTTGATGGAAGTTGGTTCAAACTCTGTAGACAAATTCAATTCACAATCATAAGAAACATCCATATCAGAAGGTGAATCATAGTCATCTACATCACCTCCATTTTTCCAGTTTGAATTTCTAGTTCCTGTATTTCCAACCTCATCAGGATGAACACTTTCAAGTGTCTTTGTCACCACTTTGGGGGACCTTTCTCATATGGTCCAGGCTTCTCCATTGATTGAATTGGGACTGAATCAAGATTGAGTCTCCCAATTCTGTCAATCACATCACTCAAAGTATCATCCATTGTTGGAGTTTCATGCAATGGAGAGAGTGCTTCAGAAGAAGATTCCACAGGTTGATCTAGTATAGGAATCCCCCATTCAAGATGTGGAATCTGATTATCAAATTCTTGAAATGATTTTTCATTTGCAAATGTATCCAAGTGATCAAGTTGCTGCTCAACAACATTGTCAGTTTTGGATGATTCAAGAAAGATTACATCTCTAGGTACAACAAATTTTTTATTGACTTCATCATAGAGACAGTATGCTTTGGAGGTGTTTAAATACCCTAGGAAGATACATTTACGACTTCTTGCACGAATTTTGTTTCTATGTACCTTTGGTATCAAGGCATAACATGTGGAACCAAAGACCATGTGATGCTTTACAGAAGGAATGTGCCCATACCACATTTCATATGGAGTCTTGTTTCTAATAGCATTAGATGGACATCTATTCTTTACATATACAACAAATAGAACTACATCAGCCCAAAAAATCAATTTTACATTTTTGAAAAACATCATGGAGCGTACCATATTTAAGATTGTCCTATTCATTCTTTCAGCTACTTCATTCTGTTGGGGATTATAAGGCATAGTCATTTGATGTTTGATCCCATGTTGGTGAAGATAGTTTTCAAATTCATTTGAAGTGTATTCTTTTCCATTATCATTGCGAATAGAGCCAATATGAGATTGTGCATCATTTTCAATCCATGTATGAAAGTTCTTGAATGTTTGAAAAGCATCAGATTTGTTCTTCAATAAATAAACCCAACACATTCTGGTGTATTCATCATATATTTATTTCCATTTGCAGAAGGAACAGGCATTGGACCACATAAATATGAATGGATGAGTTCAAGTTTTCTATGTGCTCTTGAATGTGAATCATGAAAAGAATGTTTTCTATGATTTCCTAGAATGCAAGCATCACATTGCTTAAGTTTCCTAGGAATTGTAGGCAAACCAATAACACCATTTTTCTTCAACAAGAGGAGGTTTTCATATTTCAAGTGTCCAAATCAAGCATGTCATAATGAACTTGATGGAAATGTACCTTCTTCATAACGAGAATTGTATGAGAAATTTTGTGCACGAGCAGAGGTACCCTGCAGCTTCAGAAACCTTTCTTCTTCTATCCCCGTCATGAAAAGTGAGTGATCTGATGCTTTTCTCACATCAAGCTTGCCATAAAAATATGAATGGAGTTTCATTGCTGGTGGATGTGGACCAAGGACAGCAAGTTTCTTCATAGCTGTGGGAAATAGAGAACATGATGCAGAATAAAGTCTGGAAGGCCAGGAATTTGAGCCTGATTGTGCCAAGCCCTGATGGCTTGAGTTTTGATTTGTCTACAAAGTATACTGCTCCATCAACATTGTCAATAAATTCTTCAAAAAAATCTCTTCTAAAAGTCATGTGGCAAGTTGCTCCTAAATCAAGCAACCAATCATTTTTCCAAGAAGCAAGTGAAGTATTAAATAAGTCTTCATTTACTCCAATATTACAGTGTGCAACAACATAGTGAGTGGATTCAGGTGCTTTACCTTTGTCTCTATCATTAGTTTTACCATTGGGTTGGTTTCTTTCCTGCTCAATTATGTCCCAAGGCAACTTGCATGTGGATGCATCATGTGATCCATCTCTTTTGCAGCATATGCAGTGCAAATATGAATTTTATCCTTGAGAGTGTCTGCCCCCCTACCTCTGAAATTTCTTCCTCTTTCTCTTCGACCACCTCTTCCTCTGGAAGAATCTTGAGCAAGACTCTTTTCTCTATGAGAAAGGCACACAACCTCTTTAGAATATTCAGGATATGTATTCTTCCCAAAAGCTTTCTCTCTTTCCACAAACTTTTTCACAAGGGAGTCAAAGGTAATATCTTTGAGGTTTCCATTTGCTTGCAATGTCTCAAGATAATTTGAGTAAGTGGGATAAAGTGCCTTGAGAAAAGCTATCAGAGGAATATCCAGTTCAACATTAGTGACTTTGATATCATGCATTATAGATTTTACTTCTGATGCAAGAGCAAGATGATCATTATTTTGTATCAAGGGTGAAGAGTTTAATCATGAGTTGAACAACTTCAAGTGCAGAGTGTGAGTCATAGAGTTCCTTCAGTTTTGTAAGGCTTCGAAAGCATTTGAAAATGGAAAAATATGGCGACTCACCTCTTCATTTACTGATGCTGCAATCAATGCATAAGCCTTGTTGTTATTATTTTCCCAAATGGTGAACTCCTTGTCTAAGGTAGGCTGTTTTGGCTCTTTGTCTTCATCTCCAACACACACTCCTTTCCACAACTCATTGAAAATGAGGGTGTGGTTTATCTTTCGGGACCACTCAAGATAGTTCTCCTTGCTAGTGAGAACTACTCCCACAATAGATATGATTGAATGCATTGTAAAATATGTGTACTATGGGGAAAAATACTTCTGCTGCAAAATTTTACTATTAAAAACAAATATTATTATGATATGAAGATAGAGGTATTATGAAGACAATGTTATTATGAGGCACACATGCTACTATGAAGACATCAGTATTATGAAGAGGAAGACAACATTATTATGATGGAAACATAAATGAAATAATACCAAAATAGGTAAAAATTCTGAAATCAAAGGAAAAAACCCTAAAACTCCAATCAAGTGGTTAGCATGACTACCCCTCTAGCCTCCTTGATCTTCTTCTCAGCCAGCTTAGAAATACGCTTGGCCTTCACGACGATGGGTTGCGAGGGCAGCGTTTGCCATGGAGCATTTCCATTGTCGTGCCCAGTCATCCAACAACATGAGGGTAGTGGTTCCATTCCCACGCCATTTGATCCTCAAACCCATTAATATGAGACAATGCAGATGGCTTCACACTGTTAAGGCGTCTCAGACGGCCACAGAGATGTCAAAACTCCATACAAATTGCAGTGTCTGCTCAGAAATTCTCTGCATTAGGAACTCCCTGTTGTCAAGAGAGTGAATGACCATCGAGGTCGTGGAATAATACCTCACTCGACTGCAACAGATAGAACCAGACCAGGAGGAACATGAGCGTTTTGGATGAATGATGATCCTCCTGTAGGTGTTAGCATATCATGAGTAGGAACAATGTATGCATATCAGGAGCAAGAGCAGCGTATACATACTAGGAGCAAAAATTTTATAAGCATGGAATATGTCATTCGCCACAGCCTATAATTGAAAAACGAAATGACTAACAGTGTTTAGATGTGAAAAGTAATGTTAACAGGCACAACGTATGGAGGAGGGCAAGCGTCAACAGAATAATAGTGAGTCGCAGGTGATATGAGAGAAATGTCAGTTTGCAAAGGATTCAAATCATAGGCAGAATAGGAGTTATAAATTAAAGAGGGAAGCCAAAAATGTTTCTGGCTCTGATACCATGTCAGACCAAGAGGTAACTCCTCAAATCAATTCATATTATTTATTCAGGTTGTTCATTATTATATACAAGAGGGAGTGACTGTTCAGTTCATCTACCGGTGACTCTCCATATTTTCTATTATTTATTTACATTAATTACAGTTGTTCACCCAATCCTTATGATTAGGTGTCAACACTGTTAAACTAAAAAATATGATAATGTATATGGGTAGCCAACCTTCAAATATCATACCAAAAACAAAACATTATGTACACTTAGACATTAATATATATAGAGAAGTGATGTTGATCTATGCAGGGAATCGATAGAGTCCGTAAACTAGTCTTTTGGTGTTGTTGGGAGACAAACCAATTATCCAACACCTTGCTTTGTCCCAAACAATGTACATAACAATAACTCCCATAATTCCAATCCCCACTCCCATCCCTAATGTTGTCAAAGATACTTTTTCATTTACATATCTTAACCAACTTCTTTTATCATTACTCTCATTATCATTATCTCTATCCATTTTTTTCTGACTTATCCTTTTTCTTGCATGGTGGTAGAGAAAGCCCACATAGGAATTTATTATTCTGAAATGAAGTCATAGTGGAAGTGTAAAATTGTGTCCTTATTGGGAGTAGCCCACATATATTATTAGATGAAATATTTAGACAAGCCAACAATGATAACTTACAGAGTCTTGAGGAATTTCTTCATGTAATTTATTACTAGACAGGTTCAACTTTTGTAGAGTAGATATGTCACCAAGTTTGTAGGTATTTTCCCTTCCAATTGGTTCCAAGATAAATTCAACAATTGCAAGATATTCATACGTGCTATGCTTGCAAGGGATTTTCCAATAGTATTATTCATAGAAAAATCAAATATCCTATCAATTTTCCATACATATGGCATAATATATTCAATCCCTTTTATGTCAACTTTCATTTCATATTCATACTTGAACCCTTGTGAATATTTATTTATTGAAAATCCCTCAAGTCTATCAAGATCAGATGGAATTTCTCCACTAAATTTATTATTGGATAAATCCAACATAACCAACTTGTTAAAGCATGTAATCCACTAAGGAATACTACCATATAGGTTATTATAACCAACATTTAAAGCTTGCAAGTCACCAAAGTTTTCCAAGTATGGAGAAAGTTCACCTATAAACCCATTGTGTCTTAAATTTAGTACCAAAAGTTTGGTCCAATTGGCCAATGAAGAGGGAAAAGTCCCAAAAAATTTGTTGGAGGAAGCAGAGAAAACAATTCAATAAGTCCAATAATAGATTCTTTTTGTAGGAATTGATTTCTTTATTTTGTTTTTTTGAGAAATCTAATTCTCGAAGTGAAACTAAACCATTAATATTGTTAGGAATTCTCCCAGAAAACTATTATTATAGAGGTAAATTACACACAACGATTTAAATTTACCTAAGATATATGGAATTTGAATAGTTAATTTGTTTGAATACAAAGATAAAATTTCTAATGTTTGATGTTTTCCTATTTTACTTGGAACTACCCTTGTTAAACTATTGTTTGAGAGAAAGAGGTATTCATGTTTTCTTAAATTTCCTATTGTACTTGGAATTACCCGAGTCAATCTATTGTCTGAGACGATAAGCTATTCAGGTTTTTTAAAATGAGTAATGGATTCATAAATTTGACCAATTAATTTATTTGAAGACAAACTTAAGAAAGTAAATGAATAAATTTTTCCTATAAAACTTGGAATTTCCCCTCTCAATCTGTTATGTGCAAGAGATAAAAGAGTTAATTGATTCAAAGTGACTAGAGTTATAGGAATATTACAAGTCAACTTATTATCATCGAGATATAAATAAGTCAACTGATTCAAAATTTTTACAGTTATAGGAATATTACCAGTTAATTAATTATAATTAATATTTAAAGAAATTAAGTTAATCAAATTGGTCAGGGTTACAAAAATGTTATTCGTAAGCATATTGGAATACAAAGATAAGGATGTTAATTTAGTCAAGTTGGCAAAGCTTTCAGGTGTATTTATAAGCCTACTCAAAGACAAATCTAAATTATTTGAGTCATATTCATAAGCATATTGAAAGAAAAATCTAAATTTTTATATTTGGTCAAGTTCGCAATGCTTTGCACATTTTCATAAGCATATTGGAATACAATGCTAAAGATGTTAATTTAATCAATTTGGAAATGCTTTGAGGCAAATTTGTAAGCATACTGAAAGACAAATCTAAATATGTTAATTTGGTCAAGTTGGCAATGCTTTGAGGCATATTTTAAAGCATACTGAAAGACAAATATAAATATGTTAAATTGGTCAAGCTAGAAATGCTCAGCATGGTCAACTTGGCAATCATTATTGGTATGCTCCTCCCTATGAGGTTAAGAATAAGAATTAGAAAGGGGAAGGGTAGACTAAATATTTTAGAAGGAATATAACCAAAAATAAAAATAAAATAACTAATTAGATAAAATAATTAAATAATAAAAGATTTACAATATTTCTTAGATATAAGTGTAGAGGGGAAATAATCACTTTCAAGGGGATAGTAGTTTCCACCAATGAATGAAGTGTTGGATCCATGTCTAATAGTAAAAGGAACACATTATTACAAGGTTTGAATTTAGCTAATGAATTGGAAATAAGGAAGCTAATAATGCTTGAAGACTCTAATATGATTAGTAAGCACATGATCTCAAATTATTCACCATTATATATTCAGTTTCCTCTTACTTGGCCAAGTTCCAACACATTTATGGAAAATTTGAAAAGTTGGAATGTTATCATATTCTTTGTGAACTCAACAGACTCACTGTTCCAAATGGCCATAAAGATTTAAGGCAAAGCTGGGGGTTCTTTGCATTAATGGCCATCATTATGATCAATATATTCCTTAAATTCCACCTTGCATCACTCATATTAAAATCATATCAGAAAATGGAACTACCCAATGCAATAATCTTTCACACAACAAGGACAATGATGACAAGACAAGTATGTTTATGTTGCATGATCTGATTTAATGCCATCATATCTAATGAATGCCTCAACGATTTTATCAGGAGTAATGATATAATATAAATTAATTGAAATTTAGTTTCAAACTAACCATCCTTGGGCCCTTGTTTGCAATTCAGGAATGGATTCTACATGCAACATAGATCACAAGTTTAGTTCTTTTCTCTCTCTTTGACAATCTTTCTTCCACCATTCTAGCCTAGTTCCAATATTCCTTTAGTTGAAATTCCATCCCTTATTTTTCTCTTCATTTTTGACTTCCTTGTAGCCTTAGTGGAGATGATGTTCCATGTGGGAACCTTTTTGAAGAAAGAAGGTCCTCCACTTGGATTCTTTGAATAATTCCTCCATCCCTCTACTTATATTGTTCTATAAACAACCTCAATGGACAAACTTTGATGGACCCATGCAAACTTCCACCTCTTCCTTTAGTGACATGAATTTTCCCTCACTAATATATCATCCTCCTATAATTTATCGTGGACACTCTTATCAAGTATGAATTTGGCTCTATTTTCAAGCATGAAATCACAAGGGGAATTTGAATGCAACCAAATAAGAGGTTCGATGCATTGCAAAATGTGGTTGAAGAATTAACAAAGGGCCAAGTCCCAATGCCAATATGATTGTTTGGAAAATAAATTCTAGCTTCATTTGCAACCAACCCCCATTGTTTTAATTGTGGTTTTATCCCCCATCATTGAGTGGAGATCAACAATAGACTTTTGAGTCACTAAGAACCAAGAAGAAGCTCGATGAAGGAAGAACAACATTAGAAGCAACATTGCTTCTAAATTAAATATAGATACATAATATCTAGTTTAATTCATGTGGTATGAGGCACGAGACATGGACCTATTCAAATTTATATAATAGGTAGGGACCTCTTTTGTACTCTTTGCCTCAACTAAAATCTTGTTATTTAATAAATTTTTCCTAATGTTTGTGAACAATCTTTATTTATTTCTTATTTCTTGGTACTTAATAGATTAACTTCTTAATATATATTACATCAATTTTATACACGCATATTGTAATTTTTTGACACATATATTTTACTTTTTTTTTTAATGAAAATCCCCTTAAAGTAGGATTATAGAAGTGAATTAATACCAATCAATAAAGCCATGTTCCTAACCAATTATTGAAAAAAATTCACACCTATTTTTTTTGTCTTTATTCCTCAAGTGGTGTCCATGTTTATTTTTAACTGTGTCACATATTTCCAACTCTATCATAATCTTTGTTTTTCTATATGTCCAACTCACAAAGTTAGAAAAAATTAAAGCCGCATAATATGGTAACATTCCCTTTATGAAAAAATTTCCCCAATTTTTATCCCCACTTCAGTCAAGTAAATACAAATAGCAAATAGCTCACATGCATTGAACTAAATTACTAATAAATTTCCTCTATTTTGTTTGTCCCTATTCCCCACTCAACTCAACTCAATATGTACATATTTGATCTTTTTCCTTTGTATTTTCCTTCACCCTTCCATCACTATCTTTCAATTTCCAAAATTTGTTTTATTTCCAACTTTTCAACTCCATCACTATCTTTCATTTTTTGATATTTTGTCTTTCTAACTCATAACCTCTAAGGGACAATGAACTTTGATAATATTCCTATAATTTTGTTTGCCTCTATATCCCACTCAACTCAAGTCAATATGTACATCTTTGATCTCTTTCCTTTGTATTTTCCTTAACCCTTCCAACTTTTCAACTTAATCACTATCTTTCAATTTCCAAAATTTGTTTTCTTTCCAAATTTTCAACTTTATCACCATCTTTCATTTTTGGAGATTTGTTTTGTCTTTCTAACTTATAATCTATAAGGGACAATGAATTTTGATAATATACTGCTAAATTGTTTTCCCCTATCCCCTACTCAACTCAAGTCAATATGTACATCTTTGATCTCTTTCCCTTGTATTTTCCTTAACCCTTCCTACTTTTCAACTCCATTACCATCTTTCAATTTCCAAAATTTGTTGTCTTTCCAACTTTCCAACTTCAATGCCATCTTTCAATTTCCAAAATTTGTTTTCTTTCCAACTCTTCAACTTCATGACATCTTTCATTTTCCAAATTTTTTTTCTTTAGTCTCTTGGAGACAATGAATTTGACAATTTGTTGTCTTTTTCTTTTATCTATATGGATGGTTATATACCATTAATATTTATAATTAAAAAAATTATAATAAATATTCTAGATTTTTATAAAATAAATAAGCATATGAAATAAAACTTTAAAATATTTATTTAATTATATTAAGAGTTAAATTAGAATATTTAATAATAATCAGGAAATGATAATGTTATATTAAGATGAATGCGATGGATATCAAAAAATTAATTGATAGTAATAATTTAAAAATAATTAAAATATTAATAAGATACAAGTAGTTTTTTTGGGATTATGGTATTAAAACATTTTCATATTTATCTTTTTAATAAAATGATAAACGAAAAAATTAAGCTTTAATAAAATAGGAATTTTTTAACTAATGGAAAATTCCATTTTTTAACTAATGATTTTTTTTATTATTATTTATATTTCTTTTCAATTGATTTCATGAAATAGAATAATAGAACTAAATAAATATTAACTATTAAAGTTAAAATTTAAATAAATTATTAAAAAAATTCTTCACTTATTTATTTTGCTTATATTTTTCAAGTAAAACTAAACATTTATCTTTCAAAGTAATTGTCCCATATTTATAATTCTATTAATATCTTTATGTTTTCCCACTCTTTCTCTCCAATTTACAAAATTAAAAAGGAGGTTAGAACTATGATAATATTCTTTCTATAAACAAAATTCCCATTTCTTCGCCCCACTAAAATCAACTTAACATAAATAATGGGCATGCTTTGTAATAATCAAGTTAAGATAAATAGCTTGCATGATTTATTAAATATTAAACATAAAATTTATTGATTTATTTTTCATATACAATTGGACAAACATTTTTATTATCTTTTGTTTGTAATTGCCATGGTGAACTCCATCATTGTCTTTCACATTCCAAGTTTTTCTCTCTCTTATAGACTTTAAAGGACCATGGATCCAACTACTAGTCTTTAAACAATAGCGTATAAGAATATCACGATTTCTTTGTATTTATGTGGAGTAGTGTAACATTAATATCTTTAATTTTGGAGAAACAATAAATAAAAAAATTAATATTAATAAAATAAATTATTATAATATAGTGTAAAATAATTTATTTTTAATTATATATAATTAAATTAAAATTAAAATTATATATATCGGAGTTGTTTTTAGTGCGATTTTTTGCACTTTCCGGTGCTAGAATACAGCAGAAAAAATTGAGTTGAAAGCTTTATTTGTGTTATTTAAACTAGTGTTTTGAGTGTATTTATGGATTTAGCACCTTGAAAAAACCCTAGGGAACTTCCGTTGGGTAGGGGTCACCCATCAAGCTTGTGATTTCAATAAATTCTTGTCGGATTTTGGAGAAACTTCCAAAAAGTTGCACTAAAGACAACTCGTATATATATATATATATATATATATATATATATATATATATATATATATATATATATATATATATATATATATATATATATATATATATTGTAATAATGGAAATTAGTTATAAATTTACGTTTAAGAATCTGACTTTCTATAAAGGAGCTAGTAATTTCACTAATGAAAGGGGGAAGGACATTAAGTGACTCTCCCATGGTAAGACGGTGAGGGACGTTAAATGACTTGACTCAAAAATGTTAAGGAAAAACCATGTGAATTACTCAAAAGTGGGAAGGCAAGCAAAGGGTTCCTTTCCCATAGTAAAAATATGCAAGCCAAAGGAGTTATCATCTTTGGTTGAGACATGTCTCGTTTCCCAAACTTATATAATTTAAGCCTTTGCAGGACCTTGGTTAAGGCTTTAAGGCTACCCTGGATGTATATGTATAAAGGCTAATATGTGGTTAATTACATATATTATATAAAGGCTCATATCATTTGTGTCCATTGTAGTATCATTTCTTAGTGTTTAAAAAATGAACAAACATCTACAGGCATAATAATATTTATATTATGAGAAAAATAAATAACTATATAAAAACTTAAATTTTTCTTAAACTTTAATTAATATATTTTTATTTTTTGTAAGTTAAAATTCTATTGACGCTTCAAAAGAGTTATATATCTAGATAGTTTGTATACACCCTAACTTTCTACTTAGGAAACTAGATTAATGGTAGTGTATGGACTTCTTACTTCTCAAAACTTGGGTGTCAAAAATCCAAACAAGAATAACAATAGGAACGTTGCAAAATTGACAAGTTCTAACCACCTTGCATGCTAGGCTTATAACTAGTAGATAATAGTAAAAGATAACTAAACCTAGAAAACAACATGAAAATTATGTTGAGTAAGATGTCTCCACCTTTATGCGTTGATTTTCCTTTTGAGTGGAGTTTCTTGGGCACTGGGGAGGGAAAAAATGAGTTTCAATTATTTGCATATGCCTGTTTAATTCCTTTACCTGGAGATTGAACTCATCCAGCTACAACATGATTTCCAACAACAACTTGGCTAACAAGTATTTCATTTGATAGTATAAATTGACCATGTGCAGATATTGATTCTCTTGGCCCAGTTTGTTATGTATGCCGAGTTTCTAGGAGGGGATTATTATCGCAAGGTTTGAATCTAACAAGCAACCACATTCCCATACCACCTCCTACTCCATGCACTAGTGGTCATGTTGAATAACTAGTGGATTTTGGTCACTATACTTCTAAGTTGATAACTTAGCCTGATACCTAGCCCTAGAACTTCCTCATGCCTTGTATTAGGAAACCTCACATAAATAGCAAGAATTTTGATATAACATGGGTGCAACAAAGTTCTAAGACTTCTACAAAATGATACTTTTATGAATTTGTCTTTCAATGCAACCTAGAGCTGGCAGAGAGGATCCACACCCCTTTCTCTTCTTGCATGGATAGTAAGACAACACATAATATTTTTTTTAACCCTACTAGAATAGAAAAAACACCCATCCTAGACTTTCCCACTATAAAAAAGCATAAAGTGTGGTGGAAACAACTCAACCGATATCCAAAGAAGGTGTGCTGAAATATTTTCTCCCAAATCATACCTCCAGGAAACTCCAAAATCCATAGACATATCATCATTAATAGAACTGATTGCAATGGATTTCCTTATATCATAACCTCACATAGGATTCTACTCTCACAATTATCCTCTGCACAATATAAATAAATGAGGTGATGTGACATCTAAATGTAATAATTTCTCATTATGTTGCATACATAAATAATGTGCATCCACCTTTAATAATGGAGGGCACTATGGAACATCTCCTCCCATTATTACTTGGTGGGATGGTAACCATGCACCCTCCCATCATAAAATAAAATACAATCCCTACATGGGTGAGGTTGAGTGATGTAACATTAATATATATATACTTTTGAAAAATATTATTAGAATTACAAAATTAAGAGAATAATTATAAATATTAATAAAAATAATTATTATTATTTAAATAGTTATATATTTATTTATCTAATTAAATAAGCTAATAACAAAATTTAGACGCTGATAAAATAGACAACTTTTAATTATTAAAATATTTACATTTTTTATTTATTTTTATTTCTTTCAATACTTAATAGATTAAATGATCTTGGTGGATGTTGGTGGCCACCTACCTATTCCACATGGACCCTCACCACTATCTCTTTCAGTTTTTCAGTTTCCTTAATTGTAGCATAGTTTACTATTTTTGGCAATTTTTTGAGTCATGAACTTCGAGAGTTGTTTTGAGGCTCTAAATGACATTTTTTAGGAAAACCGAGGTGAATTTCCATCTTTGTTGAATATTTTCATTTGAATGTTGTATTCATCGGATATATATTTCTAATGAGGTATTGTGCGTGTCAAACGAAGATCTCATGCCAAAGTTAAGACCCCAGAAGTTGATGTACCAATTTACCCAAACGGGGCCCATAGTTTTGGTTGTTCATCTCCTAGGGTTAGGTTTTTTGGTGTTTATGGTTTTCCATTGTTTTCCATTAATAAATAGGCCTATGAACCTCATTGTAATACAGTTCAGAGGTATTTAGCCACCACATCTCTTCTCAGAGATAAGATACCATCGCCGAGCTAGTTTATTTCCATTCCGTTTGTAAGCTTATTTCAATATTTGATATTAATGAAATGAATTGTTATTTCTATTGTATCTATGTATTTATAGTTATGTTTGTAATTTGTTGCATTCTTGTTTAAGTTTGGATCAGTGGTATCAAAGCGGTATGCTCTTTCTCTATTATCACCAAAAAATTATCAACTAGCCATTTCTAGCTAGGTGGATCGAAATACACCATGTAGATTTAATTTTACCATAGTAAAATCACTTTCACTGTGGAAAATAATTTAGTAAAACACTTTTATTAAATTATTTTCTAATTTAAATAAAAAAAAACCATGAGAATAAATTAGATAAATCATTATTCATTTAATTTTTTCTAGGAATGATTATTAAATCACTGTTTAATAATTATTACCTTTCACATTTGACTAAATCCCTATTATTGGAGCTACAACCGCCCTCCAAAATTTTGTCATAGCTTTGTTTTGGTGCCTCCCTACCAACCATCCTTAGCAGCATGTCTTGCAATGTTAAGTACATAGGCTTCATTGGTTTTTCAGCAGCTTGCCAGCTTGTGCATGTTAGTATACTTCACTCCCGTCACATGCTTCCACTCTAGACTTGGGTTAGTTGCTGGTTGAGAAGCTCTCTTAGACAATTGCGCAATTCTGGAGGGGAACCAGCCTTCCCTCCAGAAATTGTGCAAATATGTTGGGCAACCTGTTGGGATCAGAAATTGCGTAATGCAGTTAGACAGTCTTCCTTGGGAAAATTGTGCAATCTGGCCCAACACTGCAGCTCAGCCCAGAAATTGCAAAAATCAGTTGGGAAGACTACTGAACTCCAAATTGTGCAGAGCAGTCAGACAAGATTCCTTGGAAAAATTGCGCAATCTGGCCAACACTATAGCTCGGCCTAGAAATTGCGCAATTTTGGGCAGTAGTCACCTACTCCTCCCAGAAATTGCACAATCCCTCTAGGGAAACTAGCCAACCTCCTCCCATAAAATGTACAATTCTGGGCCATAGTCACCTGCTCCTCCCAAAAATTACGCATCCCTCTCGGACAACCAGCCTAGTTCCTCTCAGAAATTGTGCAAATCCCTCTCTTTCAAGCAGTTTGTTGCATGTGCCTTCAGGTTAACCAGCTGCTTCTAGGGCCAAGAAAAAATGATTTGCGTGCATGAGTTGAATTTCCCGAAATAGAAAAAGGCAACATGAAAAAGGAATCCCTAGATCTAGGGATCTATTCTTAACATCTAGAGCATGATCAATTGAAACATGAAAAAAACTCAAGTCTACCTCTCGCCAAGTTTCACTTTTTCCTAGATTTGTGGCATGCATGTCATAACCTCGATCTTATCAAAACTCATGAACCGAATGCTGCAGAGCTCATTCCTGACATCAAACTTGTAGCTCTAACATCCCACATTGCATCCAGGAGTATTTGGCACTTTTAGATTAGCTGTTTTAGGGTGAGTCTACTTCTCGTGACTTGCACTACATTTTTGTCGCTTTTTGTGTTTCGCTTTGTGTAAGTTTTGTCTGCTTGATTTCAGTGAGCGCTTGTTATCCTTTTAATGTATGTTAGCTTGTAGAAGCACCATTTCAGTTTTCATTTGCATCTCACTATTGTTGCATGCATGACATTGTTTTTGCACAGACGGTCATCGTTGCGGCGATCCACTTCACACACATGCATGGTTTCCCATTTTCTGAATCCTTCACTTTTTGTTTGCATGCAATATCATTCACTCTTGTTTACACTCAGTATCACTGTGCATTCAGACTTCTCATGTTTTTAGTTGCCTGTCAGTGGGTCTGGGCTGCCTTGGCCCAGACCTTACCTTGCCAAGCTAACATTGCGCATTTCTGGAAGTTAAGGTCTATCTTCCCTCTAGAAATTGTGCAAGTCTAGCCCAACCCTGACCACCAGGCTTGCATTGCACAATTTTGGGAGGCAGTGCCTTGCTGGCCCTAGAAACTGCGTAATGTAGTTTGTTGTCTTACATGTCACTACTGATTGAAATTGTACATTGCGTAGTTTTAGTCCTCAGCAGGCCAGGCTGGACTGTGCATTGCATAGTTCCAGTAATTAGCCAACCTCTAGACATCGCAGACTATGCCTTGTGTGGTTTTGGCAGTAAGTCTCCCAGCCTCCTGGTGAAAACTGTGAAATCTTCACAGACAGTCACACAGGTATGTTGCATGTCAGCCCTCTAGTTTGTTTTTGTTTTCAACTGACAAATTTCTTGCCATGAGTGTTGTTATGTCTCCAGGTATCATAGGTATTCTTCTGCCTCTCAGCAACATAGGTACAATGGCTTCCAAGAGAGCAGAGTCAAATACATTGTTCAAAGCACAACTGGCGATGCAATCAATCAAGTGTCTATGAGCCTGCCTATCTATGAAGACATCAAGTTCTTCATGGACAAGGATATCAAGATGAAATAGAAATGGTGTCATAGTGAGAAGCACCATTAGCAAGAGTAGAAGGTAGCACACCTGCATGCAACAAATGCAAGAGGAAGGTTGTTGATAGCATAGAGGTGGAGCAAAGTTGCAAGTTCAATAAAATCCACTTATGATGAAAGCAGCTTTGCAGATTGATGATATGAGGTGACAGTGCGACAGGAGGATTGCGCAAAGGTAGAGAGAGAAATAGAGAAGGAGTTACAAGTGCTGAAGCAGAAACTCAAGAAAGAATAGGAGATGTACATATGAGAGACAGAGTTGCAATAGGAATAGGTACAGAAGGAGGCGCAACAACAAAGATTGATGAAACTACCCCCATACAGGTTATAGTCCCAGCCTAGCAGCAGGAACAGAGTAGGCAGGGTGAGCAATGCCATCGATCACATGCAAGGGTGTTCAAGAGCATTGATGCTATTATGTGCATGCATACGATCCCACCCATTAGCACACTCATCGAGGTGAAGACAAGAACCAAGTCTAACTGGAGATGAACATGTATTTCGACAAGTTGATGCACATGGTCACCAGTACACACTTGAAGATCAGTGCAGACACTATGCATAAGTATGTTTCTACACTCAAGATAGTGATGTGCATGTTATCAGACAAGTTGGACATAGGAGCCTTATTGGTGTGCCTGGATGCAAAAGCAAGAGTTCGCTTTCAATAGGATTTCACCATTGAGTGCATGAACACCATCATGGGTGACCAAGCTTGGCATCAATTCAACACCATTGATCATTGCAAGGATGTTGAAGATTTGGTCTTCCCACAACTGTCCAAGTCTAATTGATGTCTTGCATGTCTTAATCAAGCCTATTTGGTCTCACATGTGTACATGTGAAGATTGTATGTAACATCTTGTAAAGTGGAAGTCCAAGAGTTGATAGTTAAATGTAATAGTCATATGGTAGGTGAAGAGTCATGAAGGTAGGTGAAGAGTCACAAATGGGAATGACAAGGGTCACCCCACCCTTTGCTATGAATATAACCTCATAACTCATTGTAGAGGATTTTGGTCAGCCAAGCTTTTGATAGGAGTATCTTGGAGAAAGTTTGGATAGTATTGTAATGAGCCTTGGCTTCTCCACAGTGTAGAGCTAGTACATCTCTTTGGAGGAGAAGGTAGCAGTGACTGTAACATTCCGATATCTAGACTAGTGGTTGGTCATGATTGTATTGTATTATTGGGACTTTCACTTTTAATATAACAGAGCCAACACATTTCATTCATATGTTGTTATTGTATTTCAGCTATCTTGGTTACTCTAATGATATATGTATATGTTTTCTTACGCATGCATGTATGGACTATTTCTGTATAAGTATGTATGAATCTTACTGAAATGTGTTGTTGGTTTAACCATCACTTTGGATTGTTAGCTTACTAGCTTTCCAATTTGTGATGCATCTTCGCTCGTGTTTTCCTTTCCAAGCCGTGTGCTTCCATAGGTTTCCAAGGGGCGCACTCACCTCACTCTCCATGTGTTAGAACCATTCATGCACCTTCCTTGGCTTGTTGTGACTGTCACACCCTTGCTACCAACAAGGAAAACCTACTTGCCTCTGTGCATAACCGCAGTCAAGGTGATATTGTACAACCCAATGCTGGGACTCCTACACCAAACAGTCTAAGGTCTAGTTGGGACTTCTTACTGGGGAGATCCCTTACATGTTGGTAGATCTAACACCATCAACATTTTGGCACTAGAAGGAGGGCCATATGACAAGCTGAGTCCTCACAATATGTTTTGAATATTTGCACATCTACCATGACTAACTATAGAGTTCATCTTCCAGAGTGTATGTCTCATGGATATGACCTCTAAATCTCGGAAAATATCTGGGATAAATTGTCACATAAAAAATATGATGGTGGAGGCTATGTAGCCTTGGTTAGGCATGTAATCGGCATTGTAGGCTCATGCGAATGACATGGAATCTTTGAAGAATACATGACCTACGCACTATTCGTCTACACACTTCAAGGGAAACCAATGCACTGGTGTGCCACGCTACATGAAAATTCTATTCATTCTCTTTCTCACCTGGTCACAGAGATAGACATGTTTTCAATCACTTTATTCGTAAATCACTCAACAAAGAAATTGTGGAACTACAAAAAGCACCCGATGAATTTGTTAAATAGTTTCACACACGCTTTTTTAATCTTGCATACCGATTTCCCGAAGATGAAATTTATTGGGAATTTATCGATGGAATATTTGAGCATCTTCCTTACATGTTCGAAAGGCTACAATTCTTAAAATCATCTGAACCCTTCTCAACAAACTTTGGTGATGGAGCTGCACAATCACAAGAAGGAACATTTTCTATCACAAGTGATTGTCTGCCTTCACCTCATCAAACAGCTCCACCACTGTAGAGTGATGTGGGAGCTCATGCACACACATTTGTTGAACTGTCACATCCTCCCACCCCACCTCCTCTTGATATATGCGTATATTTTACTTGCAAGATTGTTGGTTGTCACATGGATTCATTCCCTCAACCTCTATCCCCGCATTCGGTTGATCCTCCAGATTGTACTATCTTTTGCTATTCTATTTTGGACTCCACACTTGCTGTGAACGAGGATCAAGCTGTTGATGGAGTTGGTGTTGTGCAGCGAACCTACGCCATAATTCATGATGAGTGTGTGCAGGAATCTAAAGAAGAACCCATGGTGAAGGATGACTCCCTTCCATCCGTGCCTCACCCGCTCTATCCTGACATCCCTTTTCATTCCACCACTATTGAATTCCCCCGTGAAAACTCATTTCTGGATGGTTCTACTTCTGATCGGTCACAGGACACATCAGATGTCATTCTGTCATTACATTGTGGAGATGACACATCTTCCTCTGAAAATTTGTCCAATATGTCATCTGTCATTTCTGAAAAAACATAGGGTGAACATCCTTGCTTCTCATCTACCCCTCTGCACGATTCATCAAATCATAAGGATGCTGACAAACATCCCAAATTTTTTTATTGTGGCTGTCGTTATCTCTGTACTTCTTCATTTGATCACGATGTTAATTCACTCGCTGTTAATCCATCTAAGCCACTGGTCTCCAATGATCTACCTACTGGGTCAAGAGAAAGGTATGCTTTCTCCTTGGTAATAGCTTTATTTAGCACTCATCCTCACATGATTAACTCTGTATATGAATAAAAGTAGAGGAAATAATAGCTAAAGATGAGTAGAAATAATCAGTAACAAGTTAGATGAATCTAAGTAGGAAAAATTGATTTTTACTATCTTTATGTGCAAAAGACATGAATTGATCGATAACTTCTCAATCAATAGAACAACAACATCTCATAAGGGAAAGCGACAGTGTTAGAGGCAAGGTAGGATAGCGGAAGGCTGGGCAAACCAGTGACTATTTTATGACAGAATCAAATCAAGTATAGCGAAATCCTCAGGATCCCTGGATCCTGAGGATTTGCTTTTATCTATTTACTTTCTAAATGTAATTTATAAGGTCTAAAGGAAAAACTGTAGGGAGTTCATAATTTCACAGTTCGTATTTATTCTTTTTGACATATAATACTGTTATCTTGGATGTTGTAACTTGGTTACTTGCTTTTAATGAAGAAAGACTGCGTTTAACTCATACTTATATTATGAGTATCTCTCAGCAGAGACTTCTTGCGACTCTAGGCCTAGTCAAGAGAAGATATACTGCTTCACTTGTGTCATAATCTTTTCTATTTTATTCTTTATTTCTTGTCAATGTTAAGTTAATATTACTTTTGATTATCGTAAGGATTGTCAATTCAGTTTTCTTTTGTTGTTCGTTTGAGATTCATATTGATCTGTGTGTTATATGTGAGTAATCCTTTTGATTGAATTGGTTATGTTAGTTCCAGCTCAGATCATTGTTCATTTCAAGTAATGTTATCATAGATTTCAGAGATAGAATTGATCTCTTTATGCTTCTACCGTCATTTGCTATTTAGATACCGTTTATTATTCTAGTATCATTTGTTGTTCAATTCAGATTTTCCGTTCAATTCGGAATTGTTGTTCAATTTGGATTTGTTGTTCAATAAGGATTTGTTGTTCAATTACCATTGTCATCAATTGTTACAGTTATCTTTCATGAGTGAGCGAGTTATCTTCAATCCTATTTAACACTACCAAGCATGATTCTTTATAAGTTGTATTCAGATCCATTTTCTTTCATGATAGGTTAAGTAGAATTGCAGAGTGTGCTATGAATTTCTTTCAGAGTTACTTCTTTCAGAGTTGTTTGGATTGGGTTTGAAGAAGATAGTCATTAGCAATTGCAATGATTTGTTATTAGTTAACCTCTGAATTCACTGCATATATAGTGCCGACACTCTTGAGATAAAAAGACTTGCCTTGGGTTGACAATTAATATAGGGATTAAGATTGCCTATAAAAAGACATCTTAGTGCACCAACATTTTGGCGTCATTGTCGGGGATAGTGTTCCAAAGTGATTTCCTTTTCATCTTGTTGCAAAATAATTGGGTTTTAAAAACGTGAGGTAAGAACCTGCGTACCTAGCAAGTAAAGTGCTTGCTTACCAACCCGCTTTTCAACAAAAACTTAGAGGTTAAATAGGAATTGGTTTTTATGAATGACTAGGAATAGAAATATAGAAAAATAACAAAATCCCCCTTCAAAATCCACAAAACCCAAGGGATCAATGAACCTTGGGAGAACGACCTTTATAGACAAAATTGTGAGAAAAGAAGAGTCTCAAGCATCGGTAAGATTCCGAGTTGTATCTGGAAAAAGTCCTATCGTGATCCCTCAAGCAGCAAGCTACCATCTATAGCTTATGCTGAGATTCAAAGCCAAATTGGAGGATCTGAACAGAGTCTTCAAGCTACAGTAAGCTGACATTTTATCCTCTACAAGAGGGAAAATCATGTAATTTAAGAGAAGGAGAAGGAGAAACCAGTGGAACTGCTAAGGCATGACCTCAGCTGTCTGAACAGGGGTCTCCTATGATCCTAGATATAGGCAGTGCTGCAAAGCCATATCAGGTTGTTAATCCTCTGCTTAATCAAAAAGCACCCCATGAAATCCCTAAAGAGTATTGGCACATATTTGACCAAATGGAAAATCAACCACCTCAAGGTCAAACCTCAACATTGGAATACCCCATATTCGACTAAGTGGCCAATGCCCCCATGAAGGTTATTCCTCTACAGAGCATACCAAATTTTCATGGGATGATCATAGAGGATCCTGATGCCGTCCTGTTCGAATTAGATGTCCTCTATAGAGGGTATGACTACACCACTGAACCACAAAAGCTAAAACTATTCCCTTCTACTTTGAAAGGAGCAGATTTAAGATGGTTCATGGGTCTGGGTGGATGTACTATTAATTCTTGGGATGATCTGAAAACCTCCTTCATCACAAGATACCAGGACTTTTGCAAGACTAGGGAGCTAAAGGATGAAACCTTTTAGATGGCTACAAAGGATAATGAAACTCTAGAAGAATACATTGAACGGTTTCATTATAACTTGCACAAATCTCCACACGCCACCCTACCAAAACAAGTCCTAAGAGTTATCTTAATTAAAGGAATGAAAGAGGAGTGGTTATAAACTCTAAATTTAATGGGGGAAGGAGATATTTCTCAGGAATATTATGATGAAATTATTCGCTTATGTATTAGGTGTTCGTGAGGAAGCTCACGCACAGGAGCGGCATGCTGAGATCCCATGAGCAAGGGAAGCAATCCACACAGTGGAGGCGTAACATGAGTGGAAATTGGTAACCTCCTGGAAGATTTCAAAATGGACATCTTGGGCACCCTCACAACGCAGTTGGATGTCCTACAGGCTAAACAAAGACAAGCTTTAGTAGAACAAAACTTGGTCATTTTCTTCCCATGTTGTCAGAAGAAGCACAACCAATGGGAGTGTCCATTAGAGATGGTTTAAACATGTGCTATCTATACCAAGGATCATGCCACTGAACAATATCCATCAATCCCAGGGTTGAAATCAGTGTTCAAGGAAGTAGAAGAAGAGACAGAGCCAGTATATCTAATTAACTAGTGTCGACAATGGTAGGCCAAACCTCCAAGTATGTCACAAGATGCATCCCAGTTCTTTCCTTCTTCACAGTTTAATTAGCAACCAAAACCCTAGGGTAGCATGGCAAGGCGAATCACACTACTAAAATTGGAAACTTCATCCATTCCCTATGAAACCATGGTCAACTCAATCCTTTCTAGGTAATGGTTGGCCAAATTCTCCTTTTACTCCTATTTGGCAAGTCAATCCCTATCAATCCCAGTGGCTTGCCTCCACTTCTCAAAATCTGAATTAGTCTAAAAAATGGCAGCGACCTTTGGGAATATCCAACACTCCTATGGGGATAGGTCCTCAACCTCAACCCGCATTGTCAGCTCCTTATCCATTACAACAAAATCCTTAGTCTCTTTTGTGCCCTCAACTGTCAGCCCAACCAAATCTGAATCCCAATAATAGACTGGTCCAGCTGGTGAAAATTGTTGAAAGCTCGGACTATGAGATTGAGAAAAAAGAATGTAATGAACTTAGATTGAGGTCAATATGTATCATCACCCCTGAGGAAAATAGGGATCAACCATCAATTGAGATCGAAACACCACTTGTACATATACCACCACCTGTAATTGATACTGAAATGAAATAAGGAGAAGAGATAGATAAGTAGAAAGATCCAGAGGAACTCATAGTCACTTCTCCCTCGTTCCCCTAAAGGTTAACAATACCTAAGCCTATTTTTTACCCATAATTTTATCTTGTAGGGGAACTAAAAAATCTTTGTGTAAAAATTCCGCTCCTCTAGGCCATTCAGGACATTCCCATCTATGCTAAAACAATTAAAGAGTTATGTGTAAAGAAGTC
Organism: Pinus tabuliformis; assembly: GCA_031772625.1. NCBI lineage: Eukaryota > Viridiplantae > Streptophyta > Pinopsida > Pinales > Pinaceae > Pinus > Pinus tabuliformis. The sequence goes on from CM062818.1 coordinate 1,305,680,555, forward strand.
TGTGAGGAATGAAAAAACTTCACCCACCATTCATGTTGTAGGAACCTTATCTGCTTTACTTTTGGGAGGGGAAACTCTAATAAAGTATGAAGATCCTAGGAATCCCATAGTGACAGTTCAGATATATGGATACTCTTTTCCCAATACACTAGTTGATCTCGGTGTTGCCATTAATATTTTAATAGCAGAAACCTGTAAAGCACTTCGTATTACAGCCTTGGAACCAAACACCACCTTACTATAACTTGTTGATCATTCGGGGGTAAGGCCAGAAGGAAATCTACAAGATATTATGGTTTCTATTAATTCATGGGAATATCCAGTAGATTTTCTTGTTATAAACCTGAAGAGTCGATTGGATGTGCACACTTTGATACTAGGCCGACCTTAGTTGGTGACAGTTGATGTATATATAGGCTATTGGGAGGGAAGCATGACTATTGCAAAGGGGGATGTTGTAAAAAATCTTGTTTTATATCATGCTACCAAACCAAGTCTTCCCATTGTAAAAATATGTGAAGAACCACCAGCATACCTAGAAGAAAGCATCTATTCACCACTCACAGTAGCAGAGTCACTAGAATTCAAAGATCAGACTAAAGATGACGTTCAACAATTTCATCAATCAGCAAACTAATGTGAGCAATGTAAAGTGTCAAATGTTGAAAGAAATTCTTGATAATGAAGCCTTGGAAGATCCATTGAAGGATACCGATGATCAACACATCCAGACGACTGTTGTTCATAACAACAAGTGGTGGAAATTGAACCAGGGAAAGTTTTAAACATTAATGATAGCTTGGACTGTGATCAACAACAAAATCTCATTCAGGTCCTCCAAAAATATAATGGGGATTTTTATTGGAATTATCCCAATATGAAGGGTATAGATCCATAGTTGTGCACACATCACATCTATACCAAGAAGGATGCTCAACTTATCCAGCAACCTTAGCGGAGATTGAATATGCACCTTAAAGATATTGTGAAAGAAGAATTACAGAAGTTGTTGGATGTGAATTTCATTTATCCTATTTCAGATAGCAAATGGGTTTCTCCATTAGTGGTCATTCTCAAGAAAAATGGGAAGTGGCGTATCTGTGTAGATTGCTGGGAACTGAACAAGGAAACACAAAAAGATCATTTTTCTCTCCCATTTATCGATCAAGTCCTTGATACCTTGGCAGGGAAGCAATTCTTTTCCTTCCTAGATGGCTTCAGTGGCTATAATCAGATTCAGGTCACCTGTGAAGACCAAGACAAAACAACCTTCACCTGTCCTTCGGGTACGTTCACTTACAGAGTATTACCGTTTGGTTTATGCAATGCCCCAGCCATGTTTCAAAGAGCTATACTTAACATTTTTGCCGACCTAATAAATGAAGGACTTGAGGTATATATGGATGACTTTACTCCATATGGGGATGACTTTGATCAAGCACTGCAAACATTAGAAAAGGTCTTAGAATTATGCATTGCTAGTAGGTTATGTTTAAGCAATGTCAATTGTCACATGATGATGACCAAAGGTGTAATCTTGGGACATTATATTTCTACAGCAGGGATATAGGTAGATCCAACAAAGATATAGGTAATTCTTTTATTGCCTACACCCTGTATTCAAACTGAGGTACATAGTTTCCTAGGATATGCAGGTTATTATCACAGGTTTACTAAAAACTTTTCACAAATTGTTGCACCTTTATATGCTTTAACTAGAAATGTTGATTTCAAATGGTCTAAAATATGTGACACGTATTTTATAGGTTTAAAGAAGCTAGTATCAATGGCATTGTATTACGTGGACCAAACTGGGATCTTCCTTTTCACATATCCATAGACACATCGGATGGAGCTATAGGCATGATCCTCGACCAAGAAGAGGACAAGAAGCCTTATGTTATATATTATATTAGCGAAAATCTTACTCCTGTAGAACTTAATTATACGATAATAGAAAAATAATTCTTAGCTGTTATTTATGCAATAAACAAAGTTAGACATTACATAATTGGCTACAAAGTTTTTCTATATATTGATCACTCTTCCATTCGGTATTTATCTAACAAACCTATCACAAATGGTCGAGTGACTCATTGGCTATTTCTTTTGCAGGAATTTGACATTACTATCATGGATCGTCTGGGGAAGGAAAACCCAGTTGGTGATTTTATGTCTCGAATCTCAGAGATAAATGATCCACTGGCAGCAAATGACCAATTACTAGATCAACATTTGTTTGTCGTGACAGTCAAGACACCATGGTATGCAGATGTGGCAAATTATTTGGTAGTAGGGAAGTTTCCTAGGCATTTGACAGCGAGGTAGAGGAAATAGATCATTCAGCGCAATGCCTGATTCTCTTGGATTGGTAGATATCTTTTTCACACAAGGTCTGATATGTCTATACACAGATGCATTTGCGAGGATGATATTTATGACATCCTGAAAACTTGCCATGACGAGCCCTATAGAGGACACTTAGCAGATCGAAGGACAGGGCATAAGGTATTATAGATGGGCTATTATTGGCCCACTATTTTTAAAGTTGCTAAGAAGTATGCCCAAGCTTGTGATAGCTACCAAAGGATGGGCCGACCTGGCCAAGCTGATGAAATGTCGCTGCAACCCCAAGTATTCATAGAACCCTTCGAACGATGGGCATTGGACTTCATTGGCCCATTCCATCCACTACCAAATCAGAAAGCCTACATATTGGTTACCACATATTATGTGACAAAATTGGTGGATACGATAGATTTACCAAGAGCTACAAAGGAAGTCGTGATTAACTTCCTCTTTGGACTATTTGTGCAGTATGGTTTACCACAGGATGTGATAACAGGTGGGGGAGGGAAATTTGTAGGACAAAAGATTACTACCACTCTCAGAAACCATCACATTACACATAGGATCACATCCCTATATCACCCACAGGCGAACGAGCAGGTCGAAAGCACCAATAAGGTCATTGAATCGATTCTGACCAAAATAGTCTCAACACATTGGTGAGACTAGGATGTTAGACTGCTAGAGGCCTTGTGGGCCTATCACATGACTTGGATGAATACTATTGGATACTCTTCGTATCAACTCGTGTTCAGCAAAGAACCTAATTTTCTGATCGAATTCGAAATAAAGACTCTAAGAATGGCTTAGGAAGTGGGGTTGTATTTAACAGAAGCCCAAACCAAGAGACTTCAACAAGTCAACGAACTAGATGAAGCTCGACTGCTAGCTTTGCAATGGACTGCAATTATTCAACAACAAAGGGAAAAGTGGCATGGCATCCTAATAAAAAATAAGACATTTCAAAAATGGAATTAGGCACTCCTTTACGAATCCACATTCCAGGATTTTTCGAGCAAGTTGAAAACAAGATGACTCGGCTCTTATGAGATTCAAGAAGCACATGACAATGGCACTCTTACTTTGACTACCATTGACAGGTCGGGCCATTCTTTTAAGGTGAATGGGCATTGGGTGTGTCTCTACCAAAAACCACTCACCAAGGAGTCTTTCTGCCACCAGGTATGCGAGGCCCCTCCATGCAAATCTTAGCTACAGAGAGTGATGACCCTACAGGTTTTCTTTCAAAAAACTGAGATTTTTTTAAATTGTAAATAATGTATATATTCTTTTTGATTGATTGTAATTCAGTTAGGTATCACCATGTAAATATGAGGATTTTTCTTGTTTTAAGTGCTTGGTAAGTATTATTCAATCGATTGAACGATTTTTGTTGAATCAATTGAACACGCTTATTTTTATGTGTGCATCGTTGTTCAGTTGATTGAACAATTGTTGTTCAATCAATTGAACAACACTTATTTTTGTGTGTAAGAATTGTCATTCAATCAATTGAACAACACTTATTTTCGCTTGAGTATTGTTCTTCAATCAATTAAAAAACGTTTATTCTTTTGTGTGAAAATTTTTGTTCAATCAATTGAACATCATTTTTGCATTTTTACATATTCGATTTTGTTGTTCAAATGATTGAATTATTTTTGTTCAATCGATTGAACAACACTTCTACGTTTTTTGTTGATATTTGTTGTTCAAACGATTGAATGATTGTTGTTCAATCAATTGAACAACACTTTTGCATTTTTTATTTTGTTGTTCAAACGATTGAACAGTTGTTGTTCAATAGATTGAACATCACTTTTGTGTTTTTGATTTTTATGTTCAAATGATTGAACGATTGTTATTCAATCAATTGAACAACACTTTTGCGTTTTTTCAATTTTCGTTGTTCAAACGATTGAACGGTTGTTGTTCAATCGATTGAACAACAGTTTTGCGTTTTTGATTTTCCTTTTCAAACGATTAAATGATTGGTGTTCAATTGATTGAATAACACTTTTGCATTTTTTATTTTTCTGTTCAAATGATTGAATGATTGTTATTTAATCAATTGAACAACACTTTTGTGTTTTTTTATTTTATTTTCGTTGTTCAAACGATTGAACGATTGTTGTTCAATCGATTGAACAACACTTTTGCATTTTTTATTTTGTTGTTCAAACAATTAAACGATTGTTGTTCAATGGATTGAACAAAACTTTTGCGAATTTTTTGATTTTGATGTTCAAATGATTGAATGATTGTTATTTAATCGATTGAACAATTGTTGTTCAATCGATTGAACAACACTTTGCATTTTTAATTTTGATATTCAAATAATTGAATGGTTGTTGTTCAATCGATTGAACAACACTTTTGTGCTTTTCATTTCTTCAATTTTTGTTGTTCAAACAATTGAATGATTATTGTTCAATCGATTGAATAACACTTTTGCGTTTTTCTTTACTAATATTTGTCCTTCAAACAATTGAATGTTTTTTGTTCAATCGATTGAACAACACTTATGCACTTGTTATTTTCCAATTCTTGTTGTTCAGAGGATTGAACACTTGATGTTAAATCGAGTGAACAACAATTTTGAATTTTTTTTCTTTCAATTTTTTATGTTCAAATGATTGAACGATTATTGTTCAATCGATTGAACAAAACTTTTGAGTTTTTATTTTTTTCAATTTTTGTTGTTCATATGATTGAACGATTGTTGTTCAATCAATTGAACAACACTTTTGCATTTTTTCTTATTGATATTTGTCGTTCAAACGATTGAATGATTTTTGTTCAATCATTTGAACAACACTTTTGCATGTTTTCCTTTCGATTTTTTTGTTCAATCAATTGAACAACAATTTTGTTTTCTTATCGATTTTTTTGTTCAAATGATTGAATGATCGTTGCTCAATTAATTCAATAGCATTTTTTTTCTTATTATAGGACGAGCTATGATTTCTTTTATTGGTTCATTATCGATCATTGTGCCATCTTCATTTTTTCTTTTATGTTTTGAATAAACACCATCTGAGTGGATTTGTGCATAACATAAAGAAAAACAGTAATGTCAACACTATTATGATCTATGAAGCCTCTTGATGGTTATCTTTATTCAAAATATGATATGGTGCATCTTTATAATGACTGGCTAGACATCTTTCTTTTTGGACACATCATAAACTGATTCATTATTTTCAAACCATGTTGGCTTATTTACCACACTTTCAAATGCACAAATCCCTTTGATATGATGAGATGGGGGTAAAAGTATAAACTTTCCTTGGCATATCTTTTACTTCTTACACCATCCTTGACTCTTAAGGAGAAAATGAGCCTCCCTCTTTTTATAAAAACATCAAAAGATAAAAAAATGAAAATAAAGAAATATGAAAATGAAATGAACATTGTCTTAAAGAGGATAGGGGGTCTCATCATGAGTTAGCCTACCATGATCATAAATATGTAACATGTGACATTCTATTTTTGGCCACGAAACCTAGGTAATGATCTTCTTGATGATTAAAAATTGTCAGAAGGACAGAGGGTCTCATCATGAGCCATCCTGATCATTCTTTTATATCTTGGTGAATGGCACTATGATCATCTAGTCACCATGCCAGCATAGTGGCCTCTTTATGGCAGGAAAAGAAGAATCATCTACATACTAAAAGGAGGACTCTGGCTCATTTGTTGGGTTAAAAAGCAACCCTCTCGAGGCCATGAACACCCGGTGGTAGCAATGGCTCTCTTATGGTATTGGAGTATTATCTTACACTACCAAATGCTCTCTATTATATTGCCACCTATGGATTCATGTCCAAGGAGATTTCCCATTTGAACAACACTCTTGCAAGCCAAGATGCATGGTAATTTATGTTGTATATTCTTTATATTATATTTGTCTAATCACTTTATGACAATCATTACTACTTACCGCCAATTATGCATTTATTACTAATACCGCTTAAGGTGAAAATCTTTTCACATAATAATTTAGATATCTGTTTTTATTTTTTTCGGCCATTTTTACCTCTGATACATGAATTTCTTTAATTTCTTTGTCGTAAATTTCACCGCTTTTATGGATTGGTTGTCTGCATTTATGAATTATCAATTAATGCACTTGCTTTTCACATGCTTGGCGGACGTGGACATCCTTTTCCCATTGGAGGGGGGATGGTTTGTGTATGAACAACGTGACTGACAATTATGGATAATTGAATGATAATTATTAAATTGATTTCTAGGTACGGACTGTGTGATGATTAGGTATGCGTAATAATTATCAAGGTATTTCCAAGTGGAGAAACAATTGCGACCATTATGGATGGCATGCGAATTGATTGTGAGCCTGCATCAAATATGGTTGATGAGACAAATGAATTAACTGTATATGTTGTTAATTCCCAAATCAACGTCATTTTCCTCTTAATTTATTTAACAATCTTTTTTATTGTTCGAAATTGCGAAAGTGCAAGAGAAATCCATGCAAGAGAACTAATCATATGAACACAACAACCATGGGAGGTAGCACTATTCGAAATGAACCCACGATACTCATGGTATTGGACCAGGCTTGTGCAATTCTAGAACACAGGCTGGCTACAATATCTAAATAAATTACAAGGATTTCACGAAGAAATGACACTCGAATTCTTGCAGAATTTGCAGAATGACGGCACCATAGTAAGAGGTAGGGATACAACGGTCTTTGAAGCAATCATAGCCGAAGTCACTGGACTTCTGGTTGAGGGAACAAAGTGGACAGATAAGCACATCCTTCTGCACAATGTGGTCACAGTGTTCCAAGACCCGGGTGAGAAATTAGCTTGAACAGGGAAAGGGATTCATCCTTCAACGTTAAGATAGCCATGGCAGGAATTGGTAGTCATTGTGCAACGGTACATCACATGCAATGATCGACAGGATGTGGTAAAGCCCTATCAACTCAAATTGTTATCCATCCTAAAATAGAAAATTTCAGTTAATTTGCCATTTTATTTTAATTCTCTATTGCATGATGTCACTCAACGAGTTAGGAAAGCTAAGGACCCACGCATCATCATCAGTCATCATGGACTGATCAAATTGCTTATCATTCACGGACTGGCCCAGCAGCAGCTAACTTGGGATAATATTGTAAATCCTACTCTAGCCCAACCTCCAGAAAACCCAGTAATATAATAGCAAGGGCCTAGAACCCCAGGTCCAAGAAGGACACTGAAGAGGAAAATTTCCTCTGTGACCTTGAACCCAGCAAAAAGTTGGTGCTCTGTGCGGGTGAAGTCTTGGTGACATACCCCAATTCAAACAAATGAGGTCAGACCATCGCTCAGACCACCTCCAAGTCCGTAGAATACCCCTTTGCAAGACTATGAGGAAGAGGTGGTTAGGGTATTGGAAAACATGGGGATGTTTAGCGAGGGAAGAAAACAATCTGAGAATATTGAAGGACAGAATTATACCCCCAACCAATCTGCCTCTACTAATAGTCGTGGTTGTGATCAAACCCTATCATTTACTAATTTCTTGGAAGAACAGAGAGAACCAATCCCTTCTGTGGAAAAACCCCTTGAGGCTGAGATGCATGAAGAGGAAGCTATTAGAGAATAAAATCAGACAATATATACTGATCCAGTGGACTCCCCAGCTAAAGAAAATACTGAAAATGGAACCTTGGGAGACGAAAATCAACTAGGAAATATTATTTTTTCTAAGTCCCCTAAGGACGAGGCCTATCTGGAAGAAAACCTAGAGAACAATAACTGCTTAGGAGACACCATTTTATTGGGGTCTCCTGAGAGAAAAATTCATGACGAAGAAGAACTAGAAGGTGAAGCTCCATCGAGAGATACACTTCCAATTGCAACCCTCCTTGATGCTAACACAATACCACACAAGCATGAACCTGAGGAAAATATAGTTGCACCACTACTGGTTGGAAGTCACAGGATAAAGAAGTCCTACAAGGACTTGCTCAGAAAAATTCTTAGAAAATATAGAAAACAGAAGTGAATAATTGGGCAGTAAAGACAGTGGTTAAAAGAGGCCATCAGAGCCAGAAAATTGAAAGTGGAAAGAGAGACCATAGGAACATAGACAGAACATTGTTCTGGAAAGGATGTTGTAACCCAAACTGAGATTCTTTTGGTTTGTTCAAAGGAAACTCAAATAGAGCCATGTCTTGTAGAGGACACTGAAATGCAGACTGAAGACCCCTGTGTTTTTCCGCAGGAGACCCAAATGGACTACCCTACTATGAACATTGACGTTTAGACTGATGCTGAAGAAATCATCCCAATTGATTATTGCATAACTCAAGAAGCAGTCGAGGCTATTGTCCAAACTGAGCCTATGGAGACACAAGATAATGAAGCCTAACAGAGGATACACCTGCTTACATTCCCTTATTAAGGGAGGAATTTATTAGGAGGCTACAGAATGAGCTATTGAAGGTTCAGTAGGAATTAACTCAACACAAGGACGAGGTAGTTCCCCTATGTATACATCAAGAATTAAGGAAAAAGTTTGAGGCACTCACAGTGACTGAGGATGAGACCTTCGCTCAGTACAAGGTTGAATAGAAAAAGATTGAGAAAGAATAGGACAAATTACAGAAGGCTAAAGAGCAGTTGCAGACTTCCTACTCTCTTTATTCAGACACCCTGTCATGTAAAGCCCCTGCTACAAATTATGCATTGTTCCTCCTGGAAAGTTACCTCCCACTAAAAATCAAAGATGTTAAGGCTAGGAAGTCTGTGGAAATCAAAACTACCCTAGACTTTTTCAATTGCTTCAGAGAACAGAATGAGCAGGTACAATGCCCCCTCCATGAACTTTATATGCATAATTTCTTTCTGGAAGATGATGGAGACAACAACCCTGACCCCTTTATAGGGGATGTCCAATTCCAGGCATTTCTCTCTTTTGCTACTAACCAACTCAAGTGGGCCAAGGCTCACAATACTTTTAGAAAGCATGAATATGGAATCGACCTATGGGTTAGAGGGGAACTTATAAAACCCATGCATCTCTCTATCAAGCACAAGCAATTCATGAAGCGAGATGGTGTTGTGGGCCAATTGGGGCCATTTCACATAGATATTATATAAGATAGAAAGGAGTACTTCCAAGATATTAAGGAGGAAGCCTTGTCTGCAGCCAGATAAAGGTGGAAGGTCTCCAACACTACTGTTAGAAACCGAGAACCATTTGGATGCCAGAACTTTAAAGCTACCTCCTCTCATTTCCATAAGTATAGTAACATGGTCTTAATCATGGGGCCTGAAAGGATAGGATGTCGATATAGAAATCCAATCATATGGTATGTTCTAGATAAGTATTGCAGTGACTACAACTTGATGGATCAAGAAGTTAACCAGGATTTTTTTGTACTTAAGAGGAAAAACCGCTTTAGAGTTTATAAGGAGGAGGTATATCCTCCCTATTCCCTAACTCAGCTCCACCTAAACCATTTAATTGCATGAGGTCATGCAACAAAGTAAGCTGGGTAGTATGTTGGGTCAAGAAAAAGGTATATTTTCTCCTTGGTAATAGCTTTATTTAGCACTCATGTTCACATGATTATCTCTATTTATGAATAAAAGTAGAGGAAATAATAGCTAAAGTCGAGTAGAAGTAATCAATAACAAATTAGATGAATCTAAGCAGGAAAAACTGAATTTTACTATCTTTATGTGTAGAAGATGCGAATTGATCGATAGTTGCTCAATCGACAGAATGATAGCATCTCATAAGGGAAAGCGACAATGCCAGAGCCAAGGCAGGATAATGAAAGACCAGGCAAACCAATGACTATTTTATGACAAAATCAGATCAAGTATAGTGAAATCCTCAGGATCCCCTAATCCTCAGGATTTTCTTTTATCTATTTACTTTCTAAATGTAATGTATAAGGCCAAAAGGAAAAACTGTAGGGAGTTCATAATTTCACAGTTTGTAATTATTCTTTTGGACATATAATACTGTTATCTTGGATGTTGTAACTGGTTACTTGTTTTAATGAAGAAAGACCGTGTTTAACTCATACTTATATTCTGAGTATCTCTTAGCGGAGACTTTTAGCAACTCTGGGCCTAGTCAAGAGAATATCTACTACTTCACCTGTGTCATAATATTTTCTATTTTATTCTTTATTTCTTGTTAAGGTTAACTTAATATTTCTTTTTATTATCGTAAGGATTGTCGATTCAGTTTGCTTTTGTTGTTCATTCAAGATGCATATTGATCCATGTGTTACATGTGAGTAATACTTTTGATTGAATTGGTTATGCTAGTTCCATCTCATATCGTTATTCATTTCAAGTAATGTTATCATAGATTTCAGAGATAGAATTGATCGATTTATGCTTCTACAGTCATTTTCTATTCAGATATCGTTTGTTATTCCAATATCATTTGTTGTTCAATTCAAATTTATCATTTAATTCGGAATTGTTGTTCAATTCAGATTTGTTGTTCAAATCAGATTTGTTGTTCAATTAAGATTTGTTGTTCAATTACCATTATTGTCAATTGTCACAGTTATCTTTCATGAGTGAGCGAGTTAGCTTCAATTCTATCTAAGATTTCCAAGCGTCATTCTTTATAAGTTGTATTCAGATCCATTTGCTTTCATGATAGGTTAAGTAGAATTGTCGAGTGTGTTATGAATTTATTTCAGAGTTACTTCTTTCAGAGTTGTTTGGATTGAGTTTGAAGAAGATAGTCATTAGAAATTGCAACAATTTTTTATTAGTTAACCTCTCAATTCACTGCATATATAGTGCTGACACTCTTGAAATAAAAAGACTTGCCTTGGGTTCACAATTAATGTAGGGATTAATATTTCCTTTAGAAAGACATCTTAGTGCACAAAGAATACCTATCGACGAAGTTAAAACCCCGTAAGTTGTTGAGGCACTTCAGCCCGAAAGGATGGTTATGTTAGGCCCTTGCTATCCTCAGGTTGGTCTCACTTCCGATCAGGAAATTTTTGAAACACGGAAGGCTCCTCATCACTCTCTATCTTGAATTGAAGATCAACCAAACACCCAGATTTTCCTTCCTCCACTTGAACTACACAATCCCATCACTCATGCATTAGGGGAATCTTACACAGTAAGCAACTCGTGGAACATAAGTGGTATACCTTTCTCACATTTTCTTGCATGTCACAGTCAAGAGAATGCGTACACTTAACATCTGCACACACTGTAGCACAACACCATGGCAAGTCCACAGAGAGCATCTCATGCACTTTCACTCACTTATGTTTTGTGGACGCTTTTAAACTCAAAGTGTGTTTATCTTCATTGTTATATCTTTCATGTTTTCTAGTTCACACTATTGTGTTGTTGGCGAGCCATACCTTCACCAACATGGACCAACTAATGCGTCGATGGTTGCATTGGAAGTATTACTTTACATAAGCAGACCCGTGCATCGTTAGCTTAGGAGTAGGAGTAGTGTTTTCTTTTGGTTTGTTTGCTTGCATGCATGTTTGCTTCTTACCTTTCATGTTTGTTTGCTTTATTTCTTATTTTCTTACTCACTTTTCTTACACATTTACTTCTGCTTCTACTTTGTTTTGTGATTGTTCGCTTGTTTATGTTCATAGGATAGTTTCGTATGAAACTGTGTTCGACTTTTGAAACAAGCTGGGTAAATTACAAGAGGACTTGTGTAGTTATCAATACTTGGTTATCTGTCATCTTGTCTTTGTATGAAGCACATGTTATCTTCAGTCCATGATAAGTCAATGGAAAGTACGTACTGTTTGAATTGAACCTTGTTGAAAACACAACGCTTGCGTGCTAACCAGTATCACTTACTCTAGTCAGTTTTTTTTGGGTTAATCCTTGTCAGCTCAGTCAAGTAGAGTAAGGTGAGGGGAGAAATCTTAACAGGAATGTAAGAGGTATATATAAAGTACTTCTTTGAAGAAACAACCTCTTCTGCCTTTGAAATGAATAAGTGCCATACACAATTATGAAAATGAAAATGAAAAAGTGACAATATGAAAAAAATTCAAAGAAATGAAAATGAATAAGGCGAAAGAAGAGAAATGATTCCTCCGCAGAGAGATGACTCAAGTAACTTCGTTGAGGTACTGACCAAGCTCGCTAGTAGCAGAAGGATGCTTGTGTTCCTGCGTGACTCCACAGGGGCACTGTCTAGGCCTGCTGGCAGCGGAGCAACCCCAGAGATGAAAAATTAAACTCTGACTATTATATGGCATGTGCACTAATATAACCCTCATCCCAATCGAAACAACTATGTTGGCTAGGCTTGGAATGTGTGTCAACCGACCAAGAGCTTGGCAGATGCTACATCTTAAAATCAAGAAAGTGTGGAAGCCAAGACGAACAGAGAACTAAACAATACTTTTGGAGGTGTTAGACTTGCTTTTCATGAACAAGGTCCATTCAGAGAGCTGGAGTTCTACTAGTGTGTTACCAAGTGTTGTAGCAGCTATGACCACCATAAATTTTTTTCCTTGGATTCATTTTGGAGCTTCCCTACCAACCCTCCTTAGCAGCATGTCTTACACTATCAAGTACATAGGCTTCATTGGTTTTTCAGCAGATTTCTAGCCTGTCCATGTTAGTATGCTTCACTCCCCTCACAGGCTTCCACTCTAGACTTGGGCTAGTTGTTGGCTGAGCATATCCCTCATAAAATTGCACAATTCTAGAGGGGAACCAACCCTTCCCTCCAGAAATTCCACAAATCTGCTTGGCATCCTACTACGCTCAGGAATTGCACAATGCAGTCAGACAGTCTTCCTTGGGAAAATTGCACAATCTGGCCCAACACTGTAGCTCAGCCTATAAATTGTGAAAATCAGTTGGGCAGATTGTTGAGCTCCAAAATTTCATAGAGCAGTGAGACATGATTCCTTGGAAAAACTGCACAATCTGGCCAGCACTACAGTTTCGCCCAAAAACTTCGTAATTCTGGGCAAAAGTCACCTGCTCCTCCCAGAAATTGTGCAATCCCTCAAGGAAAGTGAGCCCAACTCTTCATATAAAATTGCATAATTATGGGTAGCAGTCACTTGCTCCTCCCAGAAATTACACAATCCCTCTGGGATGGTCATCCCAGTTCTTCTCAGATATTGCACAAATTCCTCTCTCAGTCAAGCAGGTTGTTGCATGTGCCTTCAGGTTGACTGGTTCCCTTCAGGACTGAGAAAAACTAATTTTCATGCATGGGCTACTCTTCCTGATATAGTAAAAGGAAGTATGCAAAATTCATCCCTAGATCTATGGATCTATTCTTAGCAGCTAGAGGTTACATGCAAATCTCATTTTAGAAACCTCTCGCCAAGTGTCACTTTTTCCTAGATTTGTGGCATGCGTATCATAACCTCGATCTTATCAAAACTCATGAATTAGACACTGCATATCTCAAACCTCACATCGACCTCACAGCTCTGACATCCCACATTTCATCCAAGAGTCTTTGACACTTTCAACTTAGCTATTTTAGGGTGAGTCTGCTTCTCATGTCTTGTGTTTTGTTTCTGTCGTTTTTTGTGTTTCATTTTGTGTAAGTCATGTCTACTTGATTTTAGTGAGCGCTTGCTATCGTTTAATGTATGTTAGCTTGTAGAAGCAGTGTTTCAGTTTTTGTTCGCATCTCACTATTATCGCATGCATGACAGTATTTGTGCACCAACAGTTGTCGTGGTGACTCACTTCAAACACATGCATGCTTTCCCATTTTTTGAATCCTATACTTGTTCTTTGCATGCATTATCATTCACTCTTTTTTACACTTAGTATCACCTTTCCTTTCCTGGCTAGCATTTCACATTTCTGGAAGTTAAGGTTCTACCTTCCCTCCAAAAATTGTGTAATTCTGGCCCAGCACTGACCTCAGGGCTTTCATTGCACAATTCTGGAAGGCAATGCCCTGCTAGCCCCAGAAAATGTGCAATGTAGTTTGTTGACTTGCATGTCACTTCTGACTGAAATTGTGCATTACGTAGTTTCAGTCCTGAGCAGGCCAAGTTGGATTGTGCATTACATAGTTCCAACAGTCAGTTAGCCTCCTGATAGCTCAGAGTGTGCCTTGCATAGTTTTGGCAGTTAGTCTCCCAGCCTCCCAGTGAAAATTGCACAATCTTCACAAACAGTCACACAGGTATGTTGCATGGAATCCCTCCAATTTGTTTTGGTTTTTGACTAAGAGATTTCTTGCCATGAGTGTTTCTATGTCTCCAGGTATCTCAGGTGTTCGTCTACCTCTTAGCAGCATAGGTACAATGACTTCTAAGAGAGAAGAGTCAAAGACACCATTTAGAGTACAACTAGGGATGGAGTCGATCAAGTGTTTATGAACTTGCCTATCTATGAAGACATCAAGTTTTTCATGGAAAATGATATCAAGATGAAATGGAAGTGGCGTCACAATGAGTGGCACCATCAACAACAGTAGAAGGTAGCACACACACATGCATCAAATGCAAGAGGAAGGTTGTTGACAGCATAGAGGTGGAGAAAGGTTTCAAGTTCAAGAAGATCCATTTATGATGAAAGGAACTTTGGAGATTGAGGCTATGAGGTGATAGTGTGACAGGAGGATCACACGAAGGAAGAGAGAGAAACAGAGAAGGAGCTATAGGTGTTGAAGTAAAAACTCACGAAAAAACAAGAGTTGTACAGATGAGAGACGGAGTTGCAACAAGAATAGGTACAGTAGGAGGCGCAACATCCACAAACTGATGAAATTGTACCCATAAAGGTTATAGACCGAGCCCAATAGCTGGCACAGATTGGAAAGGGTGAGCAGTGTCATTGATCACATGCAAGGGTGTTCAGGAGCATGGATGCTATTACGTGCATGCATGCGATCCAACCCATTGGCACACTCACTGAAGCAAAGACAAGAATAAATTTGGACTGTAGATGGACATGTATTTCAACAAGTTGATGTGCATGGTCACTAGCACACACTTGAACATTATCACATACACTATGCATAAATATGTTGTTGGTCCAACTGCACTCAAGACAGTGATGTGCATATTATCAGACAAGTTGGACAAAGGATCCTTGTTGGTGTACCTGGATGCAACAGAGGCAAGAGTTCACTTTCAGTAGGATGTCACCATTGAGCACATAGGCACCATCATGGATGACCAAGATTGGCATCAGTTTGCCATCATTGATCATCACAAGGATGTCAAAGATTTGGTCTTCCCACAACTGTCCAAGTCTTAGTGATAACTTGCATGGCTTTCTCAAGCCTATTTGGTCTCACATAGGTACATGTGAAGATTGTATGTAACATATTATAAAGTGGAAGTCCAAGTCTCGATAGTTGAATGTAACAATCATATGGTAGTTGAAGAGTCATGAGGGTAGGTGAAGAGTCACAAAGGGGAAATTCAAGGGCCACCCTACCCTTTGTTATAAATATAACCCAATAACTCATTGTAGAGGCTTTTCATCAACCAAGCTTCTAATAGGAGTATCTTAGAGAAAGCTTGGATGGTATTGTAACGAGCCTTTGCTTCTCCACAATGCAGAGCTAGTACATCTCTTTGGAGGAGCAGGCGGCAGTGACTGTAATGTTCCGCTATCGGGACTAGTGATCGGTCATGGTTGCACTATACGATTGGGACTTTCTCTTTTAATATAATAGATCCAACACGTTTCATGCATATGTTGTTATTTTTTTCAGCTATATTGGTTACTCCAATGATATATGTATCTATTTTCTCTTATTGAAGTGTGTTAATGGTTTAACCATCACTTTGGATTGTTAGCTTACTGGATTTTGAGTTTGTTATGCATCTTCACTCATGTGTTCCCTTCCAATTCGCATGCTTCCACAAGTTTGCAAGGGGAGCACTCACCTCACTCTTCGTATGTTAGAACCGTTCAGGCACCTTCCTTGGCTTGTTGCAACTGTCACACCCTTGCTACCAACAAGGACATCCTACTTGCCTCTGCACGTAACCACGGTTAAGGTGATACCATACGACCCACTGCTTGAATTCCTACACCAAACGGACTGAGGTCTAGTTTGGAATTCTTACCGGGGAGATCCTGTGACATGTTGGCGGGTCCAACAACATCAAAAATCCCTTAGAAATATGTAAGTAAATCATTAATTTTTTTTTAGAATAATTATTAAATCACTATTTACTAATTATTTTGATTTCGCACCTTTCTTGTTTCTCGCAAAATAATTAATAAATCATTTTATTTGTTAATTGTTTCTAAATAAAGGTATTTAGCCATTTTAAATTCCTTTTCCCTCTCCAATATATATAATAAAGTATTCCAAGTAGTTAGATCTAAATTTCGTTAATAATATTTTCTTATTCTCCATTTTTGAGATTAACCAAATTCAGACCTAACTACTTGGAATACTTTATTATATTTATTGGAGAAGGAAACGAAATTTAAAATGGTTAAATATCTTTATTTAGAAATAATTAACAAATAAAATGATTTATTAATTATTTCATGAGAAACAAGAAAGATGTGAAATCAAAATAATTACTAAATAGTGATTTAATAATTATTCTAATAACTGAAATAACAAAATTCAAATAAACAATGATTTATTTAAATATTCCTAAGGGATTTAGTCAAATGTGACAATGAATAATTATTAAATTATGATTTAGTAATCATTCTTAGAGAAAATTAAATAAATAATGATTTATCTAATTATTCTTATGGTTTTTTTATTAAATTAGAAAACAATTTAATGAAAGTGGTTTACTAGATTAATTTGCATAGTGAAAGTAATTTTATTATGGTAAAATTAAGTCTACATGGTGTATTTCAATCCACATAGTTAGAAATGGCTAGGTGATCATTTTTTGGTGACAACATTCTTGGTTTTTATTTGCATGTCCCCAACGCGGTCGGAATATAGGGAGTTAGGGCTCGAATTGGTCGAAATTTTGCAAGAGCAACCTCACAAACCCTGATGACCTCCCATGGTGGAAGATAAGAAAGATGAGGGGGTAGGAGATCTATACAAAATATTGCTCAAAGAATCCCTAGAGTGACAGAGGAATGCAATGATGGACAACCTTCCCAGATCATTTAGCAGTGACCCAAAGGCAACGCATCTCCTTCCAGTAGCCACTATGGAAGTGCCACACCCTTCATGGTACATGTTAAGTTTGACATCCCCATGTTTGAAGATCAGATAGATGCAGATGCCATAGATAAATGGTTAAATCTGCTAGAAGGATATTTTTTTTCATGATTTTTCTGGCTGAGAAAAAATTACTTTTACACTTCTCAAATGTGCCCTCCATGTCAAGAATTGGTGAGAAACTTACACCCTCACTATTTTCAGCCACATCCAATTGGAATTCATTCTAGGATGCCATCAAGGAGTAGTACTACCCTTTCGAGAGGTATGAGGATAAATACATAAAGTTGACCACACTACGACAGGGAAGGGACCAAGACATGTCGTAGTTTACCAATGTTTTTCATATGCTTTGTATGAAGTTGGGTATCAAGGGTTGTAAACATAATTTTGTAATCAAGTACGGCGACCATCTACATAGGTACATCCAGGATGAGAAGGATTTCTTGGAAATCTCCTTGTTCGGAATGGTGTATCGATATGTTGTTGAGATCAAGAAGAAGTTTAAACACAAAAGTCAAACTTTGGAATTGTGAATCATGAGCAAGGGAAAGGTGCCCCCAACCACAAAGCAAAGGACAAAGCCAAGGCAGGGTGACCCATGATAACCCGTCAAAGCCTCAAGCAAAGAACAACACCATGACCACAAATAAGGACATGAGGAAGTGGAGTGAGTTCCATAAGAGCTCAACTCACAACACAAGTGGGTGTCAGGCCATGCAATCACTAGTGGCTGAGCTAAAGGCTTCTGAATCAGATGCATGTTCCGTCTCTGAGTCAGAATCTTAGAAGGGAAATGAAAAAGGGAAGCATATTATTGATGTGGAGCCTAGTGCCACCATGGCCACCACCAAGATCCAAAATATTGATCCTGAAGATCCAGAGGAGGGGCAATGCCTTTTCCAATCACAGATGTCAGCGATGGGTTCTTTGTTGTAGTTCATTATCAACAGTGGGAGCCAAAAGAACCTCATTTCATCAAAGTTCATGAAGTGTTTGGGCCTACTGGCTATCGCACATCTACAGCCGTACACCATCGTGTGGCTTCACCAAGGATGAGATATCCACATTATCCAACAGTGTCGCCTTCCCTAATCCACGTTAGCCAACAGTGTTGCCTTCCCTACAACATCTAGCCCTTCACGAATGAGGTATTATGTGATGTTGCTCCTCTTGAAGTTTGTGATGTATTATTAGGAATACCATACTTGTGGAAGAAACATATTTTATATGAGTCTAGACCTCGCTCTGTTATTATTTATTTGGGTAATATGTTATACAGGATACCCGAGGTAACCCATCCTATCGCCATCTCTTTCATCTCTGCTAAGTAATGAAGTAAGATCATATCCCGAACTTGGAATTTTTTCTTTCTTTTCGATTTTCTCTCAAAGTGAGGTGAATATTGTAGCCACATCCATGGCCCCCGGGAAAGGTTCCTCCATGCAGCAGAAGTAGGTGGATATGGTCATGGAATAATACAGGGACATCGCCTCCTCACCGACAGGGGTACCCTTGCACTATCAGGTCAAGCATTTGATTGAACTAATCCCCATAGCTCCTCTACCTAATGGGCTGATATATCATCGCTCCATTATGGAAAATGAAGAGATAAAGTGGAAAATTCAAGAGTTGCAACAAAAAGGGCACATCTGAAAAAAGTTCCTCTCCTTGTGGGAGCCCGACTGTACTTGTACAGAAGAAGGATGGGACATGGAGGCTTTGCATTGATTATTGAGCACTAAAAAAATCATTCCAGGAACATGTATCCAATCCCACAGATTGATCACCTTCTGGACCAACTCAAGGGGGCCAAGTATTTCAACAAGATTGATCTGAAGTCTGGCTGTCACGAGGTTCCAATACAGCCCATAGATGTATGGAAGACTGCCTTCAAATCCAAGGGAGCCATTTTTTAATGGTTAGTTATTCCTTTCAGGTTGACAAATGCCCTTGCTACTTTTATGCAGCTAATGGGTGACATCTTGTGACCCTTCACCAACTCATTCATGGTTGTTTATCTAGAAGACATCCTCATCTTTAGTAAGATTTCAAAAGAACACTTGAAACACATTCAACAAGTCCTTTAAATGATTTGGCAGCACAAACAGTGTGCCAACATGGAGAAATTCACCTTTGGCATGAGCGAGGTCCAATGTCTAGGTTAAATCATGGATGAGCGTGGCATGTATGTGGACTCAACTAAGATCCAAGTCATTTGGGATTGACCAGCCTCGACTGATCTAACAAACCTTTGTAGCTTTTTGGGCCTTGCAAATTTTTATCAGAGGTTCGTGTTGGGATTCTCCAATATCTCTTAACCTTTGAGTCAGATTACTAAAGGCAGGATGAAATAAAAATTTTCCTAGTTTGAGTCCCAAGAGAAGTCATTTGTTGAGTTGAAGCACCACCTCTGCTAAACACAAGTACTCACACTACCAGACCTGTATCAACCATTTGAAATTCAGATAGATGCCTTCGACTATGCTATTAGTGCAGTCCTTATCCAACATGGGCATCTAGTGGCCTATCATAGTGAGACACTTTCTGATACAATTCAAAAGTACCCCACCTATGACAAAGATATGTATTCCATCATGCAGGGTTGTCGATAATGGAAGAATTACATTATGGGGAAGGAGATGGTCATCCACACCAATCACTGACCTCTTCATTTTATATAGACACAAGGGAAGATATCGAACGATCACCATCAAAATTGGTCTACATATCTATAACAATTCCACTTGAACATTAAATACAAAAAGGGAAGCACCAATCATGTTGCAAACTACCTTAGCCAACCCCCAATTGTAGCACTAACTATTGTTCTCAACTCTTGTGGCTACTGGGCTTCTGGATGGCCGCAACTATACAATAGTGATCCATAATTTTCCTCCACACACTAGATGCTAGTATATGGAAAGAAATTTCTTGATTTCCACCTCCAAGATACATTATTATGCTACCTGGGCCACCTTTATGATCCTTCAAGAAAGCGTGCCAATCTCATTTGGGAGGTGCACTATATTCAGGTTGCAAAACACTTTGGTGTGGAGAAAATTGTGGTTGTATTAAAAAAGTACTTTTATTGACCAAAACTCCGACTAGATGTTGGGAAATATCAAATCCTGCACTACCTGTGCCATCGCCAAGCCAACTATCAAGAAGAAAGGACTATACACTCCTCTTCCTACTCCCATCCAACCATAGGAATCCATATCCATGGATTATATGTCTAGCCTCCCTTCTACCAAGCATGGTAATGACTTTGTGTTTGTGTCATGGAAATATTTTCTAAGATGGGTATATTGGTGGCCTATAAGAAGAGTATTACAGCAGGGAACACTACCAAACTCTTCTTTGAACGAGTGTGGGTACATTTTTGGATCCCACATACCATTATATCAGATCAGGATAACAGGTTCTTGATCACATTCTGGTCAAGCCTTTGGACACTATTGGACACCAAGCTCACCAAGTCAACTACCTTCCATCCCCAGACTGATGGCTAGATGAAGGTCGTTAATAGGATGATAGTGCACATACTCTGTATGTACAACTCCAAGCACCCATGAACCTACGATGAGAGTCTTCCATATGTGCATCATAGTTATAACATAGCTCTCCATATCTCGACTGATCATAGTCTATTTCAAGTGGGTCTAGGATTTCAAGAATTGTTTCTGTTTGGTTTTGTCATGCCTCATGCGACTACACAAATAGAATCCACACATGTATTTTCTGAGGCTGATAAAGTGACTAGATTTATTGAACACATCCAACACATTTTCCAGTGGATTCATGAAATCTTGGAGAAGTCAAATTCCAAGTACAAGAAATGACATGATCAACATCGAGTGCCCATTAAGTTTTAGGTGGGCAACAAATTTTGGTTGCATTTGTAGAAATAATGCCTTACTAGAGCCCATCGAAATCTCAGACCACTCTTATATGGTCCTTACACCATTACCACGGTTGTAGAGATAATTCTTTTGAGATCAATGTTCCCCCATTCCTTAGCCTCCACCCACTGTTCAATGTGAACTGACTTCGACCATAATTCCCACCACTACTGGACACATCATAAATTCCAGAACAATTCACACGAGTAGAGTTAAACCCAGATTACATGGAACAGGTCACAAATGACCAAATTATTTACATGGATCATAAATAATTTCCAACAAAATATCCAACTATATCGGGTTGTCAGAGCTGGCCAACTCCTGCACCAAGGCATGTGGCTCATGAGGGACCAAGTTTAGTAGAAGCTTCCCCATCTTATGGAAGCACTCAATGCAATGGGGACCACTGCTTCCTAAGGGGGGAGGACTAATATAGGTGGATGTTGGTGGCCACCCACTTATTCCTCTTCGACCCCCACCATTGTCTCTTTTAATTTTTCAGTTTCCTTAATTGTGGCACAATTTAATATTTTTGGAAGTTTTTAAGGTCTTGAATTTCCAGAGCCATTTTGAGGCCCCAAACGAAGTTTGTTTTGAAAAACTGGGGAAATCATAAGTGTGCACCTAAAATTTTCCCTTCAAAAGTATTAGACCTTGGATAGATCTTTCTAACGAGGTATTGTACGTGTCAAATGAAGATGACATGCCAAAGTTACAACCCCAAAAGGAGGATGAGGATGAGAATATGGGTTCCGCATAGACATTAATGCATGCATAAAGAAAGGATTCAAACGAAGGTGGGAATTAGGAGGAGGATGAGGATGAGAATATGGGTTCCTCATAGACATTACTGCATATATAGTGACAGGAATGGAACGAAGATGGGAATATGGATTCCTCATAGATGTGGCTATAAGAAGAGAGACAGTGATGTAGAGAAGCAATGAAATAAAGAGAGGAGTCATATTCTCCGTAAGCCCACTAAAAACCTCTTTCACAAAATCCATGTGAGGTGTATGTTATAGGGTGCATACATATTTATACATCAAATCTAAAGTGCTTAGAAGACTTCCACGGATGAGTGGAGATGAAACAAAGTCATGGCAACAATTAATTCCATAGAATGCAGAGATAAGGAAAAGTGTGGTAAATTTCCATTTAATTTGTGTGGTATCAACTCATACAGTGTTATCGTGATGCTCTCCATGAAAAGGGGAAAATATTAAAAAAGTTCTTTCTAGCTGATAAATATCAAATTAACAACACATATTTCTCATTTAAATATTTAAATACATAATAAAAACTCTTAGCTAGAATGAACTTCCCCTTCCATTCCATCTTGTCCAACCCACTAATTTCCTTTCTCAAGGAAATATCATATTACTTTTATTCTTATGAAACAAATTAAAATTTAAACTCAAATATTACTTTTATGTTTTTCTTTTCAATTTTACGTTATGAAGGCACTTTAGTGGAAAATAAATTATTGTAAAATTTATGTATAAATAATATTAAAATATTTGATATTATATATAAAATTAGAAAAATGGGATCACATGAATATAAGATATAAGATGGGTAACATTAATATTTATATTTATGATTTGGAAAACAAATACCATAATAATAAAAGTTTAAATATCAAGAGATTTTTAAATATTATTAGATTTATATATTTATTTTCAGGTCTGTGACAATGGTTGGAGTGTCCACTTGAAACGTTGGACTTGATTAAATATTCGTCAAATTATTTTTCCTGTAAAATTTATGTCAATATGAATAACTGTGGAAATATATACTCTCAAAAAAAATTAAGTGGTAACTATATAGAAAATTTCATACAATTTTCACACAGGTAGGTACATAAGGGGTAATGTTTAGTCTCAAGAGGGTAATAGTTTATTCCTACTAATGAATTCTTAGATCTATGTCTAATAGCTGCACAAAAGCTTATGCACTATTACAAGGTCTCAATTAGCCAATAGCTTGAAAATAAGGAAGTTGATAGTGGTTGGAAGCTCTAATCTGATTACCAAGAACATGGTCTCAAATTATTCACCTTTATATATTCACTTTCCTATATCCCAACCAAGATCTCAAACACTTACAGAAAATTTGAAGAGTTGGAGTGTTATCATATTCTTTGTGAACTCAACACAATTGTTGATACAAATGCCAATAAGGCTTCAATGGGATGTCATTTACATTAATGACCATCTTTCTAATCAATATATTCCTTAACATCCACCTTGCATCATTTAATTTTAAACCATATCAACAAATGCAACTACACTATGAAATCATCTCTCGGATAAGGATAATGATTGCAAGACAAGTACTTTTATGTTGCATGCTCTGATTTAATAACATCTCATCTAAAGAATGCCTCGAAGATTTTATTAGGAGTAATTTTGGGACAATAGTTAATCTAAATCCATTTTCAAACCAACTATCCTTTGGCTGTTGTTTGGAATTCAAGAATGGATTCTGGATGCAACTCAAAGAACACATTTAGTCCCTTTGTCTCTCTCTATGAAAATATTTCTTCTACCAATCTAGTTTGGTTCCAACATTCCTTTACTTGAACTTCCATCTCTTATTTTTCTCTTCCTTTCTCACGTTCTTGTAGCCTCAATGAGATGAAGTTCCACGTGGGAACCTATTCCAAGAAAGAAAATCCTCCATTTGGATTCTTTAAATAATTCCTCCATCCCTCGACTTATATTGTTTTATAAACAATCTCCTTGGACCAATTTTGATGGATTCATGCAAACTTTCACCTCTCACGGCAGTGGCTTGAAGCTTCCCTCACTAATCTATCTTCCTCCTTCCATTTGCACTTATACACTCTTATCAAGTAGGAATTTGGATGCACTTTCAAGCATGAAATCATAATAGGAATTCCAATGCAACAAAAGAAGAGGTTATATGTTCTGTAGACTGTGGTTCAAGAATTAATATGGGGATAAGTCCTAACATCAAGATGATTTTTTGGAAATTTTCCTTTTCATTTGTAACAAGCCCCCATTAGCTTCAATTACAATTGGCTCCCCCATCATCGAGTGGAGATCAATAGTAGCCCTCCAAGTAACTATGCAAAGAAGAAGCTTGATGAAGGAAAATAAGCATTAGAAGAAACATTGCTTCCTAGTTAAAAATAGATACATAATATCTAGTTTAATTCATGCGCCATGTAGTAGTTTACTTTTGTTCAAATCTTTTAGAGATATTTTTTCCAAGAAAATTTCATCTATATTTGTAAAGTGGTAGTTAATGTACCATTAAAGTATTACAATGGAACTATTCAACTTTATCCAACAGGTAGGGGCCACTTTTTTACAATCTTTTATTTAATAAAATTTTATGTAAAAATAAAAAAGAATTACAATCTTTATTTCTTGTTTTATCTCTTGGCAATTAATAGTTTAACTTTTCAATAGATATTACATCGATTTCATCCACAAATATAGTAAATTTTTTACACATTTTTTACTTTTACCTTTTCAAATGAAAAACCCCTTAAAGTAAGATTGTTGAAGTGAACTAATACCAACCATTAAAGCCAAGTTTCTAACCAACTATTGAAAACAAATCACACTTTTTTTCTTCCTTTACTCCCCAAGTGAAGTTCAACCTATCTCTTTCTTTGTAATTGTGTCACATATTTCTAACTCCATCAATATCTTTATTTATTTATTTTCTCTCCACCTAGCAAACTTAGAAAAAACTCAAAACCTCATACTATGGTGATTTACTCTTTATTGACAAAACTTCCTCATTTCATATCCCCACATGAGTCAACTCAATACAAATACCTCACATGCTTTGAACTACATTATTAAAAAAAATTCATCTAATTTGTTTACCCCTATACCCCACTCAACTCAAGTCACTATGTACATCTTTTATCTCTTTCATTTGTATTTTCCTTAACCTTTCAAATGTTTGAACTCCATCACCATATTTCAATTTCCAAAATTTGTTTTCTTTCCAACTTTCCAAATCCATCACATATTTCAATTTCCAAAATTTGTTTTCTTTCCAACTTTTCAACTCCATCACCATCTTTCGATTTCCAAAATTTATTTTTCTTTTCAAGTTTCCAACTCCATAACCATCTTTGAATTTCCAAAATTTGTTTTGTTTCTAGCTCTTAAACTGCATCAGTTGTCTTTGAATGTCCAAAATTTGTTTTCTTTCCAACTCTTAAACTTCATCAGTGTGTCTTTGAATTTCCAAAAATTGTTTTCTTTCCAACTTTTCAACTCCATCACTGCCTTTTCATTTCCAAAATTTATTTTTCTTTCCAACTTTTCAATTCCATTACCATCTTTCAATTTCCAAAATGTGTTTTCTTTCCAACATTTCAACTCCATCATCATCTTTCATTTTGAGAAATTTGTTCTTTCAATTCTAACTCATAATCTCTAAGAGAGAATGAAATTCAATAATATGACTTTTTTGTTTTGTTAATATATATTGATGAGTTATGTAACATTAATATTTATAAATAAAAAATATTATAATAACAAACACTATATGTTTTAATAAAATAAATAAATATATTAAACAAAAAATTAAGAGAAGAATTATAAATATTAATAAAATTAAAAAATTAAATTCTTTAAATATTTACACATCTATTTAATTAGTTCAAGTTTAAAAAAAATTGTAAACATTAATAAAATATAGAACTAATTTCCACCGTTTAAAAAAACACAGAATTTTTAATTATTAAATTTTTTATATTTTTATTTCATTCAATACTTGATACATTAACTTTATATATTTGAAATATCATAGTGATTTTATTTTGTCATTTTCTATTGAAAGACCCTTTAAGGTGAGGTTGTAAAAGTGAATAGATACCAACCAATACAACCAAATTTCCAAAGTTTCTTATATATTTTTTACCTCTATTTCCCAAGTAAAGTCAAACATTCCTACTTTCCTTTCATTATCTCACAATTTTCCAATTCTATCACAACCTTTCTTTTTCTTCCACTCTCTCACTCCAATTCATAGAGTTTGAGAAGAAGTGAAGCCTTAGAATAAGGAAATATTCAAAATAAAGTGATTCTTTTTAGGGACAAAATGCCCCCTCTCTTCATCCAACCGAAGTCAAGTCAATACAAATATCTCATCAACCTTGGAGTATTTTAATATTTTTATTTATTAAAGAAAAATTCCATTGACTTATTCATGCTTGCACCCACTTAAGTCAAGTAAATATGGACATATTTATTCTCTCTCCTCTATAAATCCCTTAAAAGTTTCCAACTCTCCACCTCATCAACATGTTTCATTCTCTAGCAATTGTTTCCCTTTCAATTCTTAGTGTTTTTTTTTATTAAAATATATTTCCATTGATTTATGCATCCTTATGTCCCATTTAAATTAAATTGTTATGAACATATTTAATCTCTTTCCTTTATAATTCCCTTAAATTTTTCCATCTCTCCACCCCATCAACATGCCTCCACCCCATTAACATGTTTAATTATGTAATAGTTGTTTTATTGTCAACTCATAGTGTCTTTTTTTATTAAAAAAAATTCCATTGGTTTATTCAACCCTCTGCTCATTTAAGTCAAGTCAATATAGAAATATTCATTCTATCTACTCTACAATTCACTTAAAATTTTGAAATTCCCAACTCCATCAATATGTTTCATTCTCCAATAATTGTTTTCATTTTAGCTCATAGTGTTTTTATTTATTAAAAAGAAAATTCCACTTTATTCACCCCTATACCCCACTTAAGACAAGTCAATATGGACATCTCTAATATATCTCCTATATAAGTCCATTAAACATTCCCAACCGTCAAATCCACTGACATGTTTCATTCTCCAACAATTACTTCCTCGTAAACTCATAATAATTTTAATTATTAAATAAGTTTTTCTTTGATTTATTTATTCCTATGACCTAGTTAAATCAATTCAAAATGCACATATCTAATCTCTCTCCTAGAAAATTCCCTTAAAATTTTCCAACTCTCCAAGTCCATCAACATGTTTCATTCTTCAATCATTGTTTTCTTTCCAAATCATTGTTTACAATAAATTTCGATATTACAACAATTTCTTTATATTGTGTTGTCTTTTTCATCTAACTTGTGCGCATAACTTTACAAAAAATATTATATTTATATCCTAACACCATTGACAATGTTTTGTTCCCTATATTGACCATGTTAAAGGTTGTTGCTAAGGCATCCAATTGAATTTTACAAAACTTCCCTGCTTTAGGTCCTAAGTTATCCCCTTGGGCTAGAGGGGGTAACCCTTGACATGTTACAAACTATAATTGTCTCAGATTACTTTAGAAAAATCATTTAAAGTGTTATATTGATAGAGTAATGATGGTATATAATAATAAAAATAAAATATATGCCCAAGTGAATACTGTTGGTATCCACTAGCATAAAAGAAGACATATATATTAAACATAAATGGCCATAATATTAGTATTTCCACATACATTTAATAGTAGAAAGTGTACTAAATTTATATGAAGAAATTCATTATATGCGTGAAAATAATGAATCCTTCATGTATATTTAATAATTTACAAAACAATTATAAATTCTGTAAAATTCAATTTTTGAAAAATATATCTACTATGACTAAATAGAAATAATGAATACCAAACTAATATTGAAGTTCCAAGAAGACAGTAAGTCAAACCCTAACTTTAATGTCAAGAAATATCTAGGAAATATTGTATATTTCTTTGTAATAATGTAATAATTAATTAATGTTGTCAAGGAAACATCAATACATGATCATAGTCTATGAATAATTATTTTATTAACCAAATTGTGATATTAAAAAGTTTTATAATTGCATAGAAAGAAGGAAAAATTGAATTCACCTAACAAATTTTTTACATTCACTCTCTCTTAAGTGTTAACTAAATAGAAAATTTCACACAATTTTTCACAGAGGTAGGTACAAGAGGGGTAATTTTTAGTCTGAAGGGGGTAATAGTTTATTCCTACTAATGAATTTGTGGATCCATGTATACTAACTCGACAAAACCTTATGCACTATTACTAGGTCTCAATTATCCAATAGCTTTAAAATAAGGAAGCTAATAGTGGTTGGAGGCTCAATTCTGATTATCAAGCACATGGTCTCAAATCTTCACCTTTATATATTCACCTTCAACTATCCCAACCAAGATCTCAAAGACTTGTGGAAAATTTGAAGAGTTGGAGTGCTATCATATTCTTTGTGAACTCAACAAAATTGTTGATACAAATGCCAATAAGGCTTCAAGGAAAAAATGGGATGTCCTTTATATTAATGACCATCCTTCTAATCAATCTATTCCTTAACATCCACCTTGCATCACTTAATTTTAAACGATATAAAAAAACACAACTACACTATAAAATCATCTCTCACATAAGGATAATTATGACAAGAAAAGTAATTTAAGTTGCATGATTCGATTTAATAACATATCATATAAAGAATGCCTAGAAGATTTTATTAGGAGTGATGTTGGGAAAATAATTAGTCAAAATTCATTTTCAAACCAACCATCCTTGGCGTGTTGTTTGGAATTCAAGAATGGATTCCAGATGCAACTCAGGGCACACAATTATTCCCTTTCTCTCTTTCTTTGAAAATCCTTCTTCCACCAATCTAGTTTGGTTCCAATATTACTTTAGTGGAACTTCCCTCCCTTATTTTTATCTTCCTTTTTTACTTTGTTTTAGTCTTAGTAAGATGAAGTTCCATGTTGGAACCTATTCCAAGAAAGAAGGTTTCCCATTTGGATTCTTTAAATAATTCATCCATCCCTCCTCTTAAATTTTTTTATAAACAATCTCCTTGGACCAATTTTGATGGACTCATGAAAACTTTCACCTCTCCCTTTAGTGGCTTGAAGCTTCCCTCACTAATCTATCATCCTCCTTTCATTTACACTGAAACACTCTTATCAAGTAGGAAATTGGCTCTACTTTCAAGCATGAAATCATAATGGGAATTCCAATGCAAAAAAATAGGAGGTTATATGTGTTTGAGAATATGGTTCAAGAATTAATATGGGTATATTTCCCAACGTCAATGTGATTTTTTGGAAAATTTCCTCTAGCTTCATTTGTAACAAGTCCCCATTAGCTTCAGTTATAGTTGGTTCCCCCATCATCTAGTGGAGACTAATAGTAGCCCTCCAAGTCACTAGGCACCAAGAAGAAGCTCTATGAATAAAAAACAACATTAGAAGAAATTTTTCTTCTTAACTAGATATAGATACATCATATCTAGTTTAATTCATGAGGCATGTAGGTGTTTACTTCTGTTCAAATCTTTTAGAGTTTTTTTTTCCAAGAAAATTGCATCTATATTTGTAAAGTGATAATTACTATACCCTTAGAGTATTACAATGGACCTCTTTAACTTTATCCAATAGGTAGCGGCCACATTTGTAAAATATTTTATTTAATAAAATTTTATATAAAGCTAAAAGAGAATTACAATCTTTATTTCTTGTTTTATCTCTTGGTACTTTATAGATTAACTTTTTAATAGATATTACATCGATTTTATGAAAAAAATATAGTAAATTTTTTACACATATATTTTACTTCTACCTTTTCTAATGAAGATACCCTTAAAGTAAGACTACTGAAGTGAACTAATACCAACCCTTAAATCCAAGTTTCAAACCAACTGTTGAAAAAACTCACACTTTTTTTTTCCTTTATTCCCCAAGTGAAGTTCAACCTATCTCTTTCTTTGTAATTTTGTCACATATTTCCAACTCCATCGTCATATTTTTTATTTTTTTGCCCCTCCACCTCACAAAGTTAGAAAAAAGCTTAAAACCTCATACTATGGTAATATCCTCTTTATAGAAAGAACTTCCTCATTTTGTATCCCCACAGGGGTCAATTTAATACAAATACCTCCCATGCTTTGAACTACATTATTAAAAAAATCCTCTAATTTATTTACCCCTATACCCCACTCAAGTCAAGTCAATATGTGCATCTTTGATCTCTTTCCTTTGTATTTTCCTTAACCTTTCTAACCTTTGAACTCCATCACCATATTTCAATTTCCATTTTTTTTTCTTTCCATCTTTCAACTCCATCACCAACTTTCCATTTCCAAAATTTATTTTTCTTTTCAACTTTTCAACTCCATCGCTATCTTTGAATTTCCAAAATATTTTTTCTTTCCAACTCTTCAACTTCATCAGTTTCTTGAATTTCCAAAATTTGTTTTCATTCCAACTTTTCAACTGCATCACTCTCTTTCCATTTACAAAATTTATTTTTGTTTCCAACTTTTCAATTCTATTACAATCTTTAAATTTCCATTTTTTTTTTCCTTCCAACATTTCAACTACATCGTGATCTTTCATTTTATGAAATTTCTTCTTTCAATTCTAACTCGTAATCTCTAAGAGACAATTAACTTTGATAAAATGACTTTTTTGTTTTGTTAATATATATGAATGAGTTATGTAACATTAATATTTATAAATAAAAAATATTATAATAACAAACACTATATATTTTAATAAAATAAATAAATATATGAAATTTAAAATTAAGAGGAGCTATAAATATTCATAAAATTAAAAAAATAAATTATTTAAAGATTTACACATTTATTTAATTAATTAAAGTTAAAAAAAAATTGTAATCATTAATAAAATATAAAACTTTCCACTATTTAAAAAAATATAGAATTTTTAATTCATTCAATACTTAATACATTAGCTTTATATATTTGAAATATCGTAGTGATTTTATGCACAGATATTGTAAAGTTTTAACATGGTTTTAATTTTGTCATTTTTTATTGAAATATCCTTTAAGATGGGGTTGTAAAAGTGAATAGGTACCAACCAATAAAACCAAGTTTCCAAAGTTGCTTATATATTTTTTTACCTCTATTTCCCAAGTAAAGACAAACATTCCTACTTTCCATTTATTATCTGAAAATTTTCCAATTCTATCACATCCTTTATTTTTCTTCCACTCTCACACTCCAATTCATAGAGTTTGAGAGGAACCGAAGCCTCAGAATAAGGAAATATTCAAAATAAAGTGATGTTTTTTAAAGACAAAATCCCCACTTTCTTCATCCAATTGAATTCAATTCAATACAAATATCTCATCAACCTTGGAGTAATTTAAAATTTCCATTGACTTATTCACCCTTACACCCACTTAAGTCAATTAAATATGGATATATTTATTCTTTCTCCTCTATAATTCCCTTAAATATTTCCAACTCTCCACTTCATCAACATGTTTCATTCTCCAACAATTGATTTATTTTCAATTCATAGTGTTTTTTCTTATTAAAAATCATTTTCATTGATTTATGCACCCTTATGTCCGACTTAAATTAAATTGTGATGAACATATTTAATCTCTTTCCTTTATAATTCCCTTAAACTTTTCCAACTCTCCATGCCATCAATATGCCTCCACCCCATTAACATGTTGTTGTAGCGCCTACAACCACCCTCCAAAATTTTTCCTGCTCTTCCTTTTAGAGCCTCCCTACTAAATTCCTAGAAGCTTATCTCGCAATGACCTAAGAACTCATGATTTCATTGAGTTTTATCTTTTTATTTAAAACTTGTGTTCACTTAGTTGCTTTGATGTCTAACCACAAGATGACCTCTAACTTGGTTGCCTTCCGGTTCTAGCACTGCCTTGATGATCTGCACAATCCTAGAGGGAAATTAGCCTTGCCCTCAGGAAATGCATAGTTCAACCCAACAATGAGCTTCAGCTCCAGAATTGCACAAACGCAACATGCAGCTTGACATCTTCAGTTGGAAAATTGTGTAGTGCGTGAGAGGAATCTAGAGCCACTCAACTGAGGAATTGCTTAGAAGCATTCCCTCAGCTGTTGCTTGATGCATGTGTCAATGAGTTATACGATTCTCCCTAAAAATGCAAAATCTTTCCAGTTATTGCATCGCATTTTTCCCAAAAAGAAATAAGATAAGAGGAGAATCATCCCTAGGAAGTAGGGATCTATTATTAGTTTCCCAAAGGTCACACATTGACATCTTTAGAAGTTTCTGCCAAGTGTCGTTGTTGTCCTTGATCTTGATCATACACATCATGAACTCCATTTTGCTCAAATATATGTAATGCACACCTCTATAGCTCACTTATACATTAGATCATCAATCTCTAGCTTCCCTATGAGATTAAGGAGCCTTCAGAGCATTACCATTGCTTTTCGGGTTTGGGACTAGGTTTCTAAATAGCCATAAAATGGTTGACACAGTCAATCCTGTTCTACTCCTATCTAATGTCTTGTTTGATCTTGTTAATATTGACCATACATTGCATTCATTACATTGTTGAACTCATTTCCTTGTAGACTTCAATTGCAAAAATTGGAGTATGTTCACAACCAACAAGGTCCAATTTGAGTGGGCCCTTCTAACAAGTTTTTTAGTTACTTATAATTATCTTAATGTGCATTAAATTGTCAATCCGAGGTTTGTTTGGAACTTGTAAACTGCCATGCACAATTTATACCAGTACCATATGTTATGTGTCATGAAGTTGTAGTAATATAATGGTTGTCACAGTTCAAGGTATAAATGCTTTCATAGGTCAATGATCTAGAAAAACACACCACGCTTGTGGAAAACAATGCATACTTGCAAGAAAAGTAAATCACACTTGCAGAAAAGGAAACACACCAATTACTAATAGTGACATGTTTCAATATAATGGTATTCTTGGTTTGTTGTAACAAAGATGCAATGGCACATGCCTAGGATGTAATGTATGATAAGCAAACTACCTAGAAATAATATTTAGACAAGACGATTTTCAATCATAAGTTATTGCTGAAAACAAAAGTAAAAGTAAGCTACAGGCGAGTTGCAACAATAACCAGATTGTCCAAAATTACGTAAATCCGTCAGCCAATCGTTAATCCTATGATTAGTGCTTATAATTACATAACCTAGAGTTGCAACAACAAGTCATGTGATAACAACGTTAACAAATATCGAAATTGCAGTAGAAGGAAATTAATTGTGTTGTAGGAAAAGGAAACTAAAGTTGCAACGAAAGGAAAATACGAGTTC
The DNA here is from genome assembly GCA_031772625.1 of Pinus tabuliformis. NCBI lineage: Eukaryota > Viridiplantae > Streptophyta > Pinopsida > Pinales > Pinaceae > Pinus > Pinus tabuliformis. Next base: position 1,305,714,049 of record CM062818.1, read on the forward strand.
TAGTAAAAGGAGATTAATCAGAGATCCAATGACATGTAAATCAAGTAACAACAATGTAAACTAATTGTAATTTAATCATAATTGTAAAGAATAAGCTACTTTCTAATGTTACCAAGTAGTACCAAGCTAATTAGGGGGCCCTATCTCAGATAAGTACTGTAAAACCTTCAATCACATGATCACAAGATAGACATCTAGCGAGTGGAACAAAAGAAATTTTCTATTACAAAAAATACAAAATCGTACAATTGTCAATAATAATTTTTTCCTTTCTTGTCCTCACTTGAGCTTCGAAGGAAGATGGGTATTTATAAAACAATGCTAATGTCTAAACTGAGTGATACATTGGATGACCAACTTGTACGAATTAGGCGACACATCCTGTTACAAAAATACATTCAGAATTTGGTACAGTTTGGGTGAAGGTTGACTTAGATCAACTAGCGTTGTTGGCAGTTGAGTTGTACTTCCTGATTGGTCACCCACTTGCCTCTATCACCTTCCATCGTGAAAAACACATGTTGGTCATACAACTAGAGCATTGACTGTCGAGTTGTCATATTGTACTAAAGTTGCAACAACGCAAAGTCAAGGCACTCATGAGTTGTAATAGCTTTGTTGGCTATGGATGAATTGCAACATACCCTTCAGTGATCATGTCAAAGTTGTAACATTATAGAGATGTTGCAGCGATGGGATGGAAGAGAGGCACAACACTCTGCTTATCGTGTCTCATGGAGTTGTAGCACCATTGTGGAGTTACAATTGGAGTTGTAGCCATTGCTCTTTTGCTCCTGCTTGATAATATTAATATGAAAGATGACAATTTTTGCAACATAATGCATAAGAATGAGTATAAAAGTGGTGGAAAAGAGATTAGTCATACTGACATTAGGAATGAGGTAGTATTGTGTGAAAAGTGCACAAAGAGGTGATGGAAGTGAAAGAATGATATCAAAAAGGTTACATACGAATGTTGAAATTATGCCATTTTGGACACACACCATCTCCATCTAGCCAAAATTGTTGCATGTCTTTTATGCAACCAACAATTACTTGGAGTTAGAGAGAGTAAGGCTCCCATGGAGGTTGTTGAGGTTGAAATCTGATTGCCCTACTTCTTCTAGAAGGTGGTATCCTCCTTTTTCCTGTGTAGTTTTTCAGCGTGCAACCTCCTTTTTCTTAGCCAATTTAAATTCCCTTTTTTAGGGCCTGTTTGGAAACCGTATCATAGGATAGTGGAAGTTCAATCCAATCCAATTATATATGCACTCTCCTATGCACCTTACATAGTTATGTACTCTCTCCAAGGCAATCAACAAGCCTTTCTACTTGATGTCACCCTAACCTGTTTCCATCTCACTTTATGCCCTCCCTCATTAGGTTTCCTAAGTATATTGATTTGATCCACACATTGTGTAACAACCTCTTGCTTATTTTTTAATGCAAAGGTTGCTTGAGGGGGAGAAGAGATCCAACTCTTATGATTTTGGATGACTTGCAAGGGCATGAAGTGTTCTCCGGGAGAAGAGATCCAACTCTTATGATTTTGGATGACTTGCAAGGGCAGAAGTGTTCTCCCCTTATCCACAAACCATTGTCAATATTATTTTCTACAACTTTCTGAGTTGTAGCCCAGTCAAATTGGTTGGATAGAAAGGAAACGAAAGCTTTCAATTGAATATCCCCTACAAAATGAACAGGGTTCCAAATTTTGTCATGAAATAATACATTATCATGTTGATAGAGCTCACAAAGGAGGTTCTTCTCCTTGTGAGTGCATTCTAAGTAAGTTGCAAGGAAGCTAAGAGGACTAATGATTTCAAAAGGCTTACCAGTCATTAATGCATTTTTCTGGAACAATAAATATTTCTCTTGGAAGAACATTATGTATTGAGGTGAGGGAGATTTGTTGCTAAGGGTAGCATCTACCAACATGCCCAATTGGACCTTTTGGATCTCTAATTTGTTGATTATGTGCTCTAGTTGATCCACTTTCTTCCCATCCTCTTCCTCTGCTTCCCATTTCATCTTATAAATCTTTGTTGTCTCAACCCATTTTTCCTTTAGTTCTCTAACAACTTTCTGGCGTTCTTCAAGGGCTAACGCCTCCTCCCCATAAGAAGTTAGCAATTGTTTCCATCTGTTCTCTTTTGCTTTTATCCACTATTTGTCTTCCTCTACCCTAGTTTTAGTTTCAATAATTTTATCAACAATGGCACTTATGGTTTGCACTGCCATATCTTTCTTTCCTCTTTCCTCGTCAGGGGTTGTCTCCTTTTGTTGTTTAGTGGGTTCATTGGCAACAAGAGAATCTACTACCAGGGTGAGAAACTCTAGTCCTTCAAAGGATTTCCCTTCATCCAAGTTTTTCCTCATTACATTAATCATGATTTGCAGTTCCCAATTCTTCATTTTGAGTAGCTTGTCTTTTTGGAATGAGTGATGTATATAAAAGTAAAGAGGGAATATGCCTTACCTTTTACGCTTAATGGGAATGGCATCAATTGCTTCTTCTTAGCCAACAACATTGGTCTCTATTGGAGTGGCAACAATTGTGCCCATGAGAGTAGCAACGATTACTTATTCATGGTCAACAACACTAATCTTTTCATGAGTGTCAACGAGTGTGCCTACAGGAGTGGCAACAATTGTGTCATTGGGATTAGTAGCAACTATGACCGCGGCCTTATCATCCAAATATGCATCTAACATAACAACGAATCCTCCCCCAAGAGAACTCCTTATTGGTTCTTGTGGAGCAACAAGGTTGCCTATCCCAAATTCTTCAAACCTTAGGTCCTCTGCCCTTGCTAGTTCTTGTGTGTTAGTAGGGGTGGTATCTTCCTGGTGCTCTTTGGTTTCTTTTGCCCTTGTTTCCCTACTAGTTCTTGTGGACCAGTAGGGGTTTGGGTGGCAATAGGAGTGTATCGTGTCCTTTACTTGGAACATGGCTGGTCTCTTTCGATACCCTCTCATCCTCTTGGTGGTTGATTTACTGCTAATTATTTCGACACGATGGTTTCTTTCCTTCTATGGTGTTGCAGTGCTTGGCCCTTCTTCCTCAATAGGAACTAGCAGATACTCTAGAGCTAAGGGGGTCACAAAAATATATTCTTCTTCCTGTGCAATTGCAGCAGGTGGAGTTACAATAATGTCGGGCTTGTGTGACAAAGTTGCAACCATTGGAGTTGCAGTGACTTCTTCCCATGTTCTCCTTGCTCTATCTAGAGCTTGTTCAATGAGAAACCTAATAGGGCCATGATGGGAAAAGGTGTCTCTCAACATGTTTTCTTTCTGTGCATGGGACACCATGTTTTGCAAAGTCTTGAATACATATGACAGGTTGATAGTGCGACCATGTTTGAGATGGTCGAGGAGGAAAATGTGTTGAAGATACATGGTCCTGTAATAACCCTTGCATGTGATGTAGCTCTGTATAAGTGAGGCTACATCTTACCAAGCATTCGACAAAGAATGGCGATCAAATCCTATCCCCTTCTTCACCAAAGCTTCTTCTAGCTCTAAGAATTTTTGTAGAATTTCAGGCTTGGAGGTTCATTTGTAGTACCATTTCTCCTCTTCTTGAGGAAGTCCTGTCACTTTTGCCCAAACCTCTTCTGTCACTTCTACAACAACTCCAACAACTATAGGCCTGTTGGCCTTGAAATTCAAGGAAAATTCCAATGTTGTCTCATCATTGTAACCTTTTAACTTGCGCATGTATTCCATCCATCCTGCTTGTTGAAAAATAGCTTGAACATGGTCATATGTGCCCAATATCACTACTTTAGCAGGTTCATGATGGATAAGCGAGCCACCCATGGTACCTGTAACTATCTTCTTTCAATTGTCACTGTTACAAGAGGAAATGACAACTTTGACAATGTCTGAGGGGTAATTTCTAATTCTGATGCAAAGTGATGGGTTTAACGATTTCCGTTGAATGAGTTATGATTTGGGAATATGATGTAAGGGAATGGCAGTAGTAGGTAATGATAGAGAAGTACTTTTGCCACTTTAAGACCTATTCATCAATGAATGAATGAATTATCTAGTAGGAACCTTTGGTTTCTGAACTAACTCCAGATCACTATTGGGTCCTCCACTTGTGATTTTCCATAGGAAGGCTTCCTTAGATAAAGGTTGATGATATAAGTAAACTTATGTCCATTGGCAATTAGGGGAGTTCTATCCTCATTTACAGTGCGGAGCTTGATGGCTTAGTTGTCATAGATAGTATCAATCTCAAAAGGCCTGAACCATCTAGTGCGTAACTTTCCACTGAAGTCTTTAAACTTGGAATCAAATAATAGAGCCCAGTCCTTAGCCTTTAACTTTTTCTTCTTGATCAATTTATCATGCCATTGTGCCCTTTGATTATGTATCACTGTTGTTTGGTGTAAGGAAGCTCTACAAAGTTAATCTAGTTCATTGATATGGAGGAGTTTCTACTTTTGAGCTTTTGTTAGGTCCATTCTAGGTTGGATGGTTGTTATAGGTGTTTGGATTTTTGTCTCAATTGTCAACAATACTCCTTTCCCGTACATTGACTTGTAAGGAGTGCAACCAATAATAGTTCTCCATGCAGTCCAAAAGGCTCATAAAGTTTTAGGAAATATGTCAACCCAATCCTTCATATGTAACTGAACAATTTGGTGATGATGTTCTTAAGAATCTTATTTGTTCCTTCCACTTGTCCATCAACCTGTAGATGATACTGTGTGGTAAATTTGTGCTTTTATCATGTATTTACCCATTAAGTCTTCAATGATATTTGATGTGAACTAGGCTCCTCCATCTGTGACTATCTCTTGCGGTATCTTAAATTTGGTGAATATTTCTTCATTGGCAAATTTTGTTATTGCTTGTTTAGTTGCAGTTGGAAATGCTTTTGCCTCCATCCATTTTGTGACATAATCCATCCATACCAGAATGTAGGAGTTGTGGTGAGATGGCGAGTTGATTGGCCTAATGAAGTCAATGTCCCATCTGTCAAATGGTTCCAACACTAGTTGTGGTTGTAGCGACATCTCATGGGATTGCACAGGGCTTCACATGTGTTGGCAATTGTCACACCTCTTTACAGACTCCTTGGCATTTTTGAAGATGGTTGGTGAATAGTACCTTGATGAAGTACCTTGTACCCTATTCTTTTGTTGACAAAGTAGCCCCGACATAAACCACCATAGCAAGCTTTAAGGATCTCATATACTTTGTCTTCTCCCACACATCTCTGAATGATGAGGTTGGGGCCTATTATGAGCACCAATATTGCAGCAAGAGTGCTACAACTCTTGGGGCTACCAACTTTACTTTATCAACTCAGGGTTCATACAAACTTGGAGGTGACAGTGTTGTATATGCAAGCAGATGCGATGGGTCCACTCTTTGTCACTGCTAAGCTGACGATAGACTAATATGGTTTCTCAAACCAACCTTCTATTGATTCAGAAGAAGCTTGATTACCAATGAGGAAAGGGAAAATTTGCACTAACTGAAATCTTGTATACTGTAGTAAGGAAAGACTTAAATCAAATGCTAAAACACACCATTCATCTAACTAACTGCTAAGAGGCTTTTCTTCAAAAGAATGCTAAGTTAACATATGTGTAATCCTACTGTCCTAGGCATGCAATCTGAAATAACCAAACATTCTACTGCTGTGCATATAAATGAACACAATAACTCTTTTTCCTTTTTGTCCTTTTTGTGTGAAAATGTGAGTGTTAAATCCTCTAGGTGATGTGGCAGGTGGGTTAGTGTTAAAATTGACAATTACGACCAAACTCCATGTGGGTCATCTTATTAATGGAATCTGATATTTTTCTTGGATCCCTCTCATCGAGAGGTGTAGGATTGATCTAAAGATCATCCGATTCCGATAAGTATTCATGGAGATATGAATTTATTTGTGTTATGGGACAATTCGTCAAGGTCAGCGAACAACCAAATAAACCCCACTTGTGCTCAACGTTTTAGTATAAATAGAGGTGGCCTTCAAGTAATTTTCAACACACTTGGGATCTCTTCCTCTCTACTTGTCTTTGGGTTTTAGTAGGAGGATAGATCCCAAGGGATAACGTTGCCCTTATCTAGAGGGCAGAAGTTGGAACTGCCAGGAATAGCCGAGAACTGTTGGGAATTGTCGGGAAAACCTGAGAAATGCCGGGAATTGCGGGGAACTGCTGGAACTGTCGGAACTTCTGGGAAAAGTCGGAACTATCAGAACTATCGAGAATAGTCGGGAACTGCCGAGAACTTCCGGGAATAGCCGGAACTGTAGGGAATAGTCAGGAACTGCCAGGAACTGTCGGGAACTGCCAGGAACGCCGGGAAAATCCGGGAAAAGCCGGGAAAAGCTGGGAAATGCGGGGAACTGCTGAGAACTACCAGGAACTGCTGGAACAACCGGGACAGCTAGAATTGTCGGGAACTACCAGAACTATCAGGAACTTCCGGAACTTTCGGGAACCTTCGGAGCCTCTGTCTCCGAAGGAGAGCAACATGCAAGGGACAACTAACTAAAATTGGGACATTTGTATGGTACTTAACAGCAAATACACCAAGCATGCAATGTTACAGTTAGCATGCAAGGGACAGCTAGCATGCAACAACAAGCATGCTAAGGACAACAAGCATGCTAGGGACAACAAGCAAGGGACAATAAGCAAGCAAGGTGCAGCCTACACATAGGCCAGTATGGCAACATTGTGCAGCGATAGCACATAATGCAGCACAATGATGGGTACATTCATGATTAATGAAGTGTGATGAGATGCAACATAGTGATGATGGGTACAACATGGTGCAGCATGGTGAGATGCAACATGATGACGAAACGCTGCACAACGATAGGTGAAGGAGTCACCTTGGAGAATCATTTGAAGCTGCATGTCTTCAACTGATCTCGTGTATCATCTTCTTAGAGATGATCTATGCTCTTATCTAGATAAGTCAAAGTGTTGACTTATGTTGTAAACGTACTATCTTTCTCTCTCTCTCTCCCTCTGCTGAACTATTGAAGAACATGTAAGAAGAATTGATCAAGGGTTTCCCTACATTGGGGTTGGTCCCTGGCTAGCGCCACATCTTGCGTCCTCTTGTCTTGGCTTGTCTTCTGCGATTTATGTTTATGTTCTATCTACAGTTTACTTTAATGTTGATGTGATTGCTAATCTGGAAAAGATATTAAGCTAACTGTGAAAATTGAAATAAATTGCTCTAAGCATAGAACATACCTAAAATTAACATGGTATCAAAGCTGAGGTGAAGACAATGCCCAAGCAAGAATGAAAGAGCAATCACTAAAGACGGTTGGGAAAGGACAAAAGGATCAATGGATTCCTCATCCCTCTTCCAATTCACCAAGGGTGAAGTCGAAGTAGAGAATATTATCAGAATGGTGCAGCGGAAGTTTCTGATGGCCTAGCTAAAGTTCACTTCATTGGGAAGCTCGTATCTAAGGGTGGAAGGAAAGGCAGATGCCTTGGTTGTAATAAGTTCGGCCATTATGCGAAGGAGTGTCTGAATGGCAGAGACACATCTCTTGATGAAGATAACAATCATTCCAAGGACATCTTCAATGATCAAAGGAATGACAAGTAATGCAGGTCATCAACGAAATGACCGACTCTTCAGAGAAAGCAAGGAACCCCAGGTATGAAGAATCAAATGTTGTTTCTGATAAGATAAAGAAGCGTTATCTTGTATTGGCCCTCTCCTTCAGATTCTTTGGGAATCTGGCTTATTGATTGTAGTGCTTCAAGGAACTTCATCGGATAGTAGGGTGCACTCTCTAATTTGGTAGGGATGGAAACAGTCGTGGGATTATACTTGGAGCCGATGCCACCTATCCCAGAAAGGGTGTAGGGAATGTTACCCCTCAATTGAATGAGGGTAACCTGATTCATTTACAAAATATCTTTTATGTACCTGATCGCAAGAAGAACCTGGTGTCCATCTCAGAAATGGAAGTCAAAGGTTTCAGGATGGCATTCATCGATGGAAAGGTATGTGTTAAAAAATAGAATTTTCAAAGATGCTTTTTCTCATGGGTTCAGGGTTGGAAATTTGTATCAAGTTGCCAGATGGTCCATTGGGGATCATGTCAATTGACATCTATAGCATTGGAGGTCTACCTATGGGACCCTACCCGATGTGAGTCAGATGGTGATAGGGATGCCTGAATTCAAGAAGAGCATGAAGATACATGTCTGAAGGAAAATCTTATAAGGGGACCATTCCCCTCATGCAGCAGGCCCATAGGTTTGGAACAACCCGAAGAGTTTGAGATTAATGATCGGGAATCTCACGTATGCAGGTGGAAGAAATCCCTCTATGGTTTGAAGCAAAATTCCCCGGGCGTAGTATGAGAGGATTGATAGCTGTCAAATGAAGCTGAGATTCACTAGGAGTGAAACCGATCCAAACCATTACCCGAAGATTGTGGATGATAGACCTCTCATATCGACACCTTATGAGAATGACCTATTTCTAATAGGTGCAAACCCTCTCATTTGCAGAAGTAAGAGGGATTTGGATTTCGGATGTGGAATGATAAACTGCAAGCCTGTGACTACCTCGAGGATCTTAACTTTTAGAAGTCATATGTTAGTGATGTCGGACTAGATTTGGGAAATGCCTCTGAGTTTCATAAACTCATTTGCGTTGATGTTCTTGGTGAACTTCCGTCTGGACATATGTTTTGCAGTTAGCATGGTGAGCTCATATTTGGTTGAGCCTCACTAGATTGGTGCCAAGAATCTTTTGAGATATCTTCGGGGCACACTCTCTCATGGATTGAGATACACTGCCGGAAATATGAAACTGCATGATTATTCGAATGCTAACTGGGCAGGAAGTGTGGAGGATCATTAGAGCACTTCTCAGTGTTGGTTCTCTTTGGATTCTGCTTCAATATCATGGATTAACAAGAAGCAAAAGTTGGTTGCTATAAGCACCGCCGAGACCAAATACATAGCTACGAGTATGATCTCGTGTGATGCTGCCTGGTTGCGGAAGCTTTTCAGTGAGCTGTTTGTACATATGATGAATACCACTGTGATTCTCTGTGACAACCAGAGGGGGGATTCGATTATTGAGGAATCCCGTATTCGATGATTGCTCCAGCAGATAGACATCAGATACTGCCTTATCTGGGATATGGTAAGTCGATGAGCGAGGAGGCTCCATCGCATTAAGACTGATGTATAGGTCGCAGACATTTTGTCAAAGCCCTGGGGAAAGGTCAAATCTGTAACTTTTCCGAACGAATTGGAGTCGTTGAGAGACCTTCTTATAAGGGTCCTGCATGTTGCATGCAATGAGCTCTGGGAGCTCTGGGGGGCTTGGGGTACTTACTAGAGCAACATACGACCACAGGGCGACTCACCCTCCCCTAGTGGTGCACTATGTATAAGATGACAGGTTCAACCTTCCCCTGTGATACCCCGTGGAGGCTGTGGAACAGGATGATTAGTTCTCGTGTGGGCCGGGATGATTAGTTCTCCTGTGGCAACTATGAAATAGGATGATTAGTTCTCCCGTGGCAATTGTGGAACAGGATGATTAGTTCTCCCATGGAAACTGTGAAACATGATGATTAGTTCTCCTGTGGGCCGAGATGATTAGTTCTCCCGTGGCAACTGTGGAACAGGATGATTAGTTCTCCTAGGGGCCAAGATGATTAGTTCTCCTGTGGCAACTGTGAAACAGGATGATTAATTCTCCTGTGGGCTGGGATGATTAGATCTCTTGTGGCGACTGTGGGGCAGAATGATTTGTTCTCCTGTGGACAGGATGATTAGTTCTCCTGTCGAGGCATCCTACCCATGTAGTCTGGGACTCATGGGAAATACCTCTCATCTGATCAATGAGCAGAGAAATGGGGTTAGGGACCATAGTAGTACTATCAATGGACGCATCGTTGTATCTACCATACTCCCTATGCTAGGATGACCTCCATTGATCTGGGATCAATGAAACTGATTTGGGATCAGTATGAGTGGTTTGAGACACTCTCTTGTGATATTGATCTGGGATCAATAAAACTGACTTCGGGTCAGTAGAGAATGGTATGAGACATTCTCGATCAATTCTTCTTCTTCATGGTTCAACAAAGCAGAGTAGTGCAGGGCACTGATGGCAGAGATGGTACAGTCGGACATATGGATCAGCGGATGGAGTTCTCCCTAGTTGAGAGGGAGTATTAAAATTGACAACTAGGGCCAAACTCCATATATGTCATCTTATTAATGGAATTTGATATTTTTCTTGGATCCCTCTCATCGAGAGTTGTAGGATTGATCTAAAGATCATCCGATTCTGATAAATATTCATGGAGATATGAATTTATTTGTGTTATGGGACAATTCGTCAAGATCGGCTAGCAACCAAATAAACCCCACTTGTGCTCAACATTTTAGTATAAATAGAGGTAGCCTTCAAGTCATTTTCAACACACTTGGGATCTCTTCCTCTCTACTTGTCTTTGGGTTTTAGTAGAAGGAGATATTCTAAGGGATAACGTTGCCTTAATCTAGAGGGCAGAAGCCGGAACTATCGGGAATAGCCAGGAACTGCCGGGAACTGCCAGGAAAAGCCGGGAACTGTCGGAACTGCCGAGAAAATCTGGGACTGTCGGGAATAACCGGAATAGCTAGGAACTACCAGGAACAGCCGAAATAGTTGGAACAGCCGAACTGCCGAGAATACCGAGAACTGTCGGGAACTGCCAGGAAAAGCCGGGAAATGCCGGGAACTATGGGGAACTGCTGGGAACTACCGGAACTGCCAGAACTTCTAGAACTGTCGGGAACTGCCGGAACAGCCGGGACAACTGGAACAGTCGGGCACTGTCGGAACAGCCAGGACAGCTAGAACTACCGTGAACTGTCGAAACTATCGGGAATTTTCAGCACTATCAGGAACCGTCGGGAACTGTTGGAGCATCTATCTTCGAAGGAGAGCAACATGCAAGGGAAAACTAACTAGCATTGGGACAGTTGTATGGTACTTAGCAACAAATACACCAAGCATGCAATGTTACAACTAGCATGCAACAACAAGCATGCTAAGGACAACAAGCATGCTAGGGACACCAAGCAAGCAAAGGACAATAAGAAAGCAAGGTGCAGCCTACACATAGGCCAGTATGGCAACATGGTGCGGCAACGGCACATAATGCAGTACAGTGATAGGTACAGTCATCATTAATGAAGCGTGATGAGATGCAGCATAGTGATGATGGGTGCAACATGGTGCAGCGCAATGAGGTGCACCATGATGACGAAATGCAGCACAACGATAGGTGAAGCAGTCACCTTGGAGAATCATTTGAAGCCGCATGTCTTCAACTAATCTCATGTATCATCTTCTTAGAGATGATCTATGCTCTTATCTAGATAAGTCTTCTATTGTAAACGTACTATCTCTCTCTCTCTCTCTAATGAACTATTAAAGAACATATAAGAAGAATTGATCAAGGGTTTCCCCACATTGGGGTTTGTCCCTGGCTAGCGCCACATCTTGTGTCCTCTTGTCTTGGCTTGTCTTCTGCGATTTATGTTTATGTTCTATCTGCAGTTTACTTTAATGTTGATGTGATTTCTAATCTGGAAAAGATATTGAGCTAACTGTGAAAATTGAAATAAATTTCTCTAAGCATAGAACATACCTAAAATTAATAGTTAGAGATGGTGGTGGAAGGTCAAATGGCTTAGGAGGAAAGTAGGGGTCTTCTCCTATCTTCCTAGATGTTTTTTCCACAATTCGGCGTCAAAATAGGCCACTACTGGTCGTCCTACAGGATGTCCTAATGCCTCCTACAGGATGTCCTAATGCTCCTACAGGATTCGGCTGAGAGCAATAGGAGTGATTTGGAAGGTGGTGTAGGTCTTAGGGAAGGTGAATGGTGGGAGAAATAAGGCAAGAGAGTGACTAGGACTTCTTCAGAGCTCAAAACAGAGTTTGAAAGATGGTTGGATTTGCTCAACAAACCTGGAAAGTTGTTCTTATCAAATGATGAATTTGGTAAGGGACTTAGTGGATTTTGATGATCATGGATGGATGAAGTTAGGTTGGGGTTGTTGGTCATGAGATCTCCCTGCACTATTGAAACTCCTGCACTACATCAATCACTGGCATTTATCCATGAATCATGTCAAATAAGAAAGATTTTCAACCATCTTAAGAAAACAAAATTTCATTATCTAGTTGCCTAGTTCATGCATGGAAATGCTTGCAGAATAATGTGAAACACTATGAGATATAACACAAAGCTGAAGATATCATAAATGATAATGGAATCCTATTCTCGAAAACTAAAAATATGCTGGCCTACGTAGCAGAAAGCCCTAAATTCCATAAGAAATCAGAATTCTGTCTTTTTGGGGCTGCATAAGAATTCTTTCCTCAAACCATGGTCCCTGAGGGGAGGAGTAAGGCCAAACCTACCTATTATCAACTTTTTGGTATTCCTCTATCTTTCTAAGCTACTGCTAGCGTAATGCACAAATGGAAGCAAACTAATCAAATCCACAACCACTTGCAATAAAATAATGCCAAAACCAATTCAATCATTAATCTATGAAATCAACTAAGCATACAAGTACAAGAAGAGGAGTCTTTGCTGCTAAGGTTGGGCCCTAACCCAAGAGCTTCAGCTCTCTGGGTCAACTCAGTGTTGGATCAAGAAAATGCTCATTCTCATTATCATATCAGAAAATTACATAGCAATGTCTTCCACAAGTCTTGAACTCGAAAATGCTTAGTGCTCTTACATAAAAAATCTGAATCCTAATGAGGCTCTAGGCCTCATTATTTATACAATTGAAGTCTCCAACGACTCCCTTAAATCTAAGGAGGCTCGGTGCCCAAACTCAAGATGAACTAGCTCTTAACTGTCACTAGCTCGGCTGCCTTTTGATCTTCATGGCTCGGCTGCTTGCAACTTCGAGCTAGTGTGATTTGATGGAGGAATATTCAAATGAGTGAGGATTAAATGAGGAGGATCTATCTCCTACAATCTCTCATCCTTGTCTCATTTGATTTTATGTCCTTAATTAGCTAAAATTGCCATGATTTTATCTCAAAAACCTGCAATCAATGCACATTAGTCCACTAGACATAACACCTTACTTTTACTCATCTCATTAATAAAAATATAATCAAAATATGTAAGGAATTATGAGAATAGTAGATTTTATAAGCTTGAAGGTGTATTAAGGTCCATATAGTTACCCAATGATGAGGCTCATCATCACCCCCCTGCTGAAAGTGTTGCTCATCCTCTGAGAAACTCAATTTATATCCATGTCCTTCATTGCTCTAGTGGCCTCCCTGACATCCCATGCTTCTGCTGTAGTTTCTTCTTCCCGTGAAAAGAATCTTGCCTTCCTCTCTATCTCTTCTCACTACTTTCTTTCTTCCTCTTCTTTCCTTCATTCCAAAATTCCTAAGAGCAATGGTGGACTGAGTCTCAAGCCAATCTAATTGACTTTGAGTCTTTGTAGAGCTTGCTTGTACATGGGTGTTTTGTTTAGTGCCCCTCTCATTCTTTGAGGAGAATGGTATTCTCTTATTTGCAGGTTGTAAGGCAAGGTGTTCCATCTCCTTTGGCAAGCTTGCTTGCTATCATCTCCTAACAACTTGAACATGTCTTCAAAGTGTGTGACTACTTGCTCTTGGGCAACAAGGTACCTAGGTGCAAGCTTAGGGTCATTTGCAATCAGGTTGTGGGTGTTGATGACAGCCATTGGGTTAGATTGCTCAGCTCTTATCATGAAGGGTTATGTCTCTTCTCTTGCCATTACCTTCTTCATCTCTACAACTCTTTCCTCCTCATGATTCATCCATGATGCTAAGGCCATCAATTGCAAGTCCCCTAGTTTTGAATTTGGGTCCCACACATTCAAATCTGTCAAGGCCAAGTTGTGTAGGTAAAACTTAGACATTTTTGCTCTATCTTCCAAGGTGCTTTGATCACAGAGATCAATGAATTGTCTATAGTCTTGGAAGGGCATAGTGCCTCTTTGTGCTAATGTCTTAATTTGGAATTGTAGCCACTATTCCTTAAGATACAAGGCATAATAATTTGTTGGCATCTTGCATTGGATTTCCTTTAAGGATAAACTGGCCAATGTTGTGAACTGACTTTCTCTTTCTTGTAACTGTCCCATTAGCCATGCATTTTCTGCTTCCAGTTGAGCTTTCATCATTGCCTCTTTGTCCCTTATGCTGCTCAGTTCTCTGCCCATATCCTTTAATTTCTCCTCCATGTGGCCAATATCCTCTACTCCTTTAGATTTGACAATTTCCATCCACCTATGTGTTCTTGCCCTTTCTTTTCCAAGCTCAAAGAATAAGGGGATGGAAAATTTCTGTGGAATGACCCTACCCCCTTCAATAAACCTGTAGTAAGAGTCAAGGTTGGGTTTAGGACTAGGTTCTTTTAGTTCTAGGTCTTCATTCTTTGTTTCTTGCTGATTGATACCTTTTTGGTCCATTTTCTAAGTTTCCTGTAGGATTTCCTCTGCTTCCTGTAGGTATTTCTATGTCTCCTGTAGGAGACCTTCTCCCTTTGATGAGGCATACCTTGTGACAGGCCTCCTAACATAAGTGATGGGAGATTTGGGAGAGGTTTGTCCTGATGATCCTTCTCCTTGATTTTTCTCAAGAGGAGCTATCTTTTCTTGCTACTTTGGTGAGTATTCAATGACGATAAGAATTTTGGTGGGTGTTTGAGGTCTTCCTTGCCTGATCCTTGTGCTTTTTCTTGTCCTAAAGTACAATGGGGTTTGTCTTTGTCTCTTCCCTTTTGACTTGATAGGTGAACTTAGGGCAGCAAGAGAAATTGTTGCCTCTTTCTTAGTGGGTTCTGGGGAGTCTCTTGGTGATTCTTCCCCTTCCTTGCCTTTAACTGTAGACCTTTTTTCTTCTTTCTGTTTTGTTTCCTCTTTCCCATTCTCCTTCTCATCTTTGTCTTTCTCTTCTTCCTCTTGTTCCTCACTCTGTTCATTTGTCTCTTCTTTTTCTTTTTCTTCTGTCTCTTCTTCATTTTCCTCCTCCTTTTCTTCCCCTTCTTCCTCCTCTGTTTCCTCTTCATCCCTCTCACTTGCAGTGGGGATTTTGTCATATTCAAGAGCTTTTATTTCTCCCTCTGCGTGTATGCCTCTAAAAGTTGTCCATGTAATAGGGAGTCTTAGGTTTTGCAGAGAATATTCTAAGATAAGTTTGATTAACCCATTATGGGCTAGCTGTTGATGTTTTCCTTCCTACACTTTGATGCTCATATCTATCACTGATTGAAGAAGAAGTAGGGTATACTTAGTCTGTTTTGAGGAGGTGTGTCTGCTCCAAATTTCAGTTCTTGGAGAAGCCTGAATTGGTATCCATACACCACACTGTATCTCCCTTCACATGATAGATATTTAATGAGGTGGTAGCTAATTTCATTCCAAGGGTATGTAAGGCTTTCTCTTCTAACCCCATTTTTGGCTTCCATTGCCTCCTCCCCTTCCAAAAAGAATTTCTTCTTTGCAAGGGTATTGTTGCCCTTATCTTCTTTTCTCCAAGGCAATCCTAAAGGAAGTGTGATGATTCTACTTATGATTTCAGGCGTGATTTCTACTGAGAGGCCTTTTGCCACCGCAGTGGCATGGGTCCTAGTGAGGGGTATGAGTGAGAGAGCAAAGTATCTGGCCACCTCATCATCGTATCCCCTCATTCTTTCAAAGAAACCCATCTAATTGTGCCTTCTGAAAAATTCTACTATAGGAGGGTGCTCATGAATTCTTACTGTGTTTGTGGGTTCCCCCTTGTTAAATCCCCCTGCCATTTTTCCTTTGGTAATTGTGGAGGCTTATATGGGTATAATTTGAGAATTCTAGTGGGTGAGAGATTTATATGATAATCTTGCAATGTAATTCCCCTAGACTTCAACTTCCTTAACCAAATGGAGGATTTTTCTTTACTTTTTAAACTGGAAAATTTGGAAAGTTATAGCTCCTACCTCTTGTTTACTGTCTGATGAAGCCAACCTTTAATCTTTCCTCTCTAAATGCCCATTGATAATCCTGTAGATGACTGCTCTGTATCCTGTAGGTTTTCCTGTAGGACCCTGTAGGTGCTCTTGCGCTAAAAAATGCTCACTATTTTTTCTGTAGATACTGCTTCAAGGGCTAAGAGAAACCTTGCTTCGATGAATCCTCGAGATTGTGAATGCTTCATTTGCATGGAAATCATTGTTTTATTTCCTCATATGGGTGATTATGTGGGATGATGTGTTGGATGCCTAAGTATGAGCGCCCACTTTTGGATTGTTGATCCCACTACCTGATCCGGATCTTGGGAGGAGGCCCCCAAGATCTAAAAGATTGAAATGGATCTTGGGAGGAGAGACCCCCAAGATCTGAAAACTTGAATTGCCAAAAGAAAAAAAGAGGAGAATGCCCAATAAACAAAAACCACAAAGAAACTTTTTATTAAAACCGATAATAACTGTAAAGGCTACATTGTGGCAGACAATCTATCCTTTTACAAAATGTGACTTGTTACTTATAGTATTTTTCAGTTACAATACCACGAGTCAATTCCATGGGTGAATGAATACCATGGGTGGATTTTACAATACCACGGGAAGATGCCATTTACATTACCATGGGTAAATTCCATGGGTGAATGAATACCATGGGTGGATTTTACAATACCACGGGCGGATGCCATTTACAATACCATGGGTAAATTCCATGGGTCGATGAATAATATGGGTGGATGAGTACCATGGGTTGATGCCATTTTCCATTCGGATCATTCCTCCCTCCTTAAGAAGCAATGGTCCCCATTGCGTAAAGTTCCCTCCTGCAAAGCCTTTGTTGAATATGAAGATCCACTGAAGATAAGGGTTTTACGTGGTTAACCCAAAACCCTGATAAATGAAGATCTGAGGATAGAGATACCCTGTAATGCTTGTGACCAACTGTGATTCTGACAGTGTGTGGCCTAGCAAATGGACTTCGATGAACTGTGGGTTTGTGGATGACCCATAACCATGAAGAACGAAGATCCGAGGATAGAGATACCCTATAATGCTTGTGACCAACTGTGATACTAACAGTGTACGGCCTAGCAAATGGACTTCGATGAAGTGTGGGTTTGTGGATGACCCACAACCGTGATGTTGGTTGCTGATGAAGTAGCAGGTGCCTACATAGCCTGGGGTGGGAGGGCACATCTCCAAATAACCCAAGCCGATTGCTGCTATGTTGAAACTGATGAATGTGAAGTAGGTGCCTACTAAAGTGGGGTGGGAGGGCACGTCTCCAATGGAAACCCACTCTGAATGCTGCTCCAGAATTAAAATGGACATAACTCGGCCAATATAACTCAGAATATTTATTATAACCTGTTTTTGGAAGCAGAAGGACTGATCCGGATCTTTGGAGGAGGCCCCCAAGATCTAAAAGATTGAAATGGATCTTGGGAGGAGAGACCCCCAAGATCTGAAAACTTGAATTGCCAAAAGAAAAAAAGAGGAGAATGCCCAATAAACAAAAACCACAAAGAAACTTTTTATTAAAACCGATAATAACTGTAAAGGCTACATTGTGGCAGACAATCTGTCCTTTTACAAAATGTGACTTGTTACTTATAGTATTTTTCAGTTACAATACCATGGGTCAATTCCATGGGTGAATGAATACCATGGGTGGATTTTACAATACCACGGGCAGATGCCATTTACAATACCATGGGTAAATTCCATGGGTCGATGAATAATATGGGTGTATGAGTACCATGGGTTGATGCCATTTTCCATTCGGATCACTACCACTCCATCATTCCTCCTTACCTTGTAATCATCTCCCACTTTGATCATCCGTAACTTAACCATTTTTGGCCTTATCTCCTTTTTCTTCTAATTTGACCACTGCCACATGTGGAGTGATTTAATTGTATTCTCCTTGTCGACTGGCCGAAGGTGGCCAAGTTAACTGGCCACCTTTGCTTATAAAACCAACTCTTACACAATCCTACATTTTTTTATAGCTGCCTTGATGATGTTGCTTGTTGAAGAATGATGTCCCTGTGTTGTGTATTTGCTGCATATTTTTTATTATTGGCCTCCTTTGATGCTTATTTTCTTTGATGTGCGAGTGCTGGAGAGTGTTGTTGATGATCCTACTGAGCTCTGGAGGAGCTTCCTTGACATTGGGATCTCTACGCTGAAGATGACTGCAACCCTGTGAAATTTCATTTTGTGGGATAGGCTGCTACAGGATTTCCTATAGGAAACCTACAGGATGTCTTGTAGCTACCTCTCCCCTAAACTTTTCATTCTTTTTTCACTTCTGGAGCATGAGGATTGTTGTCATGGGTAGAGAAGGGATCTACTAATTGGTAGGGGAGAGGTATAGCCTTCAGGTATTATCCCTTTGTTTTTTGTTCTTACCCTCTTCTATTTGTTTTTTTTTCTCTGAAAACTGTAATCTTTTTGGAACTGACTTATTGGATGAATGTGGGGATAATCATGATGGTGAGAGGCATGGTGATGAAGTGGTGGAGTAAACATTTTATTTTTTGACACAGGCTAGTCATCTCATTGCTCTAGGTTCATTTTTTTTAGGATTCCCAAGCCACTGTAATTCCTACAGGATCCTCCTATAGGTTTACAGGGAATCCTGTAGAAAACACAAAGCCTGTGTAAACTGAGTTGGAGGAGTTCATAAATGGAGGGATTGATGGGATGATGAAGAATATGGGATGGACGAATGAAAATATTGAGTGTATAGGTCCTTCAACTCCTCTCAAGTTGCTATGATCCTCCTTCTGTTGACCTGCAAACAACATTTTCAAAGTTTTCTTTTTCTCTCATTATATATATATATATATATATATATATATATATATATATATATATATATATACATTGTTTTTTTTAACAAATACTATGCCTCCAAGAGGTTTTCATCCTAGCTGCTTGCTCTAGGTGCCTCAAAAGAGGTTTTCACCCAGAGATCTTTTATTTTTTCTTTTTTCGACACCATTGGGCCGCCTCGAGAGGTTTTCAACCCAACAGTGGGACTCAGGTGCTTCATGGAGGTTTTCACCATAGCCTCTTTATTTTTTATTTTATTTTACAAGGACTTGATGGAGTAGAAGTCTACTACCATCACTGTCTCGCTGATGCCATTGATGAATTCTTGCTTTGATAAGGGCTTCTTGTAGACTTTCAATCTGTGCCCATTGACAAGTAAAGAAATAGCCTCTGCATCAATGGTTCTTACCTGTACTGAACCATTATCATGGCATTTTTCTATGACATAAGACCCTAACCATCTAGTCCTTAACTTGCCTTTAAAATCCTTGTATCTGGAATCATACAACAGAGCCAATTCACCTTCTTGAAACTGTTTGTCATTTATGTTCTTGTCATGCCAGATCTTCCTTTGAACTTGAGTCACCTCTGTGTGCAGGAGGGCCTGCATTCTAAACTCATCTAACTCCTTTCGCTGCAGCAATCTCTCTTGTTGTGCCCTGGTGAGATCTAGATCTAGTTGTGCTACCATTCTTAAGGTGTTGTATTCAAATTTAATGGACAACAGGGCCTTCTTCCCATAGAGTAAATTATAAGGAGTGAATCCAGTGGTGGTCTTCCAGGTGGTATTGTAGGCCCAAGTGGCCTCAATTAATCTATTTGCCTAGTCCTTTCTGCTGCTGCTAATCACTTTGGTCAGAATTTTTTCCAGCGCTCTGTTGGTTACCTCCACTTGCCCATTAGCTTGTGGGTGGTAAGGAGTGGATGTTCTATGCTTGATCTTGTGTTAGATTAACAAATTTTCAATCATGTGAGATGTAATTTGGTTGCCTTGATCAGTGACCAGTTCTCTAGGGTACCCAAATTTATAAAATACATTTCTACTTAAGAATTCAACCACTTTCTTCTTTCTTGCTGCTTTGATGGCCTTGGCTTCAACCCACTTGGTTAAATAGTCAGTGCACACAATGATGTATTACTTTTGCCTAGATGTAGGGTCAATGGGTCCAATGAAATCCATGCCCCACTTGTCAAATGGCTCGAAAGTCACTTGAGGTTGTAGAGTCATTTCATCCATTGGGGTAGGTTTCCCCATCCTTTGGCACCTATCACACTGACTAATATACCTCCTCACATCCTGGTGAAGGGTGAGCCAGTAATAACCAGCTTGTACCACCTTGAATGTTGTCCTTTTGGCTGCTAAGTGACCTCCACAAGGCCCACCATGACAGATCAGAAGGATGTCAAAGACTTCTTCCTCCCTGACACATCTTCTCAGAATTTGATCTGGGCCTAGTTTGAAGAGGTTTCCCCCAATATAAGTGAATGGGGCGCCCTACCTCACAATATTGTTTTTCTCTTTGGAGGACATATTCGATAGAAACTGTGAAGACACCAAGTAATTTTCTATGTCAGCAAACCATGGAGAGAGAACTGAAATGGCGAATAAGTGTTCATCCAATAACTGATCATCAACCATTCCTTCCTCCCCTGCAGGCAAATTTAATCTGGATATAAAATCTACAACAACATTCTATTTGCCAGGCTTATCAATAATAGTTAGATCAAACTGTTGTAATAAAAGTAACCATCTAATAATCCGGGAATTTACATCAGGTTTATTCATCAAGTATTTAGTTATAGCATGGTCAGTATGTACAAATGTATGGTAACCTGTAATGTAATGCCTAAATTTTTTCAATGAATGCACAATAGATAGGAGCTCCTTTTCAATCATTGTATAGTTCAGTTCGGCCTTTGACAGATTCTTACTAATGAAGCAAATGGCATAAGGTAACTTGTCATCCATCTAGCCTAGAGCAGCTCCTATGGCTTTGTGAGAGGCATCAACATGTATATGGAAAGTAAGGGCCCAATTTGGGCCTCAAAGAATAGGTGCAATGGTCAACTTGTCCTTTAAGGTGTCCAAGGCCTCTTGACAACTTTTTGACCATAAAAATTTAGAGTCTTTGGCCAATAACCCAAATAAAGGAGAAGCTAACTTGCTAAAGTCTTTTATAAATCTCCTATAGTATCCAAATAAACCTAGAAAACTTCTGACATCCCCTTGTTTTTGCGGAGGTGGGACCCTTTGGATGATGGCTATCTTATTTGGGTCCACCTGCGGTCCTTTTTGGGATATTGAACGACCTAGAGTAGTTCCTGTAGTCATTAAGAATTCACATTTTTCGGGACTAAGGGACAAGTTCATTTCAATGCATTTGTTCAACACCTTACCCAAGTTGGACAAAGCCTCTTGGAAATCACACCCATAGGGTGTAAAATCATCCATATAAATTTCTACTACATCATGGACTAGCTCGACAAAGATACTCAGGATTACCCTTTGAAAAGTGGCAGGGGCATTGCATAGGCCAAAAGGAAGGATGCTATAAGCGAAATTACCCCAAGGAAAAGTGAAAGTGGTTTTATCTTGGTCCTCTGGGCTAACTTGGATTTGATTGTACTCGCTGAACCCATCTAGGAAATAAAAAAAATTCTTCCCTACCTGGCCATCTAGCATTTGGTCAGTGAAAGATAGAGGGAAATGGTCATTCTTTGTTGCTTTGTTTAACTCTCTGTAATCGACACAAATCCTATGCTTCCCATTTTTATTTGGAACCAACACCAAATGAGAAACCCACTCACTGTCTGAGATACAATAAATGAATCCTGCATCCAACAACTTTTGCAGTTCTTCTTTGACTATATCTTTGAGAGCTGGATTCATTCTCATTTGGGGTTGTCGAACTGGTTTGCACCCTTCTTTGATTTAAATGTGGTTAGTACACACCAAGGGGTGCACTCCCTTCATTTCCTTGTAACTCCAAGCAAAGACATCCAGATGTTCCCTTAGCATGTTGCACAACTTTTCTTCTTGGTGTACAGAAAGAGATGTTTATTTTCAAAGTTTTTTCAGGGCCGAATTCTATGGTTTTGACACGGATAGGGTTTTAATGAGCTAAGCATAGATCAATCTGATGGTTTCTCTTAGTTTCCTTTAATACTTCTTTTAAATAAAAGGTGTTGGGAGTTTGACTTTGGAGTATGTGTATAATCAAATCATCTTCATCCCGCTATCCTCCTCCCATGGAAGTTTCTAGGGTATAGAGTTGGGCTGAGTAGATTTCATCTTCCTCCTCTTCTAGCCATAAAGGTAAGTCATGTTCTAGATAACTGCTTGGACATATGCCCAATTTTTATTGTCATAATTTCAGCCCTACAACTGATGTAGGCATCGACAGTGGCTAACCAAGGTCTCCCAAGTATGAGAGGATAACTAGTAAGTTTGGCCTTAGGCTGGAGAACTAGGAAGTCTACAGGGTACTCCGAGGAGTCAATGGAGACCATCACATCCTCAACAATCCCCTCAAGGGCTACTATGGAATGGTGTGCAAGTTGCCAGACTGTTGTGGTCTTTCTTAATGACCACTGGAGATTAAACTTGAGAATGGTGTCCTTAGTCATTACATCAATGGTAGCCCCAAGATCAATCAAAGTGTGTGGGACAATGGTACCATTGATGTGCACATCTACTATAGGGCTTCCAAGGTCCAAATACTTTGAGCAAATTACCTACCCCAGTATTAAGTCGGACAATTTTCCAATGACATTAATGGTAGGGGTCTCTCTTTTTCGCCTCCCTCGATGTTTGAAACATGTGTCTTTAATCAATTTGTTGTAAATAGGTACATCCTTGATGGCTTGGAGAAGTGGAATTTTGACACATAGTTTTTTCAATTCACCCAGAAGTTCATTCTCCTCTAGGGTAGGTTGGACTGGATGAGTTAATATTTTAGGAAAGGGTGGTGGAATCACTCTAGGCATGCTTTCCTCTCTTTCCCCCTCACTCTCCCTAGGTGGAGATGGAGGTTGGTTGTCTGGGAGTACTCTCCCAGATCTTAGGTTGATTTCCTGAATCTCCATAGCATATACAAGATATGATGTATCTCCACTATATACTTGTTGTGCCTGTCTGTTGTTCTGGTTCAGATTTGGCTGGGCAGGCATCTGAGGTTGTTTAGATGGAGCAGGGTCTAAAAGTTGTGGTTGAGCAGGAGGTGGAGGCAATAAAGCTTGAGTATTGTTGTATGGGGGCCTCCACCCCTGGGGTGGTGCATTCCACTGAGGTTATGGCGGAGTATATCGCTGAAATGACTCGTTGGTTTGCTGGGAATGGTACTGAGGTGCAAAAGACCAAGGAGGAGGGGTAGACCAAGAGGGATGTGCAAGGGGCCCCCAATAGGAAATGGATGTGTTCTGGTTAGGATTGTAATATGCATGGGATGACCCTTGCATGCCCTGTTGGTATGGCCGAGGCCCCTGGGGTCTCCTTTGTTTTATGTAGCAGAGCTGTTTAGTCACCCCTTCAGTTTCCTGATACACAACTTTTAGTCTAGGTAGAGAAGGGCACTTGTCTGTGGAGTGGTTTTCTTCACAGACCGAGCATATTTTGATTAGGTTTAATGGACATTCATTCCTAGGGTGCCTCCTTGTGCATCTAGGGAAAAAGATGGTTAATGCTCCCTCTAATTCTTCCTTTTTTCTCTTGAAGTGCATAGTTTCCATCTGTAGGGCAAGGGTTTGCAACATTTCACTCTTGAAATCTTCTAGCATATTTCCAATTTCATCTTTTATGGATGTGTTGGAAGAGGATGAGCTGGCCATTGATTGACTACCCCTACCCTTTTTCCTGGCTGCCCTAGAATGGTTCCTAAAGATAGTCTTGATATCTACATAGGGTAGCTACTAGATGTCCCCTCCTGCGAACAGGTTTAAGGTATCCAAAATATCTTCCCTTACCTCTCGTAGTAGGACTAGCTTCAGTGACTCAGGATCAAGTGTGCATCTGGCCCTTTTGTAGCTAAGCTGGAATCTTTCTTCATAATCCTCTAAGGATTCATCATGCACCAAGGTCATTCTAAAAATTTCCTCTTTAGTGTCTTTGGACCTGCAGTAGTCTCGATACTTTTTGTTGAAGGCTTGTTGCATCTGAGCCCAGGTTGTGATGTTATCCCCAGCTAAACCCATGAACCAACGCATAGCTGCATCCTTGAGAGTGGATGGGAATAATTTCAACTTCTGTTAATCAGTGGTGTAATCATAAGTTCTACATATGATAGAAAACTCAAACAAGAAAGTATTTGGATCTTCTGAGGTCAGGCCATGGAAGTGAGGAAGAGTAGAGGGGCTTATGTTTTTCATCTTGGTATCCCCATTAGTTTCTCTAATGGGAAAGACACCCTCAATTCTTTCTCTATCTCCTCTTTCATTTCTATTTTCAGCCATTAAGTCGGTTGGAATGGGTTCTCCTTCTTCTTCTCCCCTTGTAGGCTCTTCAAAAATCTTTAGTTGTTCGCCTAAGGGGTCCTCCACTTCATAGCTACTGAAGAAGAGGGAAGGTTGGTTGTTTGAAGTGGTGGGGTATTTGGTAGAAATTTTCCTAGGTTATCCATATTCCTACGAGGCATGAAAGAAGTGTTTTTGTTTTGTTTGGTGGGGTTTTTCAAACTTTGAGACTAATTGCGGAATTGAAATAACAAACTAAATGGAAACTAACTGTTGAATGAAATCTCACTTGTAGAATGGAAAAGAAAGCAAACCAAATTAAAATTACTTTTGCAAAAATGAAGCTAATAGAAAAATGTTAGAGATAAGAAATGGAAGAAAGAAAACAGAAATCACATCTTACTCAGACATCTCTTTGGCAACGGCACCAAAAAGTGATGAGCACCAGTATTGCAGCGAGAGTGTTGCAAATCTTGGGGCTACCAATTTTACTTTATCAACCCGGGGTCTGTACAAACTTGGAGGTGACAATGTTGTATACACAAGCATATGCAATGGGTCCACTCTGTCACTGCTAAGCTAGCGATAGATCAATATAGTTTCTCAAACCAACGTTCTATTGATTCAGAAGAAGCTTGATTACCAATGAGGAAAGGGAAAATTTGCACTAACTGAAATCTTGTCTACTGTAGTAAGGAAACACTGAAATCAAATGCTCAAACACACCATTCATCTAACTAACTATTAAAAGGCTTTGCTTCAAAAGAATGCTAAGTTAACATGTTTGTAATCCTACTGTCCTAGGCATGCAATCTGAAATAACCAAACATTCTACTATTGTCTATATAAATGAACACAATAATTCTTTTTCCTTTTTGTCCTTTCTGTGTGAAAATGTGAGTGCTAAATCCTCTTGGTGATGTGGCAGGTGGGTTAGAGATGGTGGTGGAATGTTAGATGGCTTAGGAGGCAAGTAGGGGTCTTCTCCTATCTTCCTAGATGCTTTTTCCACAATTCAGCCTCAAAACATGCCACTACAGGTCATCCTACAGAATGTCCTAATGCCTCCTACAAGATGTCCTAATGCTCCTATAGGATCCCCTGTATTCCTACAAGATCCGGCCGAGAGAAATAGGAGTGATTTGGAAGGTGGTATAGGGATTAGGGAAGGTGAATGGTGGGAGAAATAAGGCAAGTGAGTGATTATGACTTCTTCAGAGCTCAAAACATAGTTTGTAAGATGGTTGGATTCGCTCAACAAACTTGGAAAGTTGTTCTTATGGAATGATGAATTTGGCGAGGGACTTAGTGGCTTTTGATGATCATGGATGGATGAATTTAGGTTGGGGTTGCTGGTCATGAGATCCCCCTGCACTATTGAAACTCCTGCACTGCATCAATCACTGGCATTTATCCATGAATCATGTCAAATAAGAAAGATTTCCAGCCACCTTAAGAAAACAAAATTTCATTACCTAGTTGCCTAGTTCATGCATGGAAATGCTTGTAAAATAATATGAAACACTATGAGATCTAGCACAAGGTTGAAGATATCATAAATGACAATGGAATTCTATTCTTGAAAACTAAAAACCCTAAATTCCATAAGAAATCATAATTCTGTCTTTTTGGGGCTGCATAGGAGTTCTTTCCTCAAACCATGGTCCCTGAAGGGAGGAGTGAGGTCAAACCTACTTATTATCAACTTTTTGGTATTCCTCTATCTTTCTAAGCTACTGCTAGAGCAATGCACAAATGGAAGAAAACTAATCAAATCCACAACTACTTGCAATAAAATAATGCTAAAACCAATTCAACCATTAATCTATGAAATCAACTAAGCATACAAGTACAAGAAGAGGAGCCTTTGCTGCTAGGGTTAGGCCCTAACCCAAGAGATTCAGCCCTCTGAGTCAACTCAGGGTTGGATCAAGAAAATGCTCATTCTCATTATCATATCAGAAAATTACATAACAATGTCTTCCACAAGTCTTGAAATCGAAAATGCTTAGTTCTCTTACATAAAAAATCTGAATCCTAATGAGGCTCTAGGCCTCCTTATTTATACAACTGAAGTCTTGAATGACTTCCTTAAATCTAGGGAGGCTCAACTCCCAAGCTCAAGATGAATTGGCACTTAACTATCACTGGCTCGACCGCTTGCAACTCCGATCTAGTGTGATTTGATGGAGGAATATTTGAATGAGTGAGGATTAAATGAGGATGATCTATCTCCTACAATCCCTCCTCCTTGTCTCATTCGAGTTTCCGCCCTTAATTAGCCAAAATTGCCATGATTTTCTCTCAAAACCCTGCAATCAATGCATATTAGTCCACTAGACACAACACCTTACTTTTACTCATCTCATTAAGCAAAATATAATCAAAATATGTAAGGAATTATGAGAAGAGTGGATTTTAATAAGCTTGGAGGTGTATTAAGGTCCATATAGTTACCCAATGATGAGGCTCATCACCTATGTAATAGAGACATCCATCAATCCATGTAAGCCTTCTGCTTTGTTTCACAATCTTTTGACATTATTTCTTTGAGAGATAGTGTGGAAATTTATCTGCAGCCAAGTACTTAGCAATATATGCAAACCAACGAGAATTAGTAGAAATCAGAAATAAGTGCTCAATAGGAAAATAATCTTCTACTAGGGGCTCATTTTCATTAGATGTGAGTCTAGAGAGAAAATCACCCACAATATTATCCTTTTCTGGTTTATTTAGGATGGTGATATCATATTCTTGTAATAACAATAACCATCTAGTAACTCTATCATTGTAATTAGTTTATTCATTAAATACTTGATTGCAACGTGGTCGGTGTGTAATTTTATTGGATAACCTATGATGTAATGTTGGAATTTGTTGATTGCATAGATAACCACAAGGAACCTTTTTTCAGTTACCATGTAGTTTAGCTCTGTAGGTGAGAGGTTCTTACTGACATAGTAGATTGCATACATGTCTCCTTCTTCAACTTGTCATAGCACAACTCCTATTGTGGTGTTTGAGGCATCCATGGAAACATATGGGACAGACCAATTAGGTCATCTTAAAACCAAAGCGACTCTAATTCTTCGAAAGCATGCTGACATCATTTTGTCCATACCAGTTCAAATTTTTTAGTTAGTAAAGAAAACAATGGACGAACAATTTGTGAAAAAAATTCAATAAATTATCGATAGTAACCAGCATGTCCCAGGAAGTTGCATATTTCTTTTTGTGAGTGAGGAGTGTAGAAATTTAATATCATCTTAATCTTTGTTCGATCGGACCACTTGAATACCTTTTGTTGAAATGTAATGACCTAACACAATCCCATAAGTTAACATCATTTGACACTTGAGATTGCTAAGGGCCACATTAGATTCCTTACACCTTATTAATGTTTTTTCCAAATTAGTTAATGCCTCATAAAACTCATCACCATAAGTTGTGAAATCATCCATATATATCTCCACATAGTCATGTATCAGATCATAGAATATACCAATTACAACTCATTGAAAAGTGGTAGGGACAATACACCATCAGAATGGTAGATATTGATATGCAAATGTCCCCCATGGACAAGTAAATGGTGTCTTATCTTGGTCTTTAGACACAATTTGGATATGCTTATAGTTGAATTTGTTGAGGAAAGGAAAATGCTTCGTTCCTACTAGGGTGTCCAAGACTTGGGCGGTAAGAGGATGCGAAAAATGTTCTTTGTGAGTTGCCTTGTTAAATCCTTGATAATCTATGAAAACTCTCCATTTCCCATTTTTCTTGGGTACAATGAAAAGAGAGGATACCCGTTGGCTATCACAAATTGGGTAAATAAAATCAGATGCAAGTAATTTTTGTAGTTCCTCCTTTAGTATATCTCTCAATACTAGATTCATCCGGCGTTGGGTTTGGAAAATATGTTTAGATCCTTTCTTAATATATATGTGATGTGTTCATAATTTAGGATTGATACCCTTCATGTTTGAGTAATCCTAAGCAAATGCATCACTATGTTTTTGTATTACCTAGATCAACTGCTCCTTTTGTTATTCATTCAATCCCTTGTTAATGTTCAAGGTTTAGCCAAGACTAATTTCTATGGATTGTATAGTGGAATCCTAATCTTCTTCGGTTGAAAGCTCATTCTCTGTAGGTGAAGTGCTTGTTGAGGTGAGGGAATCTTTGATCTCGGGGTGTAAAATGTGATTGTGTGTGTGTGTGATTTGAAGAAGAAGAGGAGGCTATGAAATCATTGATCTCATATTCATCTATTTTCTCATGAATGACCAAGTATTGGTGTATTGAAAGGTATTGAGGAATTTCTCTCTCTGCATCACTATCCTCCTCTTTAGTCCAAATTGGTTTTTGGAATCTATATTAGGCTCGATGGGATGATAAAGGGTTAACTATTTCATAGAGGTTCCATGTGAGATGGTCGTGTTGCTTGACCTATAGCGAATGTAAGCATCAACAGGGGCCAACCAAGGTCTGCCCAATATCAAAG
Organism: Pinus tabuliformis; assembly: GCA_031772625.1. NCBI lineage: Eukaryota > Viridiplantae > Streptophyta > Pinopsida > Pinales > Pinaceae > Pinus > Pinus tabuliformis. The sequence goes on from CM062818.1 coordinate 1,305,742,878, forward strand.
CATGCCCACCGAAGGAGAGTTTCATTTCCAAAATCATGAAAGATGCAGGATATTCCCATGAATCCACTAAAACTATGACATCCTCTAATATCCCTTTTGTTTAATGGTAAATTTGTTACCAAGTTGTAACATGGTGGGGATCTGCTTAAGACTAGAGAGTCCTAAGACTTCCATAGTTTCACACATCATAACATTAATTGCAACACCCAAATGATTCAATTAATGTGTTGGGAATAACAATGTTGTTAAACTGCAAATTAACCACTGGGTTGCTAGGGTCATAATACTTGGCTTCTAAGATCGCACCCACCATTAGTTTTGACAGAGTTTTCCCATAACATGGATAGTTTGGGGGTCTTTCTTCTTTCTCTCAGGTTTCCTCAAATAAAGTTCCCTAAATGCTTTAAAGTAAATAGGCACATCTTTGATGGCTTGAAGTAATGGTATCTGTACACACACATTTTTAAGTTCCCCCAAGAGATCAAATTCAAGTTAAACAATAGGTTTCTATTAGCTTAATTTGTTAGGGTAAGGTAGAGTCTGGGGTTCATGATGTGGTGATTCTAAAGTTAATTTCTATCTAGATTCTTCATTCCACACCTCTTTGTTAGATATTCAATACAAGATTGAGTTTGTTTATAGGTTAGGGTCCTCCCAAATAACAAATGAATATCATTGAAATCTAGTGAAGAGATAGAGTAAGTAGGATAGGTGGTTGCAACTTGTGCAAGCTGAGTTTCCCTCCCATTATTCAGGTTAGGGATTGGTTGTGTAGACAATTGAAGTCTAGAAGGGTTAGATATTAGCACTTGCAATTGTGGAGGAGGAAGGATTTGCAAGTGAGGTTGTACAATAACTTGTGAGGGTGCTCCATAGGTAGGATTCCTCCACCCTAGTTTCCAATGCTAGTTTGGGGGAGGAGGAGCCCATGATTATGTTGGCAGATTCCACGACTATGAGTTGTATTGCGTATCAGGGTTGCTCCAATAAGAATTATTATAAAACTAAGATTGGCCTTGGACCAAACTTGGAGGTTTGAGCTGCCATGGTTTCTTTGGAGCCATAAAGTACAAATTCTCTTGCTTTTTCGCTTCTTCATGTACAACCTTCAAACCAAGCAAATACAAATATTTATCAATGTTATTGTAATTCCCACAGATAGCACAAATATCTACCTGATTCACTCGAAATTCCCTAAGTGGATGTCATTTTCAACATTTTGGACGGAACATATCTAAAGCCACTTCTACTTCCTCCTTTTTCTTCTTAGTATCCAATAAATCCAATTGAGAACCCAAGGAATTGAGCAGGTCAGTTTTGAAGTTTTCCAATAAGTTCCAATTCAGCTTTGGTGACTCTATTTGTGACAACCTTAGTATTTCTTGCCATCATTTGTCGTGGTCCTTTGCTTGCTTTGGATGCTATTCGAGTTTATCTTCGACATATTTTTATGATGCCATTATATTCTAGCTGAGAAACATCTCCTCCACCCATCATGTGTAGGAGATCCACATACTCGTCTCAAATTCCTTGTAACAACAAAATTCAATGTGTCTAAGGGGTCAAGTCTTCTTGCCTTTCTTTGCTCAACTTGTAATTAAATATCTCAACATAAATCCTCAAGACTTTAATCTTACTCTTGGGTAATTCTAGAGACATCCTCTCTTCTTTCCATTTAGAATGACATTGGAATATTTTTTTTCCTTTTTCCCTCTATAATTTAATGATTGCAATCACATTTTTACACGTATTTCTTATTTTTTGTGTAGCGAGTTCCATCGAAAGTATGCAACATGGGTACTCCTTGAATGAAGGATTAAATTTCGCATGCAAATAGTGTTCCCGCTCAAAATTTGAGTAAAACCGCAGGGAGATAAGTTGAAAATATGAGTTGAAAAAGTAGTTTTCTTATTTTTTTATTTTTAATCTTTTTACCTTTTTAATCCAAAAATGGTGAATCATCTTCCATGGTTGACATCATCATATTTAATTCTATTAGTTCTTATAAAGTTGATTTTGGTTGTACATTTTTGTTTTGAGACCCATTTTAGACCTCAAAATTTCTCTAATGCAATGCTAGCTTGGTCGAGGCTCATGAACCAACATAATGCCACATATTTCAATGCGGAGGGAAAGAGATTTAGCTTATAAGCATTGGTTACATAATCATAGATTCAACAAAGGGCATCAAACTCAAAAAGAAGGTATCAGGGTCTTCTTTAGAGAGACCATGGAAGTTCAACAGTGAAGAGTGAGGAATGTTCTTCATTTTAGCATCCGAGTCCATTTCCGTGATGGGGAATCCGAAGAAGTCAAATTCTTCTTTAACAAGCCGGTGTGCTATCTCTTATAAAGGAGTATTTTCTTCTTCTAAAGGTGCCTTTAAAGATTCAGGAAAGCTCTTGCTTTCGAGGTGGTACTCCTCAGAAGGACAAGGTTCACTTTTTGAAGGGTTCTAATCATTGAATTGATTTTCAAGAAGGTATTGTTCATTCTCTATAGAGCTCTGCCTAATGAGTTGGAAAGATGGATTATCCATAATCAATTCTAATGTTATATCAAAGATCTATTCAATTCCAACTTTTTGTGCAAGGCTTTGAACCATGGAAGGAGAAGGTCCAGGCTTCTTTTTGGCAAGAGAGCTTGCTATTGGTGTCAAGTAATTTCGTTGACCTTGTTCCTTTCCCTCTTGCAAATGTCCTACATTGTTAGTATGGGGGTTTTCTTGATAAATATACCAAGTTGGTCCCTACTCCTAGGAATCTAACAAGTCATACTTAAAGATAAAAGGTTAGAATAATCAAATCTTGAAAATTTAAAAATCAACAAATAAATCCACACAAAATTTGACATAAAATTGATTGTACTATTGACAATTCCCCATCAATGGCACAAAAAATAATGGGCTTTTAAATTAATTATAATTATTTTAATGAATAATTGATCAATTGTGCATTTAAATTGTTAATCTAAGGTTTGTTTAAAACTTTGAACTATCACACACATTCTATGCTAGTGTAATTTGTTATGTGTCATGAATTTATAGTAATATAATGGTTGTCACACTTCAAGATATATATTCTTTCATAGGTCAATAATCTAGCAAAACAAACCACACTTGTGGGAAATAAAGCACACTTGTAGGAAAGTTTATTGCAAGAAAAGTAAATCACACTTGCAGAAAAGGAAACACACCAATTACTAAGAGTGACATGTTCTAACGTGATGGTTTCTTAGTTTGTTGTAACAATGATGCAATGGAACACGCCTAGGATGCAATGTATGATAAACAAACAACCTACAAATAATATTCAAACAAGACACAATTCTCAATTATAAGATATTACTGAAAACAAAATAAAAATAAGATTCAAACGAGTTGCAAAAACAACCAGATTGTCTAGAAAAACATAAATCCATCCGCAAAACATTAATCCTATGATTAGTCCCTAGAATTATGTAACCCAGAGTTGCAGTAGCAAGTAATTTGATTACAACATTAACAAATATTAGAATTTCAACATAAGGAAATTAATTGTGTTGTAGAAAAAGGAAACTATGACTTACAACAAAAGGACATTAATCAAAGTTACAATGAAACATAAATCAATTAACAACAATGTAACTAATTGTAATTTAACCAGAATTGGAAGGCTAATCTACTTGCTAATGCTAACTAGTTGTACCAATCTAAGGAGGGGTCTCTACCTCTTTAGATGAGATATCGTAACACCTTCAATCACATGATCACAAGATAGATATTTGAACGAGTGGAACAGAGGAATATTTCGACTACAACAAACAAAAAATCATACAATAGTTAACAATAATTTCTTTTGTTCTCCTCTCCCGAGCTTCAAAGGAAGTTGGTTATATATACAAATATTCCAATGTCTAAACCGAGTGATAGATTATATGACCAACTTGAGAAAATAAGGCGACACATCTTGTTACAACAATATATTTAGAATTTGGTACAGTTTGGGAAAAAGATGACTTAGGTTAGTTGGCCATTATTGGTATTGAGTTTTTCTTCATGATTAGTCACCCACTTTCCTCCATCACCTTCAATTGAGAGAAAAACATGTTTGTTGTATAGCTAGAGCATTGATTGTCAAGTTATCGTAGTGTACCAAAGTTGTAGTGATGTAAAGTCAATTCATTCATGAGTTGCAACAACTTCGTTGGTCCTGGATGAATTGCAACATTCCCTTTAGTGATCATGTTGGAGTTGCAACACTGTAGAGAAGTTTCAACAGTGGGATGTGTTATATTCTTTCCACGACTAGCCCACCTAGTTAACTAGGGGAAAAATCCCCCCCTTTGTTGTGTCGATTGCGTGGTGGGGGGGCACAGGGGGTTTGAGGGGAGCAAGTAGCCCCCCTCTACAAGGTCCAGGGCAGCGCCCTGGGGAAATTTTTTTAGGACCCTATACTAGGTGGGACAAACCTACCTATGGTTTTGTGCATGGTTTTAGCACATGGTTTTGGGCGCGATGATTTTTCGGTCCATGTTATTGGATGCTTCAACATGTATATATATGTATTGTAAAATTCAAAGGAACATAATGAAGAATCAAACTGGTAGTCTCGGTTTTGGGATCAAGGGGAAAATCTCTATGTATATGTGTTATGCTCTCGCATTGTTTATTTTTTGTTCTTAGAATTCGTAAGCAGGTAATTTCTGTATGGGGTTAAAACCTACATTTGGCATCGAAGTTGTTTTGGCTTAAAGGGGACACCTTTGTTGCTGATGGGTTTCGCTCAGGCCTGTGGTGGACCCTGTTCAGTGGGAGATATGCAGGATCGATTCTGGTGGTGAAAGAAGATCGCGAGTAGTGGAAAGATAGAGATTGAGAAATTTAATGGTCAGAGTTTTGAGTTATGGAAACTCAAGATGGAGGATCTGTTGGTAGACAAAGATCAGTGGATCGCGGTAGATCTGGGTACTAAACCAACGGGAGTGTTTGATGAAGAATGGAAGAATTTGGATCGGAAGGTAAAGAACAAAATATGATTGTGTATCAAATTCAGTGTTATTGAATGTATCAAGGGAAGCTACGACGAAGGCTTTGTGGGTCAAGTTAGGGACTTTGTACCAATCTAAGTCTCTAGTGAATAAACCGTTCTTATGGAAAAAGTTGTATAACTTGAAGATGAAAGATGGAGACTCGGTGACAGAGCATATGAATGCATTTAATATTGTGGTAAGTCAGTTATTGTCTGTTGATATTGAAGTTTCAGATGTAGATAAGTGCATCACTTTGTTGCGTTCTCTACCAGATTCGTGGGATAGTCTGGTTATTGCAATAGGTAGCAATGCAACTGCCTTGCTATTTAATGAAATAGTCTCATCCTTGTTGATGGAGGAGACGAGATGGAAAAATATGGAGAGCCAGAATGTTGATGCCTTGTCTATACGAGGATGGTCCTAGAACAAAAACAAAAATAAGTCATCGAGTGGGAAATCTAGATCTCCAGGAAAACCTGTAAAGGTGGTGTGCTGGAAATGCAAAAAGGAAGGGCACTACAAAAGGGACTGTAAATCTAAAGCTCCTAACAAAGGTAATGGATCTGATAATGCTCCTTCTACAGAGGCAAAAACCACCTTAGATGAAGGTGGGGATGTATACTTAGCTTCTTCAAGTACACATGTAGATCATGAAGCATGGTTGATTGACTCAGGTGCATCCTTTCACTTCACTCCCCATAGAGAGTGGTTCTGCGAGTATGAGAAATATGATGGTGGTGATGTCTTCTTGGGGGATGACATGAAGGCTAGAATCATTGGTCGTGGAAAAGTCAAGTTGAAGTTGCAAGGTGGAAGGATTAGAACACTTCTGGGTGTTCTGCATATTCTTGCATTAGCCAGAAATCTGATTTCTGTAAGCAAGCTGGATGATGCAAGTGTAAAAATAGTGTTTGCGAAAGACACCTGCAAGATGGTTCAAGGAGCACTGGTATTGATGCAGGGAGTTCGAATTGGAACTTTGTACAAGATGCAAGGTAGAACTATTATTGATAGGTGCAACAGTTCTGTGGTTCTTGAAAGTGGAGCATAAAATCTAGTGGTCTCTGGAGAAAAGACCATGCTATGGCATCAAAGGCTTCGAAATATTGGAGAGAAGGGCCTTCAAATACTTTATGGTAAAGGTATGGTTGAAAGTATGACTAATAGCTCTTTGGATTTTGATTTTTGTGAAAATTATGTATATGAGAAGCAGAATCGAGTGAATTTCCCCTTTGTTGGTAAGAGGGCTAAACATATATTAGAGCTTGTGCACAGTGATTTGTTTGGACCTGTGAAGGTTCCATCACTGGGTAAGTCTATGTATTATGTATCATTCATAGACAACTTCTCAAGGAATACATGGATATATTTCCTCAAGAAAAAATATGAAGTCTTTGATAGGTTTAACGAATTTAAGGCTCTGATGGAAAACTAGACAAAGAAGAAGATAACGGTGGAGAGTTTTGTAATAAGGAATTTGAAAAATTTTGTAGGAATTGTGGTATAGCATAGCAAAAGACTACTCCATACACACCTGAGCAAAATGGAGTTGCAGAAAGAATGAACAATACGTTGATGGAAATGGCAAGAAGCATGCTCAGTGGTGTCGGGTTAGGATAGAAATTCTGGGCAGAGGCGGTGGAGACTGCATGTTACCTAGTCAACATATCACCTTCCTCGGTGTTGGAGGATAAGACTCCACAAGAGGTATGGACTGGTAAGAAATACTCTCTTTCACATCTGAGGGTATTTGGATGTGATGCATATGTACGTGTTCCAAAGGAAAAAAGAACAAAGTTGGATAGTAAATTTGAAAAGTGCATCTTTATTGGGTATAAGGATGATTTAAAGGGTTATAAGCTTTGGAACCTAGTAACAAGGAAGGTTGTTTACAACCGAAATGTGGTGTTCAGAGAGGTGAAAACCTTTATTAAACATGAAGTCCCATCAAAGGAACCTGGGAAGATAGAGTTTGAGCTAAAGGAGGAAGAATTGGACTCTACAGCAGAAGAGGAATCAGAAGATGAAGAGCCACAAATTCTAGGTGTGAGAAGATTAGTTCGAAAAAAAGGCAACGATAAAGGTATAGTCCATCTGCTTTCTGTTCAAATTTTTCTTTATCTATTACTAATGATGATCCTAGAACTATGAAGGAAGCAGTAGATTCAGAGGATGACAAACTCTAGAAAGAGGCCATGGTTGATGAAATGGCATCTTTGCACAAAAATGAGGCTTAGGATCTGGTGGAGTTGCCAGCTCGAAGGAAACCCATTGGCAGCAAATGGGTGTTCAACAAGAAGAAAAATGCAGAAGGAAAGATGGAGAAATACAAAGCTTGGTTAGTAACAAAAGGTTATTATCAGGTGTCTGGAATTGATTTTGGTGATATTTTTTCTCCTATTGCTAAGGTAGCTTCTATTAGATTACTTTTATCTATTGCTGCTGCTTTTGATTTTGTGGTAGAATAGATGGACGTGAAGACAACATTTCTTCACGGGGATCTAGAAGAAGAGATCTACATGAAGAAACCTAAAGGCTTTGCGGTGAAGGGTAAGAAAGAACTGGTATGCAAGTTAAAGAAGTCTATGTATGGGTTAAAACCATCACCAAGGATGTGGTATTTGAAATTTGATACATTTATACGGGGACTTGGCTTCACCAGAAGCAAAGCAGATCAATATGTTTATTTTAAATTAATTGTTGACTGTGTTTTTTATCTAGTCTTGTATGTGGATGACATGTTGCTGGTTGGAAATGACAAATAAATTATCTAGAATTTGAAGACCAAATTGTCCTCCAAATTCGACATGAAACTTCTTGGTGTTGCAAGCTATATTTTGGGCATGGAAATCAAAAGAGATAGGGAAAAGAGGAAGCTCTGGTTAAACCAGAGGAAGAATGTCGAGACAATATTACAGAGGTTTAATAAGCAGGATAGTAAACCGGTGAAGGTTCCTATTCCTGTAGGTGTAAAGTTATCTGTTGAACAGTGTCCCAAGACACAAGAAGAGGAAGAGGACATGTCCCGTGTTCCATATGCAAGTGCAATTGGTAGCCTGATGTATGTGATGGTCTGTACTAGACCAAACATTGCACTTGCAGTGCGAGTATTGAGCAGGTTTATGTCAAAACCAGGGAAGAAGCATTGGACAACAGTGAAGCAGGTTTTTAGTTATTTGCGTGGCACTAGTGATTATGGTTCGTGCTACCAAGGAAGACGAGGATTGGACAGAGTTTTGGATATTCGTGGCTTTGTTAATGCAGACTGGGCTGAAGATCTGGATCAAAGAAGGTATACAAGTGGGTATGTGTTTAACCTATTTGGAGGTGCAGTCAGTTGGATGAGTAAGAAACAATTTGCAGTGGCACTATCAACTACAGAGGCAAAATACATGGCAGCCACTCATGCAAGCAAGGAAGCAATTTCGTTGTAGAGATTGTGTTAAAGTATGGGGTTAGTGTAGGGAGCTATAAGAATAGACTATGATAGCCAAAGTGAAATTTTCTTGGCAAAGAACCCTGCTTACCATTAAAAGACAAAGCACATTGATGTTCAGTATCATTTTGTGAGGGATATGATAGAAGAAAAAAAGATGTTGCTAGTAAAGGTGGACACTTTGAAGAATATTGTAGATGCATTGACAAAATCTGTGAGCTCTGAGAAGTTTTTTTGGTGTACAAAAACAATGGGCATTGCAGGGCTGGATAAATGACTAAGCTCTCCTGTGGAAAGAAAACAACAAGTGGGAGAAGGTTAGGTTGTGTTATATTCTTTCCACGACTATCCCACCTAGTCAACCGGGGGGTTAGAGGTGGGGCGGAGCCACCCCTTCGTTGCGCCGATTGTGCAGAGGGAGGGGTCATAGGGGGTTTGAGGGGGGCGGGTAGCCCCCCTCTATGGGGTCCAGGGAAGCGGCCCAAAGAATTTTTTTGGGACCCTATATTAGGTGGGACGGACCTACCTATGGTTTTGTGCATGGTTTTAACACATGATTTTGGGCCTAATGGTTTTTCGGTCCATGGTATTGGATGCTTCGGCATGTCTATATATGTATTGTAACATTCAAAGGAACATAATGAAAAATCAAGCTAGTAGTCTTGGTTTTGGGATCCAGGGGAAAATCTCTATGTATATGTGTTTGATGTGTTATGCTCTCACATTGTTTATTTTTTGTTCTTAGAATTTTTATGCAGGTAATTTTTGTACGGGGTTAAAACCTATAGGATGGAAGAGAGTCATAACACTCTACCTATCATGGTTTGTGGATTTGCAACACCATTTTGGAGTTACAACTAGAGTTACAACAATGTGGAGGAGTTGTAACCATTGCCCTTTTTCTCTTGTATGACAATATTAGTATGAAAGATAACAATTGCACAATATAATGCATAAGAATAAGTGTAAAAGTGGAAAAAAATAGATTAGTCATATCTACACTAGGAATGGGGTAATAGTGGATGAAAAGTGCATAAAGAGGTGAGGAAAAGTGGAATAACAATATAAAAAATGTTACATATTGGTGTTGACAATATGCCAATTTGGATACCTAATACCTTCCCTTTTGTTGATTCTTACAATTCTCTCCATTATTCATTTTTTCCAAATATCTACCTAATAATGTGCACCAAATATTAGCATAGGTTTAGGAGGTTTGCTAGGATTGAGTTGTTGGTATTAAGAGTATGTACAAGTATTTATGATAGAGAAATTATGACTGATATAAATAATATGCATATATTTTACATGGTGAAACCTAGACGTTTTGTCTAGGAAACATCCATAGACAAGGCGAGGGTTTTATTATTAGGAGAATATTTTTACAATTAGGCTTACCAACCTCCTCAATCCCTTGGGTTTCATAAATAAGGTAGGCATCATTACAATAGTTTTGATACTTATCATCTTGTTTTGTAAACCAATACCATTAGAGTAGCCGTAACACATTTTACTTAGGTAAATTCATTTTTTTCACTTTCTTTTAATTAAATTATTGTCATACTCTAACAATCTCCACCTTGAAAATAATTTCTTGATACCTTGACCTTGCCAAAGTCCTTCCATCACCTCTTCTATAAGCCAAGAGAAACCAAATACCATCATATCTTCTTTAACAATATTGTTTTTGTAAACATGTTTGCACAATTTTCTTGAGTGTGGACCTTTTTAAGTTATACTCCACCTCCATCAATGGTCTATCTTACAAAATGGTAGTTTATATCAATATGCTTAGTATTACCGTGATAAAATGGATTTGTAGCCAAATGTATAACACTTTGACTATCATAGAACATAGTTAAGTTGTTATGCATTCTTCCAATTTCACCTAGAAGACCCTTCAACCAAATTGCCTCTTTGCAAGCATGTGAGACAACAATGTATTCTACCTTTGTGGTCGATAAGGTGACACTAATAAATATCTCTGAAAGAGTGAAAACATAACTCAAATTAGACCTCCTGTCTAAATCATTTGCATAATATTAATCAATATAGCCACATATATATTCATTACAACCATTAAAGGTGATGCCATGATCACTAGTGCATTTAAGATACCGAAGCACCCATTTCAATACATGCCAATGTTCTTTTCCTGGATTTGCCAAGTATCTACTGATAATACCCACTGCATGGTGCATACATCAAACTTCCTACTGTATTAGAATAAGATATACAAGAAATATAATATTTTACTTCCTTACTAATGGGAAATAAACCTGGAGAAAGCTTAAAACAGGAAGCCCCAAAGGGATATTTATAGGTTTCACATTATTCATCTCAAAGTTTACAAGTAATTTCTTAGCATACATTTGTTGTGAAAACCCAAGGTTGCCATTTTTCATGTCTTTGTGTATTTCAATGGCCAATATTTGTTTTGGTGCTCTTAGACCCTTCATACCAAATGTCCTAGTCATCCGCACCTTCAACTTGTCAATCTCATCCATTCTTTTGCTTGCAACATGCATATCATCAACATATAACTCTAAGATAATGAATATACCATTCAAACTTTTGAATTACATACAATGGTTATACCCACTTCTAGTATGGTTTCAATTCATAATGAAGGAATCAAACTTCTTGTACCATTGCCTGGGTGGCCACTTTAGGCTACACAATGATTTCTTGAGCTTGCAGACTAACATTTTGTGAGGCTACACAATGATTTCTTGAGCTTGTAGACTAACATGTTGTGATGCTCCACAAAATTTTTTATTTATTCCATTTATATCTTTTCATTCAATCTCCATGTAGAAATATTGTTTTCACATCTAATTTCTCTAACTCTAAACCAAGCAAAGCAACTAGTGCCAACATAATACAAGTAGATACAAGCTTAACAAATAGCAAAATATTCCATGGAAATATATACCTTCTATCTAAGAGTAACCTTTTGCAGCCAATATGGTTTTATACCTTTCAACATTACCATCAACTCCTTTCTTTAAATTGTAGACCCATTTACATTTGAGAACCTTTCTATTTTTAAGAATTCATACCAAGTCCCAAGTTTTGTTCTTCTCCAAGGCATCCATTTCTTCTTTCATTGCTACCTTTCATTTGGCATTTTTGATATCATATATTGCTTCTTGATAATAAGAAAGACCCCTGTTATCAGTAATCGAAGCAATAGATGAAATAAAATCAGTATACCTTTTAGGAGGATTTCTCTCCCATGTAGATCTTTTCAGCGTTGGTCATGGAATTTCCACATTTTCCTAAATATCTTTAGCATCTATGAGGCTTCTTCTTACTTCCTTGTGACTGTAAATGTTGGGTTTCCAACTAAATTTGTTGAATTAATGGTCCTTGTTTCTGTACTTGTTCTTGTTTCAAAACATCTTCTATACTGTCTAATTTAATGAGAGGAGATTCATCAAATATCACATCTCTGATGTTGATGATTTTATGAGCATGAGGATCCCATCATCTATATCCCTTAGCAACATCATCATAACCAACAAAGATACTTTTTTTTGATCCAGGATCTAGTTTAGAACAATGATTCTTAGGAGTAAAAACATACAATTCACAGCCAACAAATTTAAGGTTTGAATAATCACAGAATGACCTGTCCATACATGTTTAGGAATTTTATAATTTATTGCTATTGATGGTGATCAATTTATAAGATAACAAGCAACAATGATTGATTCTACCCACAAATCTTATTGCAAATTGGCATTGTTGAGCATGCCTCTTGTTCTTTTTAGAAGAGTCATGTTCATGTGTTTTGCTATGTCATTTTGCTAGGGTGGATATGTAGTGGTTTTGTGTCTTATGATCCCATATTATTTGTAACACCTTTGAATTCTAAAGAAGTGAGCATGCCTTCATTATCCATTTTTAAATATTTGAATGTTTTGCCAATTTTGCTTTTTACCATTACTCTAAATTGTTTAAATGTATTAAACACATCAAATTTTCTTTTCAAAACATAAACACACACGTTTTCTAGAGAAATCATTGATAAATGTTACAAAATATGATGATTCTACAAAAAAATAGTAGGGGTTGACCCCCAAACATCAGAATGAATATAATAAAAAATTCCTTTACTAACATGATTGTCTTTAAATTTATGTCTACACTGATTTCAAATATACATTGTTTGTAGAAATTCAAATTCAGAGATTTCAAATTTGGAAGTAATTTGCGGTTCTTTAGTACCTGTAGTCCTTTCTCACACATATCAACCAATTGTTGATGCCATAAATGAGTGGATTTAGTTGTCTCCTTAGATGCCATGGCTGCTTCATTGATCTGAGTACTTTTATCCAACTTGTAAATATTTATTGTCTTAGTAGCCTTCATGACTACTAAAATGCCCTTGGACACCTTCAATGCTCTCTAACTTGACCTATAAACATATGACCTCTAGAATACAAAGCTCCCAAAGAAATTAAATTCCTCTTTAGTTTAGCCACATGTATCACATATTTTTAATGTTCTTATAATACCATCAAACATTTTAATTTTGACACTTCCCACCCCATCAATATTACAAGAAATGTTATTCCTATAAGAACAATTCCACCATCAACTTCTTCATATGAAGAAAACCAATTTCTATGTGGACACATATGATGAGAACCACCATAATGTAACAACCACTCTTCACAGTATTGAGGAACATTACTAATAGAAAAAACTTCATCAATCAGACTCGAGTCTGATTCATTTATATTTTCCTCTTTTTGGAGTCATCCTTGCATTCCTGTCTCTTCCAACAATCCTTCATGAGACCCCTAGTCATGTTATAGTACCAAGATTTGAGTTTGCTCTTTTTGCTTTTGGAATTTGGGTTGGATGTAACTCTCGACTTTTCTCCTCTTTCATTGGACTAACCTCTAGCCACCATTGCTTTTGGTGTGGAGGTTTCAATAATTGATTTCCTCCTCATATACAACAAAACTCCAACAACATAATTAAATTCAAGAGTTTTAGTTTAATTTGAGTAATTAAATGATCCCACAATTCAAGAAATGAACACAACAATGCAACTTCTTTATATGCACCATCATTTTAATATCCATACTATCCAATTGGAAAATAAAAGTATTAAACACATTCAAGTGATCTGTAATTTTCGTACCTTCTTTCATTTTTCGTACTGCATAGTCACTTCTTCTAGTAATTTCGGTTCATATAAAGTCCTTCTAACTTAGCCCACAAGCTTGTTGTTGTTGCTTCTCCAATGATGTTAAATAAGACATCATCAACTAGACATAACTTAATTGTACTGAGGGCTCTAGTATCCATGTCCTTCCACTCTTCATCAGTCATTGTTACAAGTTTCTTCCTCCTCCCGTCTGATGCCTTTCTACAACCCTTGTTGCACTAATAAATCCCTCATTTTAGGTTTCCACATTTTAAAGTTGTTTTTTGCCATTAAAAATTTCAACTTCAAATTTAGTATTTTCTACCTTGCCATTATCCTCTTTAGAAATTTCTACAAATCTAGCTCTCATACTATGTAGAAATTTCTACAAATCTAGCTCTCATACTATGTAGAAATTTCTACAAGTCTAGCTCTGTTACCATGTAGAAATTCTTTGGAGATTCAAACTACTTATGTAATTTTCTAAAACAAAACACTTGGATCTACTCTACTCATCGACGAAACAATAAATGATCAATGAAATCACGAATCATATAAGAGAAAGAATTCAATCACACATAGCACAATGATCGTATGGGGAAATCCATGGCTAAAAACCTCTGCTATATTTATATTGCATTAGTCAAAGAATCTAGATGAATATAATATGCTCTGCTCAAGCTCGAACTCAACCTGCACAAGTGTTTTCTATCCTCTGCCTGACTGACTATCTTTGGCCAATAATTAGCCAAATTTCCAAGCCTAAAAGTGTTGAGAATGCAATAAGATGATGGAGCTTAGTGGAAAGAAGCCGCCTTCACTAAGTGGTCCTGCAGGTTATTTTTGGCGAAGTCTATTTTTAGACATATGGATCATGGTCTATGAGTTGCAGGATGCTATTTGTGGATGATTGGTCATGTTGGTAAAAATAGATGGACTTCTATTTTTAGACATATGGGAAGATTCTATTTTTAGACTGCCAGGCTAAAAATAGACCAGTCGAATATTATTAGCTCATAATAATATTTGAACTATAAACATTATCTTATCCTCTTGGAACACTTCAGTTTGAGCTACAGATGTGGCACATGCAACTTTCAGAGGGAAATACACTTTTCTTATGGTTCAGTTGAGCTATTGCATGGTGGACTTCAGTTAGAACTCAAGTGGTTGAGTTTGGTGGAGTTGATTGAGGAGTTGATGGAGTTGTGTTCAGCTTGACTTGGTTAAACTAGTTGTATTTAGTCTAACTGCAAAATACACTAGTGATGAATGATGTGAATTAATTGTTAATTAATTCACTAATTATTAACTTATAAAGCAACTAAATAATACATCAGTTAACTCAGTGCATGGACAGTTCAGTGGAGACAGGTGTTAGAGGTTGAGATTGCCATCAGTTGTGACTATAGTTGTGCATGAGATTTGCACAATCAATGGATTGAGTATTTCCAATGAGGATTGCGTGGTTCAGCCAAGGGAAATACGAGTTTGGATCAGCCATACTCATCTATTCTCATGCACGATTGCGTAGTGGAGGCAGGTAAGCAGTGGAGGAGCTTTGAACCCGTGATTGATTCAGATCTGAGCTAGTTTTGTGTGTAACAGGTGGAGATAGTACTGAGTACTTGTGAGGAGTATTGTATTATGCATTATTAAATGTTCTCAATCATTATAATACAGATAGTGTGGGGTTTTCAACTGTATGCTTTCCCCGGATTACATACTGTGTTAATGTGCACATGCGATTGATGTTTCATTGTTTTTAATTCCGCAAAATTGATGATCAACATAGAGGAGGTTATGTATTATGCACGTATTCCGCAATAGTGTATAATCGGGATAATCTCTGTGAATAAGTGTCATATTATTCAAAATTTCTACATGGTATCAGAGTAGGTTGATCATTAGATCTATTATTCAGAAAGTGTTTACATTTTACTTCTTTAGGCAGAGTCTGTAATCGGGCCAGGTAGCCTCTGGATTCATCCTTCCTTTAGAAGGTGATATATCTAGTAAAAGCCCATATAGTAAATCTCTGTATGAGAAATACTTTGTTCTCACGAATTTTAGATCAGAGGCAGTTGAGTTTTGAGCTGGTGGAATTCGAATTTGCACCAGTGTTTTCTTGGTGTCAAAGTTGAAATGTCTTTCAACGGATTGCGATTGGAGTATGCTCTTGAGGGCAGCTTGAATTATATTGCATGGAAAGATAGGATGGAGGCGGTGTTAGATGATAATGGGCTGAAGGAGTTCATAGAGGTTGAGGTCCCAATGCCTACTGATACTGCTCAAGTTGAGGCTTGGCAAAAGAAGACAGCAAAGTGTCGAAGGATTCTGTTGGAGGGCATGAAGGATCACATTATGTCCAACCTGCATGGAAAGGCTTCTCCATACTTGATGTGGAAAGCGTTGAAAGATCTATTCCAAAACAAGAGCGATCAGAGAAAGCTGGCGCTCAAGGATAAACTCAGAAACATTAAGTGTGAGAAAGGAGACAGTATGCCCAAGTATCTCACGAAGTTCACTCAATGCAGGGATGAGCTAGGAAGTGTGGGGGTGACTGTCAATGATGAGGACTTGGTGAGCTTGGCTCTCCTTGGTATTCCGAAGAGTTGGAATTCCTATCAGGACTCTGTCAATGGTCAGGAGAAATTGCCAGGATGGGAGAGACTTTGGTCAGATCTTGTGCAGGAGGAGATTGGGCGGAATACCAGGGACGAATCTTCATCAAAAGCAATTGATGAAGAAAATTGCGCTTTGGCTGTCAAAGCAAAGAAGGGGAACAACAAGAAAGCTTCTCATTCCGGTGCGAAAGGCAAGAAGCAGGACATGTCCAAGGTGAAGTGCTTTCACTGTCACCAGCACAGACACTATGCCACAAATTGTCCGCAGAAGAAGAAAAATAAGAAAGTTGCTGGATCTGCAGTAGGAGAGGCCTTAGCCTCGTAGTTTGAGCTTGATTTTTCATTGATCACATGCTTGGTATCAAGTGTGATGGGATCAGTATGGTTCTTGGACAGTGTTGCGTCTTTTCACATGACAGGAGATCGAGATTTGTTTTCTGATCTGTAGGAGAAAGATCTTGGAGTGCACATCGAGATGGGTGATGATGGTAGACATAGTGCAACTGGTATCAGTACCATTTCCTTTGAGAGGGAGTCTGGTAAACCCTTCGTATTGAAGGAAGTGATGCATGTTCCAAGATTGAAGAAGAATCTTATCTCTGTGGTGATGTTAGAAGACAAGGGATATGATGTTGTTTTCAGCGAGGGAAAGGCTTTCCTGCGCAGTAAGACAACTGGAGAAACCCGGAAGATAGGGGTTCAAGTCAGGAACCTTTATCAGTTGCATGTAGATGGTTGCACAGCAATGGCATGCAAGGCAGAAGGATTTGTGAGCCAGGATGATGGTGAGCTATGGCACAGGAGATTGGGTCACCTTCACCATGGAGCCTTGAAGATACTGCAACAGATTATTATTAGGCTTCCTAAAGGCACTCTTGCGCAGTCAGATCAGTGCAAGGGTGTACTTTGGGAAAATTTGTGAAGACATCGATGAGCCCCAATTTTTGGTATATAATTTGCTCATTTGGCCTACTTGCTTTGCTCAAACCATTCACTTTTACTGCTTATGCATGCATTTCTTAGTTAATATTCGTGTTGTTTGTAGGAAGAAGGGTAGACATTTTATCTACGTGACTAATGCATGATGCTTTCAGGTTTTTTGCATTAAAAGGGAGAAAAAGACAACGAAAAAGGAGACAAGGAGACAATGAGGTGGCACTGCTGGTTTTTAGGAGAGGATGTCCACAGTCTTGGGGACCCTCC
>CM062818.1:1305760417-1306028572 GCA_031772625.1 Pinus tabuliformis
AACTATAAGCAAGGCCATTTTTTTGGAGCGTGGGGAAACGTCCCCTCAGGGAAGGGAAACGTTTCCCTGGCACGTCCCCTGAGTTTCCTCCATTTTGAGAGCGTGGGGAAACGTCCCCTACTCGTCCCAAGTCCCCGAAGCGCGGGGGAGCGAGGATACTTGAACCCTTGGGGGGGGCGTGTCCCCGGGAACACTGATTTATTGTCCATCATGCCAAACTTTTGCAATATCTTGATCACATATTTTCCTTGACCGAGATAGATTTCACCTAGTTTTTGTCATACCTCCAACCCCAAGTAGTAAGTAGTGCATAAGCACAAGATCCTTCATGTCAAATTCAACTGCCAACTGCTTCTTGCATTATTGAATATGATTCTCTACACCTATAACAAGTCATCCACATATAATAATATGATTACAAGTTCATTTTTAACCACCTTGATGTAGAGATTAGGGTCTGCAAAGCTTTTGGCAAAACCAAGTCTTAGAAGATATGCATCCATCCTTGCATACCATGCTTTAGGGGCTTGCTTTAAGCCATATAGAGCCTTCTTTAATCTACAAACATGTCTTCTTATTATGGACTTAAAATGCTTCTAGCTGCTCAATGTAAACTTCTTCATCAATTGCCCCATTCAAAAAGGTTGTTTTAACATCCATTTGATGAATATTCCATCTCATAGTAGAACCCAAAGAGATAAGTGATCTGATGGTAGTATACCTAGTTGTTGGAGCAAATGTTTCTTCATAATCGATTCCTTCTTTTTTAGAAAAGCCTCTAGCCACAAATCTTGCTTTGTACTTGTCAATGCTTCCATCAATTGCATGCTTGATTTTGTATGTCCACTTGGAAGTGACAATAACTTTGTCCTTCGATCTGGGAACAATTTCCCATACATCATTTTTCATTATAGATTGCTACTCTTCCTGCATTACACTCCTCCATTCTTGATGTTCGATTGCCTTCTCATACGTGGTAGGTTTTGCTTCAATAAGTTTTGTTATGTAAGCTGCATATCCTGAATACCTTTTAGGCTTCTTGCTTTCTCTGAAACTCCCCATTGTTGTTGCATGTCCTTCGACTTCTTGTAGAGTTGTCCTCTACCAAGCTGGCCTCTTATAAATCTTTGGAACGATGATTTGTTGCACAGGTTCACTCGGTCCTTCAACTTCCTCAAGATTAGTAGTAGTGACGATTGTCATGCCTAGAAAGTTCTTCAAAGATGGGTTCTTCCTCTTCATCAAAATCAATAGTAATGTCTTTGGACTCCTTGTATGCAATGCTTTTGTCAAAGATAACATCTATGCTTACTTCAATTCTTCGTTCTTCCTTGATGTAGGTTCTATAAGCTTTTGATGAAGAACTATAACCAACAAAGATGTCTTTCATACCTGCGGGATCCAATTTCTTTCTTTTGTCCTTGGGAATGTGAATGTATATGGAACACCCAAATTCGAAGATGATCAACACTTGGTTTCTTTCCTGTGAAAGCTTTTTCCGAGGTCATGTCATTGAGAATCCTATATACGGTTTTTACATCTGCATAAGAATTTAAGTAGATCTTGGTCATGTAGCATGGCTCTAACACATTCTTCAATTGATCGGTTCTTCCTTTCTGCCACACCATTTTATTGAGTATTGTAGGGAACTATTAGCTCCCTCTTAATTTTGGTTTCCTTGCAAAACGACACGAGTACATTGGAAGTGTATTCTCCACCATTATCAGATCTTAGGGTTTTTATCTTCCTTTCTATCAGATTTTCTCCTTCAGTTCTACCTTGAACTCCTGAAATTTCTAAAACACTTCATCCTTGGACTTGAGAAGATATATCCATGTCTTCTTAGAGTGATCATCAATGAATGTCACATAATATTAATGACCTCCAAGAGACTTTCCTACCATGGGTCCACAAACATCAGAAAGTATGAGATCCAAAATCTAGTGTCACTGCTTGCAAAAGGCCTCTTCACATTCTTGCCAAGAGCACATCCCTTACAGACCCCTTCATGTTCTTCCTTTAGTTCGGGGATACTAGTAACCATATGATTCAAAAATGGTAATATCTTATAATGAAGGTGACCATACCTTCTATGCCATAGCTCACAGCAGTTAATTTCTAGATATATTAAAGCTTGAGGAAGAGGTGTTAGAATCCTATACAACCTACCCTCGCAAATCCCAAAAGTCTTAATGTTCAATACTAGAACCCTTACCCCATACTATAATTTTGCCATCAACAAAAGCAACCCTATCACCTTTATCTTCTAGACAAGAAATAGAAAGCAAATTTTTCTTCAAACCTGGAACAAAGAGTATATTGTTGAGATGAATGCTTCCACTAGTTTCCAGCTCCAAAGAAGTAGATCCAATTCCTTTAACCAAATAGTTTTTCTTGTCTCCAAGTTCAACTGAATGAGAAGAGCTTCATGTTGATAAGGTTTGGAGTTGACTGCATTCCCATGTTATATGTCTTAAATCTTCACTATGGATTACCCATATATTGTCATCTTCAAAAGTCCCTATGAAAGCAGAAAAGAGACCTCCATCCATGACTTCTTTTCATATCTTGGAAATGAAGTTTATGATGCAACTTTTGATAGTTTCAAAAAGACTCCTTGGAGTTTTGAGACCTTTCTTCACGTAGCTTGCCATTGAAGAGGGAGAAAGAGATACCTACTTCAAGAGAGACTTCCAACAAGAATGCCAACAAACATGTGATCTTCAGACTTCCTTCCTTCACCTTAGCTCTGATTCCATGTTGAGAAACCAATGTAGATGTAGATTAAGATTGATTCCTCTAACTTGATATTACTTGTGAGTATTTGTTGGACTTGTATTACTTTAATATGTCTCCTTCATCAAGCAATTACCAAAACATAAAATGCATGAAGATCACAAGAGCACAAAGAACACAAGATATAGACTCCAAGCCAGTGCAAAACCCCACAAGGGGGAAAACCTAGTCATATATTCTCTTCTTATAGAATCAGATCAAAGTGAGACATCCAAGACCCAAAGACAAAGACCAAGACCTCCTCAGCACAAAGTCAGCGCTCCTTTAAAACCTTCCTTCGGCAAGTCAATGTTCACAAAGTCACGATGGTTAAATCTACTCTTGCTCAAGAATTCAGCCCTACAGCTCAAATTTTCGGCCCCTACAACTAAAATCTGAAATTTGGCCCTGCAATTTTTCAATCTTGTAGTTTGTACAATTGCCCCAGAAACTCACATGTGTGGACTAGATCAAAGCAAAAGTCAAATTCTTCTTTTCTTCTTTGGTTTTCTTCTTCTTCCTTGGCCTTCACACTCCTTTTCTTCTTTTCTTGCTTGGAGATTGAACTTGTTTAGTGAGTGTACTAATGAGGACGAAGTCTCTTCCTTTATATACCCTTTTCATGTGGTCGAATAGGCCTCTCCTAGGCCAACTTCTTCTAGAAGGGTAGACATGGTCTTGGGGATCAAGAAGACTCTTCTAGACTCGAAAATAATATTTTCTTTTGATTACAAATTGTTCGAAAGGGACTTTGACTCGTGACAAAATTTCTTATTGACTCGAGAAGCCCAAACTGCATGAAGAACATGCTTATCTTGAAAAATAATAACAATAATAATATTATTTTCTTCTTTTTCTTCTTTTGTTTTTTACAAGTATACATTGATATAAGTACAAAGATAATTATGAAGACCGGACCTAGTTACAAATGTCAACATCAATAACAAGAAAAGAAGGAAATGACTGGACTCTTCCATATAAAGGTACAAGTTAAGAAGACAAAATTTGATGCTTTGCCGAATTCAGGATCATAGGTGAATTTCATGGCTACCAATTAAGTCAAGAAACTTGGACTGGAGGTTCATGACCATCCTAGCCCATATCCATTGGGATGAGTCAACAAGGAGCTAGAAATAAAGGTAAACAAACAATGTAGGATCAAATTTGATATCAGGATTGATTTTATTAGTGAACTAAAGTTGGATGCATTTCCATGTAATGTATGTGCAATTGTGTTTGGGAGTCCCTCTACATACATGTAGGATGTGATCTTCACATAGAGAGCCAACTAATATTGCCTCATGAAGGATGAAAATTCCCTTCATCAACAATGCCCACAAGAGCAAGTCAAAGATCTCATTGGTAAGTGCCAACTAGACTGAGAAATTGCTCCTTTCTAGACATATCCTTTGCTATATCTAAGAGAAAATTAGTCTATTGAAGAGTCAATGATAGCCAAGTCATCACTAGAAGGGTGCACAAAGGAACCAAAACAACAATTGAAAGAGTTAATATAGCCATACATGGTTGTGCCCCACAAACCTAAAGGCCTACCACCCAAAAGGGTAGTAGAGAACAAGATCCAACTATTATCCGACTCTTTGTTGCCAAACATTGAGTTGTACAGTCAATCCGCTATTAAAGCTAATGAGATGAAGAAGCAGTTGTAGCAGCTGCTAGAATAAGGTGTCATTTGACCAAGTACCTCACCATGTGGGTCAACCATCATAATTGTGCCAAAGAAGGATGAGACTTGGTGGATTCGTATTGAATACAAGGAGTTAAACAAAACTACGATCAAGAAAAGTTACCCCACTGCCAAGGATAGATGATCTGTGGGACTAGTTGTAGCAAGCAAAATACTTCTCCAAGTTGGACTTAAAATCAGGGTATCACCAAGTTTGAGTCAAAGAAGAAGATAGTTGGAAGACTACCATCAAAACCAAAGAAGCTTTTTATGAGTGTTAGTTATGTCGTTCGGCCTATGCAATGCACCAGCTACGTTCATGAGATATTGTGCCCTTTTATAAATTCATTTGTTATTGTTTATTTGGATGATATATTGGTATACAGTGCTACATGGGAGGAGCACAGTTCACATTTGATGCAACTGCTAGACACATTGAAGAAGTACTAGCCACTGGTAAAGCTCAAGAAATGTGTGATTGCACAGTAGTTTTTGTTGTTTTTAATATATGTTATTGGTAAAGAAGAATTGAAGATAGATCCTACCAAGATGGAGGCCATCATGAAGTGGTTGGTGCCTACCAATGTTTCTTAGGCCAAAAGTTTCATTGGAGCAACATAGTACCTAAGAAAATTCATAGCCTCGTTTTAAACAATAGCAACCACTCCACACCATCACAGCGAGTACCAAGAGCTTCCAATGAGGAAAGGGTTAGCAAACGGCCTTTGAGGAGTTCAAGAAGAAAATTAGCCAAGTATCACTTATGGCAATATCGAACTTGCAATAACCCTTCAAAGTGGAGACAGATGCAAGTGGATATGTTATGAGAGCAATGTTGATGCAAAGAGGTAGGCTTGTATACTATCATTATGAAATATTTCATGGGGTGGTTCTCAACTATCCTATTTATGACAATGAGCTCTACGCCCTAGTACATGTTATCAGAAAGTGGAAAGATTTCCTCATGGGAAAGGATATAGCAATCCACACAATTCACTAACCACTAAAGTACCTGCAAGCCCAGAGTAAGCTACAATAAACCAAGCATTACAAGTGGATGGCTTTTTATGGCAATTTATTTAGTGATCAAGTATAAGGAGAGCAACACAAACAAGTTGGCTAACATGCTTTCAAGGCGACCCACATCAAAGATCACAGTTATGTTATAACCAAGCCACTAGAGCAAATTGTTCTATAGATGAGTGAAGTATTTGAGTGGATAGATAGAGAACAAACAAAGAGGGTTTGTGTTTTGTAGCAGCCCACAGGTGACAAATCTCATTTGTTTGTACTTGCATCCATTTCCATTCAATGGAAGACGGAGAAATGTAGTCTCAACTTCTAACTGGGTTTTCTCCCATAAGGGTTTCCTGAATCATATCTTGGTGTTATTATGGTTTATGAGTGATTGTATTTTTACCTTTTCTCTATTTTCCACATTTTATATATTGCATGCATAAGCAAAATCGCAGTAACATAATAAAACTAGGAATGTAAGGAAAAATTAACCCTCATAGTATAGATTTCAGGTTTTCAGTATAATTTTATCAAATTTGTTGTGATGTCTAAAGGAATACCACGACACTTGATTGTCATATTATAACAAAGCACTTTATGGATCATACTACGAAGCTTGCAACATCCCTTCAAGGTGGAGAGAGATGAGAGTGGGTATGTTATGGAAGCAATCTTGACACATATGCTTCCATTTTGTAGTTTTTCATAAGAAGTTTCTCAACTACCCTACCTACGACAAAGAGCTCTATGCCCTCATACAAGTTGTCAAAAAGTGGAAGCACTATCTGCTAAGAAAGCAAATTGTAATCCACACAAAACACCAACCATTATAGTACCTACAAGATACAGGGTATGCTACTAAATATAAACCGTCTCTGTTTTCTCTCTCTCTATTCACTCTCAACTACTCTGCTCATAAATGGAACAAAATGCACTCAAATAGAATGGAACCCCTTTTCCTCCTAGTGGCCCAGTTATAACATAGCTCGATAGCCAACTAGTGATTAAGTTTCTCATTCAACTATTAACTAGAGTTACAATATTGGCCCTTCTAGGGTCTTCTCAATCATGATCACATGACTAGCCCCTTTTCCATGAGTAATGGGGTTGATGTGTCATCCTCTGGAACCATGGTGGTCAAAACAAGAAGGTCAACTTTCAAGTGGCATAACTTTTGCATACTGACTCAGTTTAAGGTCTTTGTTGCACCAGTAGAAAGGTATATGACTATAGAAAAACCCCAAGGGGTCTGGCAAAAGCAAAATATTTTAGACCCCAAAAAACTTCATTAAATGCTTCGAACTACCTCCCAAAGGTTAAAACACCTAATTCACCAAACTGGGACTCATTGATAAAATGGTCTTGTGAGTTGATTCCTCCAATTTTTCCACTCTAAAAGCATCAAGATGGATGGCAAATAATATAATGATCCAATCCATATCATATCCAAAATTTGATCAACAAGAGACCTTGTTAGTGCCCATCCCCACAAGGATTCAAGAACAATCCAATCAAATGCCATTATATCAAGAACAATCTTTAGTCCAACCAATAGTTGATCTCTTTCATTTGCCACTCATATTGCATTCAGATTTTATTTTTCAACAAGATCATATGCCTAATCATTGTTTGGATATTAAGGTTAATCATGATCCAATTGAGTTGAGGATGATAGAGGTGTTACAATAGGCAGATTTTAAGAGTTTTGGCTCTTATACTTTCATATTCAATACTATTGAAGAACCGTGTTCCATGTTCCGAACAACAACCTTCATAAATTTGTTCAGTAGAAAATACATCATGGCATCTTTCTAACTTATGAGAGTTTATGATTGATTGCACCAGAGGGTTGACTATGTTGTTCTTTCTCATCTCATCAATCACTTGGTTGCATGGTTGAAAAACCTCCAAAATAAGGGTTCTTGAATCTGATTTAAGAAATTTATAAAGAGAGTAGTAAAAATTTGGTTTACAAGTAGTAGTTTTCGCAAATCTCTACATTGAAATTTTGTTTCTGTTGATTTTGTGCTTTATGATAGCAAACAAGTTCTTTTATTTTGCATATTTCCCTTTTCTCAGTTGGATTCATGTCCTAATTTAAATTGTTAGCCCTTTTTCTTGTTTTGCATTAGTACACTCTTCTTTCCTTGCATAATAATAAGTCTCTTAAGAGGCTAGTCTCTTATTTCCTTGCATGCGTGTATTATTAGTTTATTGTCCATCATTAGCTTGTCTAATTCAAAGTATGAGTATCATGTCACCAATTCATCTGATATTTCCTCATGCTTTTGTCTAAGTCACCCTTCATCATTTCCATCATGTGATAATTGTGGTTGATAGGTGGGTAGTGTTGAAGAGACAATAGGATGAATCTTGAGTCATATTATTGCCTTGTCTCTTCAATTTGTATTGAGGCAAAACTCCTCATCTAGCCTTTGAGATATGGCACCATTTTTTCTATTTCTAGATTTTCGTTTCATGTTGTAGGAAAGGTTTTCATCATTGTCTTCCTCTTAGCGGATCATTCCACATCGACTTTTGCACATTATCTAAGTGATCCAAAAGCTTAAGAGTCATGATGGTCATTAGCCTCACTGGTGGTCATCTTGCATTCACCAAGGTTGATCATCATTGGGTCTTGGTTGAATGAGCATTGTCATTGTTCATTTTCAATAGATCATTCACACATGCAAGTTGTGCTTGTACCTTTGGGCCCATCAACCTCATTGGAGGTTTCTTTCGCACCTAGTGGGTCTTTGGCAAGTATTTCCCTCATTGACATCTGACTAAGTGGCTCTCTCCCATGTGTCAACTTCAATGCATTTTCCAACGAGAGAAGTGTACATGATAGATGGATCGTAGGTAGCAATTCCAAATGGGCGTGCATGGGTAAGTCCTTTCAATCAATCAATCGAGGCACCATGCATATTAACTCCATTGCCTAGCGGACAAGCATAGTGGTCTACAAATTGGATTTTCTCATGGATCATCATCCATAGCTACCAGTGTGGATATTTGAGGTTTTCAACATCCCTCAAAGGGATCTCCTCCCCTTGAGTAGTTCATGTTAAGCCCCAAAAATTGCCCCTTAAAAATTGGAGGGTTAAGGGGCTAACTCTCATTGGATTAGTGTTCAAAGTTGACTTTCAAAGTTTGTTATTAGAGTCACCTAGTTCAGAGTTACATACATTTCACAACCACTTTCAATAGTTCTAGCAGGACACTACTATTTTTAGCAATTAGATTTCAGAGGCTTGCATGTCAAAGGTGATGGCATATTTCAATTGCTTGTGAGCAAATAACTCTGATGAGCTATTTTTGGGCGACATGCGAAACACTACTATTTTTAGCATTTGACATTACACAGCTCACATGGTGATTCTGAGCACATATTCAAACTCCTCGTAGAAAATCGAATTTAACAAGCCTAATTTCATTGACATGAAAGGACCTATTTTTAGGTGTGCTACATTTAGCAAGGTTCCCTTAGCAATTCAAGATATTTAAGGGGATTGCTATTTTTGGCCTCGTTATTTATAGCAAGTGGTGACCAGTTAGGGTGACAAGTGGATGCACTATGCGGCAGTGACATGGAAGCCACACAGTAGTGATGTTGCACATGTGCCATCTCATCTCATTGCGCCTTGTTGGACTGGAGTTTAACCAACCTCTCTAATTCAGTTCACTTCAATTGAATGCGCATGGGTTTGTGTGAGGTTGCCTTGTTGAGTTATACTTAGTTAAGTGGAGAAAGTTCATGGCTCATATCCACTTCACTCCGCCTTACTCAAAACACATGGGGAATTGAATTAGAACACATGGACCTCTCTCTCTCTCTCTCTCTCTCTCTCTCTCTCCACCCCACTTCACTCAAGGCACAAGGAAGAGTTTAACTTTGGACTTGTTTAAGTTCACTCCACTCTTCATCACTTCTAACAAGGCACATGGGTTAGGCACACAAGAACTTCTCCACTTCCACTCAGTTCACCACAATTTAACCAAGGTATATTGCATGAGAGATATGTCTCCTTTAAGATGAGGAGAGCTCTATAAAGAGGTCGAATGGCCATTGTTTGTTGTAGTTTTCTTGAGTAGTCAACAGAGATTATTTTCCAACATTTCTTTCTTCTTTTCTCTCTATCTATACTCATTGCAGGGCACTTTAATCACAATTTATCTTGCATCTTGTCTCTATGATGTAACTGGTCTTTTGGTGAATAAAAAGACAGTTTGACCATGTTATTCTTCTAGCTTCCCAACTCATGGAGATGATATTTCATGTTTTATGTAGTGATATAGATACTTTTGCCTCTACAATCATTTATATCACATTATCTTCTTTCTTTCTTTCACATTTTATTGATTACTAATTAAAATTCTCACATTTATTTCTAATTAACCAACCATTTTTATCCTTGGGTGTATCATTGCATGCTAAAGACCCATATTATGTGCCAATTTCCTATGCTAATTTGCAAAGTTTTAGATGATTTTCAACGCATGACAAGCTAGGGGTACCCCCTAAAATTGGCAACCACCATTCCACACAAAGAGGCAATCAGCCAATGACCTTTGGGTTGATTTGCCTACTACTTATCACTTCATTTTTGTGATACAAGTCAATGTTTTCTTGTGGTACAAATATGTGTGCTCACAATCCTGTGGCTTGTAGAATAGTGTAAAATCCATATCAAATAGGGTTTGATCACGTGCTTCAAAACTTGATGTCAAATCTTCAAGAGCTTCAAATTTTCCCTATTTTTAAATAAGGATAGCTTTTCATCCACTGTGAGGAGACATTCGCTCCCATGGCACGTTATTCATCCATCATGACGATTCTGGCACTTGCAGCTCAGATGGAGT
Source organism: Pinus tabuliformis (assembly GCA_031772625.1). Lineage (NCBI taxonomy): Eukaryota > Viridiplantae > Streptophyta > Pinopsida > Pinales > Pinaceae > Pinus > Pinus tabuliformis. The sequence goes on from CM062818.1 coordinate 1,305,770,760, forward strand.
GGAAGATCCACTAGATGGACGTGATTCCTCGACGAGGTGGTTAAGGAAGAGATTTATATGGAGCAGCCAGAGGGATTTGAGACATTCAGCAGAGACACACATGTATGTTTGTTGAAGAGATCTATTTACGGCCTAAAGCCAGCTCCAAGAGAATGGTACACTCACATTGATAGCTACCTTTAGGGATTGGCCTTCACTAAGAGTGAGGCAGATGCCAACATGTTCTCTATCACGATTGGAGGGCTTCCACTCATTCTAGTGCTTTATGTTGACGATCTTATTTAGACTGGAGCAGGCAGCTTGATTCAAGATTGCAAGGCAGAACTTGCAAGGGAGTTTGAGATGAAGGATATAGGACTTCCGCACTATTTCCTCAAGTGAGGTATGACAAGGTGATGGGAAAATCTTCTTGGGGCAAGGGAAGTACACTACAAAGATCCTCGGGAGGTTTCATATGAAAGATTGCAAGCCCATAACCACACCTCTAGTTACAAGCTAGAGGAAGGTGGAGGCTAGCAAAGCAGAGTGAATAGATGCTACATTGTACATGCAACTTATCAAGTTGTTGATGTACTTTGTCAACACACGATCTAACATATGTTTTGCAGGGAACCAGTGCGGCCAATTCATGATGGATCCTACCAAAGTTCACTTGGTTGTTGCGAAACATGTTTTGAGGTATCTTAGAGGCACAACAGATTATGGATTATGGTACAGACAAGTTGATACAGTGAGGCTCGAGGGCTTCATAGATGCAAATACGACAAAGGAGCTCCACGGATCGGAAGAGTACTTCAAGTGGCATCTTCAACATTGGGTCAGCAGTTGTTTCCTAGTTCAACAAGAAGAAGAGATCAGTTGCACTCAGTTAAGCAGAGGCCGAGTACATGGCTTCTAGTTTGGTAGCATGTGAAGCTATGTGTATGAGGAAGTTGTTGTGGGACTTTTCAATCAAGGGATGGAGCCCACTGTGATACACTATGACAATCAAAGTTGCATTAAGATTTATGAGAATCCAATGTTTCATGATCACTCCATCCATATCGAGATCATGTATCATCGTCTCTAAGGACTATGTGAAGATAGTGAAGCTATTGTACATTCCAACATAGGAGCAGACAACAAATATCTTGACCAAAGCATTGGCAAGAGGCAATTTCGTCTTGTGCCTTAGCCACTGAAGACCACGAATTTGTCTTTCTCTAGCATGATTGTGAGTTCATGAGATAGACTTCAATTACGATGAGTTGATTTCCAATTTACTAGAATGGTAATCACATTTTCATGCGTAGCTTTGGAGCTTCAATTAAGGGAAGTCTTCTTCAATTAGACTACACATAGTTTTAAAAACCGGACCAATCGAACTGAAAATCAGTCAAACCGGTCGTTAGATCCCTGAGATTTCAAACTGGCCCAACAAATCCAATTTGTTGGCTAGTTGAGATCGATTGGGTACCAAATTGGTCGATTTTTGGTACCAAACCAGTTATTTTGGTACCTAACAAGTCCTAATTAGCCAGTTTGGTACCTAACCACTCCTCACCGGTTAATTTTGTAAAAAACCAACCAATTAGGAAGCCACATGGTTGAGCATGTTGATGGGATTCGCAAGTGGCTTTTAGAGGTGATTTTAGCAAACCATGGTACATTTCCTCCTAAATCTAGGCCCCTAAGCTTTATTAAATGATGCCTAAGCTCGTATTCACCTCACACATTCAATTTCTAGTGTTTGAGAGCATATGAGAGCTTGGACAATTGTGCAACAGCATTGAGTTTTGGAGCAATACCAACAAGTTTGGAGGTTCATTGTCATCTTTGAGCTAGTTTGGAGTTCTCTAGTTGAGTTGGGGGTGTTGATCCCAATGCAGATATGGTTGTTGAACCAAGATTTGAAGGCAGTGAAACAACAAAACCAAGCACAACACATGATGATTCGTCAGGGAAGCAGTAGTTGTGCAGCTTGGCGAACTCGTGCTTCTAATTCTGCTAGCCCGTTGCTCATGCTACTACTAGTATTGCTATTGAGGCTAAAGAGGAGTTTGAGGAGTCCTCAAACTCTGAGCTAGATGATGCTTGTGTAGCTCCTGGTGATGATCCCATGTGTAGTAGTGATGATGAGTTAGATGAGTAATCATGTTGATCGGTGATTTGTTGTAGGCTAATGGCCTAGTAACTTGAGTTGTACATTGCTTTCGGACTCTCGAGACCAATTAGAGCCTCGCTGTAGCATTGTTTTTGGACTCTAGAAGCCATTTAAAGCCTCATTGGTTATGTATTTTGTCAATGATATCATTGATATGTATTGCACTCTATGCCATTTTGAAATATGCACCCTTACATGTTATATAGATGAGAAGATTTTCCATATTTTGTCTCTAATGGTTTGGAAACACGATTTGCAATCTTAAGAATAAATTTGTTTTCATTAGCATTAATTATTTTATGTATTTTTTCTAATTTCAGTTTATTGAATCCAGTTCGAACTGATTTGGTTCACAGTTAGATAGGCCACCAATTCGAAACTCGGGTTCTGGTTTTTCAAACTATGGATTACAAGACTAGGTGGCAGTGACAAGTTTAGTTAGAACGAGTTAAGATTTTAGTGTTGATTGGAAAGAGAACGAGTTAAGACTTCAGTGTTAATTAGAGAGAAAACGAGTTGAATTCTCAGTTAACACATGATCACAACTGAAGGAAACTCGAGTGAACTGCTAAACAAACTAGACCTCCTTGCATGGTTTGAATTCTATCTATAAAGAAAAGAAAGAAGGTACAAATTCATATATCATTCTTTGTATGTGTAGGGTGTATAATTGAGGAGCAATTGTGCGCTAGGAAATAGGAGCCCAGGTGAGCTACGAAATAGGAGCCCAGGTGCGCTAGGAAATAGGAGCTTGTGCACAAGGATATAGGAGCTTGTGCACAAGGATATAGGAGCCTCGTGCACAAGGATTGTGGAGCTAAGGAGATCAGAATTCGCAAAGCAAGTCAAGTTACCCAGCAAGGGAACAATTGTGTGCAAGGTCAACATCCAGCAGTGATTAAGGAAGGACGAGATCAATTGTAGAAGCTGAGACAGAAGCCTAGCACTTACTCAAATACATATTGCTAGCTGCAGTAGCAGGGTGAATTGTATTAGATCCATTTTCTCAAGAACAATCAATAAAATACCACAACACAAAAAGCAGGTTTTCCCTTTTGGGTTTCCTGGATAAAACAAGCGTGTGAATTTTGTGTGCATGTGTTTTTATCTCTAGTGTTTTTCCCCTGCTTATAGATTGTTAAGAGACTCTATAACTTGGTGAAAGTAAATTTGGTTTCAATTTTCAGTTGCCTTGTTTTCAATAATTCGTCTAAGTAGTTGCAGAATTTCAAGAAAATTAACAAACCTGAAAAAAAACTAAACCAAAAAACCAGTTGACCATAAAAGACATAAATATACAAATCTAGACAAAAGCACATATTCATGTGCATCCATGTGAATCAAACCATTGTACACAACTATGCAAACTTCCTCTGTTATATAGCTAGTAAGGGTCCATATAACTGAAATAGCACCGAGTGCAATCCATCTCTAAACCAAAACATCAACAAAGAGCATTAGATGACCTCTAGAGTCCAAAAAACAATCATGCTATAACAAATACCTACATATCATAAAAATCATTGCCTTTATTGTTATCCTCGACATCGGTATCACCCTCTAAGCGTTAAAATAAGATACAAACAAACAAACAAAAGCAAAAACAAAACAAAAAAAACTTAACATGTCGAATCAAGATTTTACTTTATTGATGGGTACATTTTTACTAGGGTCGCAATAAAGGAGTTCAACAATCAATGCCGTCAAAATCGAGGTACATAAAGGGCTTGGTGCTCTTGTTAAATGTCAGTTCCATACCCTCATACATGACAAACTCCAATGGAAACGTTGCAATCCCCCAATCTCAATATCCTAAAAATTGTTATGTTTGTTGTATTTCAAGTGGGATCTAAAATTCTACTCTATACGAAATCCAATGAAGTTGGAACAACCCTCAAAATTTCTGAAATAATTAATGGTAATGTTAAAAAATTAAGTGGAAGTGATAGATTTAACATTACCATTAAATGCATAGCATTAATAAGGCCCTAAAGGTTGAATATTAGGATGCCCCACTCAAATTATTCCTTTCTTTTAAAAAATTTGCATTCCAAGGGTCTGTAGTAACATTGTTAAAAACCGACCGCTTTGGTGGAAAAAGGTCGGTGAGACACTGAACTAGCCTTTTCCAATCACTAGCAGTGGTCTTTTCCAATCACTAGCAGTGGTTTAGACCAGTTTTTGATTGAAAACGGTCAGACCAACCTAGTTCGGTTCTTCTAACATTGTTTAGCATTGTAATTGAATAAGATGAGGGTTGTTTTATTGCTCAAAATAAGAGTTTTCAGTTCTGGTTTATGCATAATAAAATTTTCCTAGAGGGCTCAATCTTATCAAGAACACTTCAATATCTTTTTCTCTTGGATTGCCTAGAAAATTGGAGCATTAAGAATTGAAATATTGTTCACTACCACTGCTATTTTATTTTGTATTTCATAACATTCCTAAGGCGAAGAAATAACTGTGCAACTTCAGTCAAGTTTGGGAAATGAGAGTGCAAGCTTCTAATGAGAGGAATTAAGCATTCAAGATAGGATCCATGATGAAATTGTACCAATGAATTGTATCCATCAAAAATACATTTTCTATGTTGTCTCTCTAGATGTGTCTTGGAGATACGAGAGATTTTGTTCACATCAATGTCAAGCATTGCAAATTAATGTGAACCAATTGAAAAGGATTGGCAAACTAGTGCTTTTATTGCAAGTCCTTTTGTTGATTTATTTTCTTGGATTTTAAAACAGATTTAAGTTCACATTTTTGTGAAACTGGGTTATATATTTTCTTTTAGATGAAAATAGTCCATAAATGCACAACTCATTTAGCATTGGGAAACTGAGTTTCCATTTTGGCGTTTGATATCATGAATATTTTCTTTAATGTAAATACATAATGTTGTACATGTGTTCCCAAATACCATCAATCACCCATACTCTTAAAGGACTGGGATTGGTATTCTCTGATTGTTGTTTTCAAATATTTCAGCTATTATTCTCTTTCTTCTTTCAGAAATGTCCCTAAGCCAAAACAAATACAACTTAGGATGTAACATGCTTCAAAGTTCAACCACCTCAGGACTGATTTCATCTTTGCTTTGGGAAAGAGAGACACCTGAGGCAATTTTCATTTTGGTGCAACTAAAACAACCATACCTTTCTTATGACACGTCTGGATTACTTTTCTTTTTCTTTGATTGATAAATGACCCCTTGATAACGAAGTGGCCTACCTTTGGCTTAGGGGTCGCAACAGATGGGTATCTATTGTGCCAAATTCACCCATGACATGCTCAACATCCGTAAGCCATCAAGGTCACGAAGACTTCCAACGAGTCACACATGCAGTAGTTAGCTATGCCAGCAGCACTAAAGTGGCAACATCTATACCCCAAGATCTAAAGCATTGAAAGTGCTTGAATTGACCATTATACGCCTGATGATTATTTTGTTTATGGATTGGGGAGAAAAAAATGGCATATGGCTAAGCTCTGTTCAAGAAACTGCACTCATAAATCAATTGGGTTTCCTTGAATTAAATGCCTCTTCTGAAGATAACACACTTGATATTTGAACGGTAAATAAATAAAGTGTATATAATGCAACAGTTGCAGATCAGCGTTCCCATTGAGGTAATAAAAATAAAGATAGGAGAAAAATATATTCCATGTGTTCCAGACACTAATAAAATATTATAGTCATTGTTGTGCACGAGTATCGGAGGGATAAATTCAGGAACACTATCATTTTCAATATCCTTTATCACTGATTAACAAAATCAAATTTACATCGACAAATGACATTTTGCCAGCCCGTTGAAAACGTTTTGCGAGCCTCTTGAAAACAAGGGCACTCTCTCAAATTTAATATATTTGTGGTTCTGTACACCTAAATTTTCAACAAAAGCCAAACAAGATAACCCATTAAAAAAATAATTCATTGGAACAAATAAAAGAACCCTGCTAAATAAATATTTTGTAATTTTGTAGTTTTCCTCTGCATATTTAAAAGGATAAACGAGCCTTCAAAGATGTCCCGGGCATTGCCCACTTCAGAAGATCATAAAAATTCAAATCGCCTCTAGGACATTTTATTAACTTTGGTAGGTTTAGGGTCAATGAGCTTCACATTCAATCTTGCTTAAAAATGAACGAACTTTGATATACATCGTGGCCTAAAATAACGATTTGGGGTAATTGCCAAACAAGATAACCCATTAAAAAAATAATTCATTGGAACAAATAAAAGAACCCTGCTAAATAAATATTTTGTAGTTTTGTAGTTATCCTCTGCATATTTAAAAGGATAAACGAGCCTTAAAAGATGTCCCGGGCATTGCCCACTTCAGAAGATGATAAAAATTCAAATCGCATCTAGGACATTTTATTAACTTCGGTAGGTTTAGGGTCAATGAGCTTCACATTCAATCTTGCTTAAAATGAACGAAATTTGATATACATCGTGGCCTAAAATAACGATTTGGGGTTATTGACAACCATCATGGCCTAAAAGTAAGGTTTAGGACATATAGGCATAAATAAAGACCTGAGGTTAGGGTTAAATCCTTCATGCAGAATCCGATTTTAGGGCGAACCCTGATTTGCCCCTTGGAACCGCCATACCAATACAACTTTCTCTGAAAACCCCCAAATCTAAAACCCTAGACCAGCTGAAGTTTACAGCAAATCAAATGCAATCACTGAGAAAATATAAAACAAAAATCATCTGACCTCGATAACCGATAAACTTACAGAAGCGGTCTTCAAGAGCTCAAAATGCTTGTTGCCTTTACAGAGCAAACACTCGATGTAGGTGAAATCCTTTTTATCTACGGACTTCCCATTTTTTCAGAACTCTGCGGATACAATTTGCAGATGCATCGCTCGGGAAAATCTTTGGATCGGGCAGCTTGCAAGAACCCTCTGTATAAGCTCCAAACCTGCCTTTGCATTCCAGAGAGCCTTTTGCGCAGGCGCCATCAGTGACAGATTCTATAAATTAGGTGGCGGAGGCTAGAAGCTCTGTAAAACCAGCCACGTACCAACGTTTCATTAAAGCCTAGGGAGGCATTGGGATACCAACCCAGTTTTGATTAAATTTCATTAAAGCCGAGGGAGACAGAGGCATGGGATACGATATAATTTATGAGCTTACCGTACTGAAAAAAATTCTAAGAATTTCATGTTTTACATAGTTTAACTTAGGGTGCTGGGGGTTTCCCGGTGATGACTCCGCCGCCACCACCAGGGAGTCAAATCCCAATGGATGGCGTCAGCAGTGCACGGACTAGTAAATAAAAGCTTTGAAATTACTTGTAAACCAGTTTCGATTTTTGTGTTGCCGTAATGCTTGCCAAACCCGCCATTTTGCTCGGCATCATTGTATCATCTGGATTCTGCATTCTTCATCCACCGTCCACAACTTCGCTATGGAGCTTCCAACTGCCATGGGAAAAACAATAAATCCATGCTGAAGTCCACAACACACAGGTTCATTTGGGTGATGTACTATTTTGAAGATTTTGTCCATAAAAAATATATATTGTCGTGCGTTGATTGAGGTTCGTTGTACCTGACATTTGTGTTTGTTTTTGTTTATAGTCATGCATTAAGATGTAATAATACCAACTTCATTCTCTTTTAATAAATGACCGTGTGAGGCCATAAACCCTAACAATAAATTTTTCCTAATGGACTTGCCCAAGTTTACATGTATATTAATTTGATTAAAATCACATCATGAAACTTTTCGAATGGACTGAAATACGCTATACGAAAATCTAATATAATATTGTATAGGTGCAACTCCGATCTAGGATTTTCTTTTAATATGAGCTAGGTTATATTATAATTCCGAAAGAAGAGGAAAAGTTAACATTATTTATAATTTAATGATTAAATTGAAAAACTTATTTTTTTTGGTACTTGATCATGAATATAGGAGTTGGAATTTTGGAATTTCTAGTCATTTACTGAGATATGAGATAATAATCTTGGTAGTAATTCAAGTAAAAGCAATTTTAAGAGAGAAGTTGTACAATGATCAATATAGTTTTGCACACTCATAATTCCATACAATTATATGAATACAATTATATGAACATGATGTATGGTCCTATAGTTGTATTGGCAAATTTATACAATAATGTGGATGGTTTATATAGTTGTTTTTATAGTTCATATCAAGAAGATTGAGCTACACGTTTTTGTGTGAGGATCATCCTTCTCACTCACCCTACAAAGAATTACAATCATATGAACATGATGTATGGTCATATAGACATGATCTTATAGTTGTATGCGCAAATTTAGACAATAATGTGGATGATTTATATAATTGTTTTTATTGCCCATATCAAGAAGATTGAGCAACACGTTTTTGTGTGAGGGTCATCCACGTTTTTGTGTGAGGGTCATCTTTCTCACTAAGCGTACAAAGAATTCTGATTTGTTTATGTGTGAAAGTCATGTGGAAAGATATCGTGAATACCCTAATTATATTCTTAAGTTTTCTAGAAACAACACACCAAAAATAAAATCTTTAAATATTTATAATAAATACAAAATTTATATAAATTTATATTTATTTTTAATATATACATATTATATATCAATTCTATATCAAAAAAATAAAAACATTAATTTTTTTTAATTTCTTAAGAATATTATTTTCACACATAAGTCCATGTCATTCTTGCACAATAAACAAAAGTGACATAGTGACAATGTGCAAAAAACCAAGAGTTGTGATATTGTCAGCACATGGCTCTTGTTTTGTAATGTAACTTAATGGTTAAATGCACATAATGTCGGTTCTAATTCATTGATATGGTTATTTTATTTATTATTTTTCAATGTATTTTTTAAGCTACTATATTAGTTTAAAAAGTTATTTATTAAAAAATATCATTATTATTTTGATAAAATTATTTTTTTAGATTTTTATATATTAGTTAAGTTTTATTTATTAAACTTTGAATCAGGGTGTTTATACAGTAGACGGATAAATTAATCGCCCTCGTGATTAATGTGTCCAAAGCATTCATTATGAGGGAACGACAACGCCTCAAGCATGCCCCTTTGTCTGTACATAATCTGAGAGATTGCGATGGTGGCAAGCTCCTCTCAACTCAGCATTTATGGCCCATCAAGTTCTGGTACACACCTCCACCTAATGGCAGTAATGACTTGCCTGTACAGAATGTTAAGAATGCCAAAACCATGGGTAATAGAAGGTAGAAACATTATTTACAACATCCCTTCACAGTCGTTATAGTGAGGGAGTGCGGTAGACCTCATTAGGGAAGCAGCAGCAAAGGCAAGCCGCCTCTCTCTCCCTGGAACATCTAGGGCACTAAACAATTGGATGATTACATCCCCCATTGCTATCAACGCCTAATTGCATACCTGGAAGCCCAAGAGATGGGAATCACCGATGATAATGTATGGTCTCTCTGCAATCTACAGGGTCGCCACATCATAAACCAATAAGATGCTACTATGGTGTTAGAGGGACGTGTTTTGGACCTATACTTTTCACATTCAACGTGCCCAGGCTGGGCTGCGAGCCATCGTTAGTGCTTTGGGGCTTCAACTCTAGCATACTTTCTTGTTTGCAAACAACTCCTCTTCATAGAGCCCTATGGATTCTACCTCGCAAGATACCAGGCCCTATAGGCAGCATACGCGTCACACTTAGGGCCAATCCTCATCTAGGCCTCGGCAACAGCGCAGTACCTTGGAGAACATTCTTGCGGATCCTGGAACATCTGTCAGTAAGGAAGCTCATACAAGTGTCCCAAGCGACATCACCCATCCTCTGCCTAAATGCACCAACCATCAATTAGGCACTCGTTGCCTGTAATGCGTCATCTTCCAGTTGGGCAACCTCCGCCAACTGAGCACCCTCCACCCGATGATGAGGACTACTATAGACCAACGCCAGTGGAATGGGAAGATCCTCCTTAGCTCAAGCATCGCAAGGATAACCCCAGGAAGTAGCACTTGGCATTGCTGAGGCTTTCATTGCGACTAAGGTCATTTTGAGGCTTTTTCCCTTCTATTGTTTTTTTGATGATATAAACTATACAAGTGGTCATCTAATTTCCCTCACAATGGCAAATGGTCCTGCCTGCCACAATTTTGTGACAACTAGCCTATTTTGCTTATGGCGCAATCTTGTATATGGCTAGCCAAATCCCTCCAAACATGTAATCTTTATACATTTTCTACAATGCAAAGATGTCTAACTGCTATATATATATATATATATATATATATATATATATATATATATATATATATATATATATATATATATATATATATATATGTGTGACAACTAGCCTATTTTGCTTATGGCGCAATCTTGTATATGGCTAGCCAAATCCCTAAAAGCATGTAAACTTTGTACATTTTCTAGAATACAAAGATGTCTAACTTATATATATATATACATATACATATATATATATATATATATATATATATATATAGATGAAAAGTAAAGTGAACCACTTAACAAAGAGAATTTAATTAGATTCACATAAAATTTAAGCATATTTTTTTCTCTTATAAACATGTCAACTATCTTAGGGAAGTAATGGAACTGAAGACGTGGGAGTGAGTAGCTAAGATTTTATAGTGGTTGTTATTCATCCCCTTTATGTTGATCATTTTTATTGTAGATTATGGTTTCATTTGTGGTTGGGTGCGGATTTTTTCAATTTTCATGATAGCTTTGGATTTTTTTCCATTAAATCAAGGTTTGTCTTGATTTGCAGTTGGCTCAATTTACTATTAACTCGGTAATTATTTTCTTGTTCCATGTGTTCCCAACTTATTGGGGTCTTTCATGTTGTCGGACTACGATCCAGTGGTGTCTCTCCAAATCTTGAGTGACTAAGACCATTGCTTGTTCAATGGGTCTCCAAAGCAAATTTGTTGAAAAGGATGAATCAATTCTCTCCCTTGATTTGGGAATTTTCTCCTCTGCGAAGAATAATGTGACTACATTGAAGGAAACATGATTAATTGGTAAGTATATTGGACCTTGCCCTAACTATAATTATGTTTTAGAATGAGTCTCTATTAATTGGGTAAATCGCGAGCTTGTTGGTATTTTCTATCATGGAAGTAGTTATTATACTTTTTTAAAACAAGGAGGATAGAGATCAAATACACAAATATTGACTTTTTTTCATGGACACTATAGGAATGTTTATCACCCATTGGTCTCTAGATTTCAACCCCATGATGGAAATTTCTTCTGCCCCTGCGTGGATTAGATTGTCATATATTCCCCTTCTTTGCTAGGGTGAAGGTATTTTCAAGGTTATATGATTTGTGAACTGTCGTGGATATTCCACTAGACAATTCGTTATAGCAAATCCGATAATAATATATTAAAATTCTGAATTTTTACACTATTACAGTTTTATTAAACTTATAGATATGTAAATTTAACTGTAATTAGTACCTGCATGCAAATGGAAATTACGCAAAAAAGTAGAGAACGACAAAATAAGCTCACACACACACACATAAGACACGGGATATGCTATGGGAAACCCTTTCGAGAGAAAACCCTGCTGGAAGGTGAGGTCGCTTCACTCTCTTTCTCAGTCTAGAAAATAAGGTTGCAGGTACAAAGAAATAATGCATGTGGTATGTGGGCTACTACAATGCACAGATCATCTATGTGTGCTCTATCTCCTATCTCTCTTGGCTATCTTTGCTCAACTATGGAACAAAATTCTCTCGAAAGAATGGAATGTTTCTTCCTCCTAGTGGCTCGATTATAACACAACTCGATAGCCTACTAGTGGTTAAGTTTGACTACATCAACTCTTAACTAGAGTTACAATATAGACTCTTCTAGAGTCTTTTACATTAAAAACATGCGGCGAGCCCCTTTTCCATGAATAATGTGGGCTGATGCGGCATCCACTCGAACTATATGTGTGAAAACAGGAAGGTCAACTTCTAAGTGGCATAACTTTTGCATACAAACTTTGATTGATGCACTTATTTTGCCGTAGGAAATATCTTTGTGTGTAGAGTAACATGAAAAGATGTTGTGCTAAAGCAACAAAGTTTTACCCCTAAAAAAACATCGTTTGATGCCTCAAAATGCTCCTAGAATGTTTCAAATCTCGTTTTTCCAAGCTGGGTCCTGCCAGTAAAAATGGTTATGTGAGTTGATTACTCCACTTTTTCCACTATGAATGCATCGATATGGATGAAAAACAATATAATGATCCAATTCATATCACTATAGGATATAAATTGGGTTGATTTATTTATACTTGGTGTAGATAAGGAGAATATCTTCTCTTATGCCATCAATTACATTGAAATGGGTTTTTCAAAAGGCCTTCCCAAGGTTATTCGACTTAACTTGGATAGTTGGTACCATCTCCAGAACCCTAGATTATGAATAAGTTCCCTTTAAATGTAATTCTTGCCATGAGTATGGGAGCTTTGCAAAAAGTTGTCCTAAGGCTCCAACTTATCATCATTCTTCTGATCATTTGTCGTCTTCTCGTAGTAATGATGAGAAAGGAGCATTCAAACTAGTTACAAGAAAACACAAAAAGCAATTGACTAAGAGGAAACATGCTAGCAAGCATGAATCTCATCAGCATCCTCCCACCAATAATAGATATGAATTTTTGAAGTTCAGAATGGCAAAAATTATGGGTGATGAGGCCCAAGTTGATAAATCAGTCCTAGATCAAGTGTCTCCAAAGAATATTAATTCATTTGTTGAGGAAAAATCTGCATCCAACGATACTAACAAAATCCCTCTTATAGAAAATAAAGAAGAAGAAGTTGCGACAGAGCATGAGGAGGAAATCACACCCCACTCTTCTTCTCCTTCCTACTCAAATGTGTTAAAAAATAATATGTGTTCTTCCCCTCATTTAAGTAGAATTTGGAAAAATTAAAACAAGAAAGCCCTGAAATTTGGTGTCGAGAACTCTCTTGCCTCTCATGGGTCTAACAGTGACTCAATTTCTCTCAAATCTTAAAAATGTTTTGCTTTTGCATCATCATGTGCAATAAATTTGTAAGGGTCTACTCATGTTCTCAAGAAGCAGTAGGTGCAAGCTTTAGGTGGTTTAGTATCAGATCTTTGCCCCTCTTCTTTTTTTGGGTGAATTACGAGTTTTAGCTCCTTTCTTTTTAGATTCGTGGAAGAAATATTTTTTGTAGGAGTCACTCTGATGTACTTGTTGCGTATTCCCGACGCAATTTTTTATTAATACAAACTCTCTCTCTCTCTCTCTCTCTCTATATATATATATATATATATATCGTTTGAGTAGTTGTAATATGGGCACTTTTTTATTTATTTTTATTTTAATAAGTGATAAATAACTAAGGAATTGAATTTGTAATATATTATTATAATAATTTTAAATTGTATTGTCAACATAACCTTGTATACCGAAGAAGGAGGGACCTAGTCGACCTCTTCTCCCTTCACAATGAGAGATTGGAAAGCAACACCTAGCCATGAGACCATACCAATTATCAAAAAACACCATGGGACAAGTGACATGAGACTGGAAAGTAGAAAACAAAATGACATAGAGAGGGGTGGGAGTCAAGGTCAAATGGGAGGGAAACCAAACGAAGGGACCATGGAAATTAAAGGTAGACACGAGAAGAAAAACTAAGAATATAAGAGTCCAAAAGGGGAGGCCATGTGGAAATGAAGACTACATTGAGGCTTAAAAACCAACTCAAAATCCCATGTAATAAATCCCCACCAAGAATAGCAAGCCCAAAGAGAGAAAATAAAACCAAAATTGTATGAAACAGAAATTCCTATAAAACACTAATATCATCACATCTATGACCGAGGAGAAGTTCAAGATGGAAAGGAAGAAAAATGTGAACTCGTGACTCCCTCTTTGCAGTTGCAGTGCACCCGAAGTGGCATGTTCTAGGCTGACTAGATACCAGCTGAGAACAACTACCAACCCTACATGTAAATCTAGCTCCATCCACCAACTAGCATTGGTTCACCTAATTCCTAAACTTTCCTTTCCCAAGAATGGTAATTATACAAAGGACAACAATTTCCCACTAGATCCGCATAAATGGAAACCCCCATGCAACTATATAAATTGTAGGTTGCCTTTCCTTATCAACATTCCCCGAATCAATTTCATCATACGCCATTGTTTGTCCAAATTCATTCATGATTACCACTCATTGGCTTCTCAAGTTTACATGCAGGATGGGTTGTCCTTCTCTGGACTCCCATGCATCTACAACCATCACCTTCAACCTCTTCCATGCACAACGCAAACTATGTCGCAGTTGCAAGTGTACTATTAACCATGCAACTCTTCCTATTTTCATTAATTTCTTCACACTCATTTCAATTAGTGGTGGTTTCCCCACCGTATGAGCACCCTCCTTAGGGGATGAATAATTTAAAATTTATAATTGATTCTATTATCTAAAAATTTAAACAAGAAAAAAATATTTAAATTTTATCTATTAATATTTTAAACTAATATTTTTATATCTTTATTTTATTTTATTTTTATTATAACAATTAAAAAACTTTATGTTATGCACAATTTGGCTCTGAGGAAGCTTTGACAGTTGCTTTTCTCCCGATATCCTGCTTCGATTGGTTCCCATGACCCCTCTAGAGTCCTCTACGGGGGGACCAACCCCCTCCTCCACCTAATCCAACTCCAATCGCGTTCTCGTCTCTTATTTCATATCTCAACCCAACTTGTGATTACCCCTCTATTTCTAGTTTTGTTAAACGATTAGACTCCGTATATGAGATTAATCAGCCTTTGACTGTTCCTCGCAAGGCATCTCTCTCCCTTACTGAGCGAGGATTGGTCGAGCAATTCACTGGTCTCTATCCTTCTCCAAAAGTTGTGCAAAAATGGATAGAGTGAAAATGGTCTCAAAAAATCAAAGGAAAAATCTTGGCTCGCTTTTGTGGAAGAGGATGCTTCACCTTCTATTTCGAATCCAAGGAAGATAGAGACTTAATCTTCAGGAATGGATTGTATTCCTTGGATTCAAGGGGTCTCTACTTGAATAGATGGACCCCAAATTTTGATCCTAAACTTGATATCCCTAATGTTGTGCTAGTCTAGGTTTGTCTCCCTCACCTCCCCCTTCCCTCCTGGGGGACGAATCAATAAGAACCACACGAAATGCAATCGAAAAATATATAGATCAGAGTGAACCAAAGGAGAACATGCATGCATGTGCAAAGATCTATGTAGAATTCAATCTGTCCAGAGGAATTCCTGAAGCAGTGAAGCTCAGGGTTAATAACTGGATGCATATTCAACAACTAGACTATGAACAACTACCCTTCAAATGCAAGGTATGTCATGAATATGAACACTTCACTAATAAATGTCCAAAACATTATGCATCTCAATCTTAAGAGGCTTGAGATGAACAATGGGAAATAACTAGACGTAAAAATAACAACCCCAACAAATATTCAAAACAACTCGAGCCTTCACACCCTCACCGTGCATTCTTTGCTCCTTCTTCTTCAAATGCCAACCCCTTGCCTCAATCTAGGGCCTCGATGCCCAACTCCTCTAATACCTTTAGGATTTTAGCCAATGGACTCATTCTTAAGGAAAGCGAAAGCATCGAAATAACCTTAAAACCAATCAGGGAGAGTCAAGGGCTCTGCCACCCCTTTGTAATGTAAATAATGAATAAGGTCTTCTGGAATTGCATAGGCCTTGAGAATGTTACAAAAATAAATGGAATAAAATAAACGATAAGATCAGGAATCCCATAGTCCTATTAATCCAAGAGACCAAAGCAAGCAAGGAAGAAATGAAATCCATAATCAAGAAAATTGCCAAGGATTTCAAAGAGGTAACAATCAACGCTCAAATGAGAATAACTCAAGCAAAGAATGATTTTCTATCATAAGGGGCTACACTTGAGATTGGGAACTAAACATGAGTGTGTGTTGCTTGCTGAAGGAGAAACGAAGCCCTAGCCAGAGAACATCGCAAGAAGCTCGCAGCTACCCCTCAGCGGCCTCCTACTGCCGGGGTTTGAGCACCATGGACGCAACAGAGGATGGAGAGCCTCTCTCAGATCAACAGCAAGAAAATGAAGGAACAACAAAAGCTTTTGCCTCTCTCATCTCCGCAATGGGCCCGGCAAAGAACAGACCATCACTCACCAAGTTTGTTAAAAGATTGGAAGACATTCCTGAAATATCACTTCCTCCTACCCTTCCCCGTAGAGCAACACTTTCTCTGGCGGAGCGTGGATTAGTGGGGCAGTTTATGGCGTTATGGCCATCGCCCAAAACTGTGCAAAAATGGGTAGAAAGGAACTGGACCGCGTCAATAGATGGAAAAATATCAATCGGGTTTTGTGGAAGAGGATACTACACTTTTCACTTTGAAACTAAGGAGGATCGAGATTTGAATTTCAGGAATGGACCTTATTTTATGGATACAAGGGATTTGTATCTAAACATATGGACGTCAGATTTCGACTCAGAAATGGATGTCCCCAATGTTGTCCCCGTATGGGTTATATTGCCACACCTTCCCCTTCACTGTTGGGGGGACGATTCAGTCAAAGCCATAGGAAACGTAGTTGGGAAATATATAGACAGATGTGAGCCAAAGGAAAATATGCATGCATGCACCAGAATCTGTGTAGAAGTGGATCTTGGGAAAGGGCTACCAGAAGCTATCAAAATCAAAGTGGACCAGTGGATGCACATACAACAACTAGATTATGAACAAATCCCCTTCAAATGCAAGGTATGTCACGAATATGGTCATTTTGCAAATAGATGTACAAAAAAAAATAAAAAATGAAAAGAGTGAAGATCTGGAAAACAAATGGGAACAGGTCAAAAGAAAGAAGACAGTCCACAAACAGACAAATCTATCTACCGCGCAACCCTCCACATCCTCTGATCTCCATCCCACATCACCCAAAGAAGATAATAATCCTCTTGCTAGCCTTAATCCTTTTGAGCCTCTGGATCCTTCAACTCCCCCATCCCCTTGACTAAGATCCAGATCCACATCCAGATCCCCACAACATACCCCCAACCCCCCTTCATCCCCTCTGGTATCAAACTCTCGCACCCCTTCCCCCCCCCAAGTAGACAGAATTCTAACCAGAAAACAGTTAAAGGAAGCACCCCCAAACGTAGAATACAAAAAAAAAAAAAACAGGAAGAAAGACAAACAAAGAACTTAGGGATGAAGCAGCAACAAAGGAAATGGCATTAGGAACACAACAACCTATGGAAACCTTCTTAGGAAGAAGTACAGGAAACAATGAAAAGAGCCAGCAAAGAGGGAAAGGAGCCATGCACCACCCAACAAGTAAATAATGATAGTGGTCTCCTGGAATTGTAGAGGAATCAGATCATCCATCAAAGAAAATGCCACAAGAGACATTCTGGAAAAAGAAAACCCAGATATCCTTATGATTCAGGAGACAAAAACAAACAATCAAGAAAAAAAAATAAAAAAAAATAAATAAAAATAAATAAGATTATATATATATATATATATATATATATATATATATATATATAATAATCATAATAATAATAAATAAATAAATAAACTAATAAAAAATAAAATAATTATGAAGGGGAAGCAATACAGGCAATAAGAGCGTCTGGAGGTATTTGCACAATATGGAAAAAAGGAACCTGGGAGTTAATAAAATAAAAAAAGGACCAGCATTGGATCCAAATGGATCTAATGCAAATTAGCACAAAAGAGAGGTACAGTGTTATAAATATATATGCCCCAAATCACTACAAGGAAAAAGAGCAATGTTGGGCCACCATAAAAGAAGCACTAAAAGAAGTACAAGCTGGGAAAATAATTATAGGAGGAGATGTAAATTTGGTAAGAAGTATAGAAGAAAAGTTTGGAGGAACTTACCATACTGACCCATCCAGGGATATTCTAGAAGAAATAATGGAACAACATAATTTAATAGACATCTCGCCAAGCAACGGGAAATACACTTGGAGCAATAAAAGAGTGGGCAAAAGCAACATAAAAGAAAGGTTGGATAGAATTCTGATACAAGAAAACATAGTAGCAGTGCACAGCTCCATAAAATAAAAAATTATACACACCACAGCATCTGACCATAAACCGGTGACAATAGTCATGGGAAAAATGGAAAACCAGGGACCGCTCCCATTTAGATATAGCTCAATTTGGGACAACAACACAGAAATCAGCGAACTAGTCAAGGAAGCATGGGAGCTAAGAGTAACAGGATCACCTCAGTATATTTTGGAAACAAAATTAAAAACTGCAAGAACCAAATTAAAGGAATGGGCAAGAGCAAATGAAATTAAAAAAGAAAAAAGAGTTACAACAGAAAATGGAAAGCATGCAAAATGAAAAAGAAAACAGATAAGAAGGCAAGCAATATTATCTAAGAGAGAAGGAAATCTTCTAGGAAATATATAGGGAAAACAAGAAAGAAGAAGAAGAGGCAAGACTGAAATCCATAAGTTTGTGGCTCAAGGTAGGGGACAAAAACACATCCTTTTTCCACAATACAATGAAATAAGAAGGGCAAGAAACCAAATAGAAAAAATTCAAGTCGAAAACCAAGAGGTCAGAGGTGCGGAGGAACTAAAAAAAGAAGCCTATCAGCACTTTAAAAACTTACTATCAACTAATGGAGAAATGGCTGAGAGTCAAGATTTCTTACAGCACAAAAATAATAATAATAATAATTAAAAAAGAACAAAATGCTGCAATGTGCAAGGATCCCACAGAAGAGGTAGTGTAGACAAAGCCCCTGGGCCAGATGGTTTCACAATAGCATTCTACAAATCTCACTGGTATACCATTATAAAGGATTCCTTAAGAATGGTGAAAAATGTATTCAAAAAAAAAAATAGGAGGCAACACAAAGTCTTCTTATCTTGCTCTAATCCCAAAGGAAGCAAACCCCTCAACTTTCAACAGGTTTCGCCCTATCTCTCTTTTCAATTCTTCTTATAAGATAATAACAAAAATAATTGCAAATAGAATCAAGGAAGTACTCCCAATAATCATATCTGAAAACCAAGGAGGTTTCGTGCCCAACAGGGAAATCATAGATAATGTCATTATTGTACAGGATGTTGTATATTCTAGTATGCTAAGGCAAGAGAAAGGCCTAATAATCAAGCTAGATATGGCTAATGCATTTGACAGGGTCAATCATCCATATCTAATGGATGTCCTCCAGAAACTTGGTTTCTCAAGAGATATAAGGGAAGTCATACAGGCATGCATTTCTACTCCTTGGGTTGTCCCCCTCATAAATGGAAGGTCTAGTGACTTCTTCCAAAGCACAAGAGGCCTTAGGCAAGGTTGTCCTCTCTCTCTCCCTATAT
This sequence comes from Pinus tabuliformis, assembly GCA_031772625.1. Lineage (NCBI taxonomy): Eukaryota > Viridiplantae > Streptophyta > Pinopsida > Pinales > Pinaceae > Pinus > Pinus tabuliformis. Next base: position 1,305,790,310 of record CM062818.1, read on the forward strand.
ATAATAATGGCAGAAACTTTAAGCAGGGCTTTGGAAAATCAAAGAAAGTAAAGAAACATCACAAGGATCAGAATAGCAAAAGGAGTAAAAACAATAAACCACTCACTTTTTGCTGATGATATACTGCTGCTGAGAGGGGCTTCAACAATAATAGCAAGGAGGTTCAAAAAAATTCTGGATGATTTTCTACAGGTTTCAGGTGGGCTATTAAACAATGCAAAATGTAGGATATATGGATGGAATACCCCCACAAGAACTATGCAAAGGATCTCACAAATCTTAGACATCCCTGTACAGGAAAAATGGACACACTTCTTCTATCTGGGACTTCCAATCTCAAAAGAGAACATGAAGACAGAAATATGGACTAAACAAATTGAAAAAATGAAAAACAAAATTCAAAGCTAGGGTATGATGTGGCTGGATATGGCAAGAAGGGTAATACTAATCAAAGCACTCCTTGCAGCACTACATATTTACCAATATGCAAAAAACATGGCTCCAGCAAGTGCACACAAACAAATGCAGCTAATCTTAAGAAGTTTCTTGTGGTAGGGGGGTAAGCAAGAAAACAAAAAAAAAATTAGCCTGGTTAGGTGGAAGCAAGTAGTTCTTCCTCATGAACAAGTAGGACTATCAACACAGATACTTGGACTCATGAATGCAGCACTGGGAATGAAAATAGTATGGAGACTATGTTGGAAATAATACTGAGAGGGGGGGTGAATCAGTATTATCAGATCAATCAAACTTTTTCAATGCTCAGAAACATATACGCTACTTCAGTTAAGTGAACCAGCGTGCACACGCTACTGTGACTAAGTAAAACAGCGTATAAGAAGAAAACTCACAATTTAGTTAGCTTATTCTTCAGTTAAGTGCATCAGGACATTATTCACCATATTAACAGTAAACATGTGCAGTATAACAGAACAGATCAAAAGCCACACACATGAACACCAAGATATAAGGTGGAAACCCAATGTGGGTGAAAACCACCTGCTGCAAGTTGTCTCTATCTTTCTTTAATATGAAACTTCAGTTTACAATCTTTTGTACTGGTGCAGCCTTATACCAGTACGCAGGCTACAACCTGCAGAAGGCTACAACCTTCTCTCGTTCTCCAAACTTCCTTGGAAGGGAGCTCCAACCCCCTTTGCTCTTGTACTAGCCAAGATACTAGTACGTAGGTGCTGACCTACAATCTTCTTTCTTTCAGGTATCTCTTTTCATACATTTTCAGACTTGGATATTCCTGAAGCACAACATTACAATCCGAAGACCACAATTCATTCAATTTCCACAATAGATCATTGAAGCATAAAACAACCAAACTTTGAATCACTGAACCACTGAACCCTGTCAATCACCAGTTACCAGAACACAGAGCAGACTACAGAACTCTGCAATAACAGTCAGACCCCACTGTAAAACTCAAAATCAAGCTTCAAAAGATATACGCTACTTCAATGAGCAAAACCCGCGTATACACGCGCTTTTACCGAAGCCAACCTGCGTACAGATCTAAAAATAAACTTTCTCAATTTGCAGCTGTACCAGACATTAGTTAGACCCAGAACATAACATTGCGACAATATGCAGATCTAGAAATACGCATAATCAACCATATCATGATAGTGCATTTCAAACCATTAGATCCCGATCTATCCTTAGATCTAGTCTTCCATCAACCGATGTGATCTCTCCTTGGCTTAGATCAAGCAACCCAGAACCTGCATATCAGATCTCTTTCTCTCTTAGATATTCAAGCCTTGTCAAAAGATAATTTTGCCTAATGATCTTCTTCTCCTTATATAGTCTTAGGCCTAGCTCAATACCAAGAGCCAAAACCATAGTAACACAATACCATCAACTTCAAAACTAGGGATCGACACGCCCGTCGAGACACAATGGTCCGAAATCATAGGCACAACTTCCAAGGACTAACCACCATGGACCAAAGATACTTTTCCACATACACGCGCTTTTTATGAATCCAACTAGCGTGTACACGCGACTTGGGCTTAACGAACATGCGTATATGAACCTCCTTGGCATGCTGTACTAAGATCTGTCTTCTGATTAAGTTGCCATCACCTGTACCAACCTCTGAGCACCTGTACCATCCTCTGAGTGAGTTGCCATCAAGGACAACACTTGAATCATAATGCCAACAATCTCCCCCTTTGGACTTGATGGCAACCACCACACCAAGTCACTCTCCCCCTTTGACATCAAGGGCAAAGGGCTGTGCTCCCCCTGAGGACATGCTGATACCTCTGCTTGGCTGTGCTGACTCGTGCTCCCCCTGACAGTAGGCCAGATCTGCAAAAGATGTTCTTCAACAAGAACCAAGACTTATACACCATAAGGGACCGTCCTATCACCAAAAGACTCAATACATACATCCATACTCCCTACCAAGAGGGGACATATCAGAAACAACCAATTATATTACAGCATTCATCCCAGGCATAGTGGGGAAACCAACATAGGCCGTTACATGACCTTGACACCAAAAGAGATATCACAAGAGAGATACATGACATAGAGACAACAGATCTAGACCAAGACTTAGGAAAGGCACCAGCAGCATCTGATAAACATCTTGTTAGATCAGCAACCAGGATTTCTTTCTGAGCTCCTTCTCCTGAAACCAACAACCAAAACATCTGAATGCCAACAATGCTTTATGAGACTTTTAAGCTGCTCCCCCTGAACCTGTGCCTGTTGCACTCCCTGAAACTGTGCCTGAAGAATTCTGACATTCCCATTGCTGTTCAGAACTCCAGAGTTTTCCCTTGTTGTTCAGAACTTCATATACGCGATTTTTCCTGTATAAAACAGCGTATGTACGCGGATATACTTTCTGCAACAAGCGTCCAACATACACGCGACTTACCCATCATGAATCCGCGTATATACGCGCATATCCCTTCCGTAACCTGCGTATACCAACTTTTCTGTAGAACAAACAAACTTCAACAACAGGATGAAGCATCAACTACTCCCAGCTTTTGTCTGAGATATTCAAAAGTTTCCCTGGGCAGTGGTTTTGTGAGAATATCAGCAACTTGCTCCTTAGAAGGAACATACTCCAACTTGACCTTCTGCTCAAGCACTTGTTCCCGAAGAAAATGGTACTTGATTGGTATGTGCTTGGTCTTTGAGTGCATGACTGGATTCTTTGAAATGCTGATTGCACTTGTATTATCACATAAGATAGAGACAGGTGGAGTGCAAGTGATTTGAAAGTCCTGCAAGGTCTGCATCATCCAAAGAAGTTGTGTGCAACAAGATGCTGCAGCCACATATTCTGCTTCAGCTGTAGATAAGGCAATCGAACTTTGTTTCTTGCTGAACCAAGATACTAATCTGGAACCCATGAAGAAAGCACCTCCACTTGTGCTTTTCTTATCATCCACACTTCCAGCCCAATCTGCATCTGTGTAAGCATGAAGAGTGAGATCTGTATTTCTAGGATACCATAAGCCATAGTTTTGGGTCCCTTGAAGATATTTGAAGATTCTTTTGACTGCCTGAAGATGAGTTTCCTTTGGGTTGGCTTGAAATCTTCCAACCATTCCTACTGCATGTGTAATATCTGGTCGAGTACCTGTCAAATAAAGCAAACTCCCAATCATGGATCTATAAGTGGGTTGGTGAACTGCTGCTGATTCATCATTTGCACTGAGGCTGCATCCTGTAACCATGGGTGTACATACTGGCTTTGACTCTTCCATGCCATACTTCTTCAAGATCTGCTTGAGGTATTTGGTTTGAGACAAGAAGATACCTCCTTCATTTTGTTGGATTTGCAATCCAAGAAAATATGTCAATTCTCCAAGAAGTGACATTTCGAATTCTTTCTGCATAACCAAGGCAAAGTTTTGACTCATAGTCTCTTCATTGCTGCCAAAAATAATATCATCTACATAAACAACAAGAATTAGCAATTTGTTATTTTCAACTTTTATATAGAGATTGCTATCTGCTGATCCTTTTGAAAAGCCTTGTTGGTGAAGATATTTGTCCAACCGATAGTACCAAGCCCTTGGAGCTTGTTTGAGTCCATAGAGTGCCTTTTTCAATCTGCATACAAGGTTTGGATCATTCCCAAGAATGAAACCATCTGGCTGCTCAATATATACTTCTTCTTCTAAGTCTCCATTCAGGAAGGCTGATTTCACGTCCATTTGAAATACCTTGAAGTTTTGAAAGCTTGAGAGAGCAAGGAACATTCGGATGGCCTCTAGTCTTGCCACAGGAGCAAAGGTCTCTTCAAAATCTATTCCTTCTTGCTGTGCATACCCTTTACAAACAAGTCTGGCCTTGTTTCTAATTACTTCTCCATTTTCATTTAATTTATTCTTGAAGACCCATTTTGTTCCTATTACATTCTTATCTTTTGGTCTAGGAACTAATTCCCAAGTGTTGTTCTTTTCGATTTGCTCAAGTTCTTCATCCATTGCTTTGACCCAACATTCATCTTTGCATGCCTCTTTCACATTTTGTGGTTCAATGGAGGAGAGTAGTGCCAAGTAGCTTGAAGCTTCTGCAAGTGTCCTTCTTGTTTGTACTCCTGCTTCTTTCTGCCCCACAATCTGAGTTTCTGGATGATTCTTTTGGACATATCTGGATGGAGTCTTCTCTTCTATTCTTGTCTGCTCCTCTGGTTCTTCTTGAGATTCTTCTTCTTCTTGAGGTTCTTCTTCTTCATCATTTCGCCTTTGAGAGTAACCTTCATCTTCTTCAATGTCTTCATGATGAACTTGCCTAGGAATATATCCCTTCTCATCAACCACTATATCAATACTGTCAACAATTCTGCCAAGTCTTTTATTGTAGCACTTGTATGCTTTGCTATGTGGAGAATAACCAAGAAGAATGCCCTCATCTGCTCTAGGTTCAAGTTTGCCAAGTTGCTCATCAGTATTCTTAATATAACATTTGCTCCCAAAGATTTTGAAATGCTTCACGGAAGGAGTTTTACCACTCCAAAGCTCATGAGGTGTTTGAGTGCTGTTTACTCGGACATTTGTTTTGTTAAGAATGATAACAGCAGCATGTGCAGCTTCACCCCAGAAGGTTGCAGGAGTACCTGATTCATCGAGCATAGCACGAGCCATTTGTTGGATAGTTCTGTTCATTCTTTCCACAACCCCATTTTGCTGAGGAGTTCTAGCTGTAGAGAATTCTCTTCTTATCCCATGTTCATCGCAGAAATCGAAAAATTCATTTGATGTGAACTCCCCACCTCTGTCAGATCTGAGGCACTTAATTTTGTGTCCTGATTCATTTTCAGCCAATGCTTTGAAGGATTTGAATTTTTCGAATGCTTCATCTTTGTGCTTCATAAGCCCTAACCAAACAAACCTTGAGAAATCATCAATGAATAATATCAGATATTCTTCTCCTCGAGGTGTCCTTTTCCTAAATGGACCACATACATCTGTATGGACTAGCTCAAGAGGCAAGCTAGCTGATCCTTCCTTCTCTGGAAAGTTAGTTCTGGTTTGCTTTCCAAACTGACAAGATTTGCATATGGTGTTGTCTGGAATTTTGATATCTGGAAGATCGCGAACTGCCTGATATTTGCATGCTTTTCTTATTTGTGAGAAGCTTAGATGTCCCAACCTTCGATGCCATAACCAGTGCTCTTCATCCTTGCTAAGATAGCATTGTTGTTGTCCTTCTTCAAATATGTACAGATTATTTGGAGTTCTTTTGCCTTTGAGAACTGTTTTACCTGTATCAAGATCACGAACAAGACATCCATTCGATCTGAAAATAACCTCGGTTTTTTGATCACACATCTGGCTGACACTTAGAAGATTATGCTTCAATCCATCAACATACAAAACATTTCCAGCCTTGACCTTTTCTTTCAAAGGAGCAATACCTTTTCCTTTTATAGTTGCAGGAGTATCATTTCCAAAAGAAACTTTCTTTCCCTTTTCTAAAGTAGAATAAGATTCAAGTTTTTCTTTATCACCTGTCATATGTTTCGAACATCCACTGTCAATGTACCATAGATTTTCCTGTCCTTCTGCATAAAAAGCTATCCCACATCTTTCTGTCTGAGGTTCCTTTATTCTCCATTTTTTGGTGCTCGTGGCTTGTTCCTTTTTCTCCTGAAACCTGCTCCTGCATTCAGATTCTTTATGACCAAAATTATTGCAAATAGAACATTCAACTTCATTTTCAAGAACCGAAAAGTTGTTATAGGTCCTCTTTGTAATCCCTGTCATACTTCTTTGTTTTTGAGCTTCCCTAGTCATGATTGTTTTATATGCAACACATTGAGCTGCTTTGTGACCAAAGTTATGGCAAGAAAAGCATTGTCCATTGAAGAAGCTTCTGCGGTTATTGAATCTACCAGCCAACTGATTGTAATTTCTATTTTCATCTATTCTTGTGCCAAACTGAGAAGATTTTACCTGTGGTTGGTTGTAGCTTTTGTTCACCCTTAAGAAGGATTGTCCCTGATAGTTTCTGTTTGTAATTCGTCCCTGCTTTACCTGATTATCTTCATTGTTCTTCTGCTCATTTCTTCTTGCTGCATCAAGATAACTTTTTGAGGTGGATGCTTGAGAGGTTTCTCCATTATAGCCCAAACCTGTCTTGTTTAGAGGAGACCGCTGCACATTGATAATCTCATCCAAAGTTTCAGATCCTTTGACAAACTTAAGATTAATAGCTTTTGTTTTCTCAATTTCTTTTCTGAGACCAACAATTTCACCTTCTAGTTTTTCAAGATGTTTTTCCTTTTCATCAATTTGAAATTGCAAAGTATCAATGATCACACTCTTTTCTTCTATGCATCTCTTGAGTCTAGTAATTTCATTATAGAGATTATCCACATCTACAGCATCCTCATAATCATCATCTTCAAATGCCATTAACAGCTTATATTTATTACCTTGTTCATCTTCATCACTGTTTGATAAGCCATCACTATCTTCATGGGTGTAGTAGCTTTTCTTATTTGCACTTTGTTTCTTGTTCCATCTAGCAGGTTCTTTTCCTTTATCCTTATAAGGACATTTTGCAGCATAATGACCTACTCTTCCACAAGCAAAGCATTTGAAAGGTAGCTTACCTCTGAACCTTCCAGCACCCCTTTGAAGATTTCTGACAAAATTTGATTCTTCTTCCTCTTCTTCTGGAACATGGCTTGCTTCATAGTAATCTTCTTTTCCTGATGCCTTAAAAGCAGCTTCCCTTCTGTCTGATGGACCTCCCTTTCTCATTTCATAAGCAGTTAGAATTCCATGTAGCTGAGACATAGTGAGAACTTTGAGATTTCCTTTTCTTCTATTGCAGATACTTTAGATTCAAACTTGGGGGATAATGATCTTAGAATCTTTTGAACTACTATAGTCTCTTTTATTTCTTCACCCAAATTTTTCATACAATTAACAATCTCATCTACCCGAAGAAAATAATTAGCCACACTTTCATCATTATACATCTTGAGAGTCTCATATTGAATCCTGAGAGTTTGAAGTTTAGCTTGCTTTACCTGTTCATCTCCTTCATAGCTAGTGATCATTTTGTCCCATATCTCTTTTGCTGATTTGAAGTGCATGACCTTCATGAATTCTGTTTGGGATATACTTCCTAATAGAGTACTGACTGCTTTTGCATTTGTTTCATATGCCTTTTTCTCAGCTGGATCTGTAGGAGTAGCTGAAGGAAAAGCATAGCCTGTTTCTACAATGTTCCAAACTTCTGTACCAAGAGATTGAAGATATGCAGTAACTCTTACCTTCCAATAATTGAAATTTGTTCCATCAAAAACCGTGGCCTGATTGATGCTTCTTTCTCGTAGTTGCTCATGATGAATGATCTACCTTCAAGCGATCAAGCTTCTCTGAAGGACCTGCTCTGATACCAATTGTTGGAAATAATACTGAGAGGGGGGGTGAATCAGTATTATCAGATCAATCAAACTTTTCAATGCTCAGAAACATATACGCTACTTCAGTTAAGTGAACCAGCGTGTACACGCTACTGTGACTAAGTAAAACAGCGTATAAGAAGAAAACTCACAATTTAGTTAGCTTATTCTTCAGTTAAGTGCATCAGGACATTATTCACCACATTAACAGTAAACATGTGCAGTATAACAGAACAGATCAAAAGCCACACACATGAACACCAAGATATAAGGTGGAAACCCAATGTGGGTGAAAACCACCTGCTGCAAGTTGTCTCTATCTTTCTTTAATATGAAACTTCAGTTTACAATCTTTTGTACTGGTGCAGCCTTATACCAGTACGCAGGCTACAACCTGCAGAAGGCTACAACCTTCTCTCGTTCTCCAAACTTCCTTGGAAGGGAGCTCCAACCCCCTTTGCTCTTGTACTAGCCAAGATACTAGTACGTAGGTGCTGACCTACAATCTTCTTTCTTTCAGGTATCACTTTTCATACATTTTCAGACTTGGATATTCCTGAAGCACAACATTACAATCTGAAGACCACAATTCATTCAATTTCCACAACAGATCATTGAAGCATAAAACAACCAAACTTTGAATCACTGAACCACTGAACCCTGTCAATCACCAGTTACCAGAACACAGAGCAGACTACAGAACTCTGCAATAACAGTCAGACCCCACTGTAAACCCAAAATCAAGCTTCAAAAGATATACGCTACTTCAATGAGCAAAACCCGCGTATACACGCGCTTTTACCGAAGCCAACCTGCGTACAGATCTAAAAATAAACTTTCTCAATTTGCAGCTGTACCAGACATTAGTTAGACCCAGAACATAACATTGCGACAATATGCAGATCTAGAAATACGCATAATCAACCATATCATGATAGTGCATTTCAAACCATTAGATCCCGATCTATCCTTAGATCTAGTCTTCCATCAACCGATGTGATCTCTCCTTGGCTTAGATCAAGCAACCCAGAACCTGCATATCAGATCTCTTTCTCTCTTAGATATTCAAGCCTTGTCAAAAGATGATTTTGCCTAATGATCTTCTTCTCCTTATATAGTCTTAGGCCTAGCTCAATACCAAGAGCCAAAACCATAGTAACACAATACCATCAACTTCAAAACTAGGGATCGACACGCCCGTCGAGACACAATGGTCCGAAATCATAGGCACAACTTCCAAGGACTAACCACCATGGACCAAAGATACTTTTCCACATACACGCGCTTTTTATGAATCCAACTAGCGTGTACACACGACTTGGGCTTAACGAACATGTGTATATGAACCTCCTTGGCATGCTGTACTAAGATCTGTCTTCTGATTAAGTTGCCATCACCTGTACCAACCTCTGAGCACCTGTACCATCCTCTGAGTGAGTTGCCATCAAGGACAACACTTGAATCATAATGCCAACAGACTAATTACAGGAAAAGAGAGTTGGTGGAAAAAGACTCTTTTATCAAAATATATGGATGGCACCAGGGAAAGATTGCTTAATGGAAATATCCCAATAAGACAATGTACCCAAGTTTGGAAGCTAGTTAAAAAAACAATTCCATTAATGAGTAGATACATTTCTAAAATCTCAGGCAATGGAAAAACAATTTCAATCTGGAAGGACAGAATCATGGGAAAAGAACCACTTTAGACTCATCCAGAAATTGAAGACATAAAAGAGTGGAAGAAAGGTAAAGGTTTTAACACTTTACACTCAATCTCTTTATGGAACCAAAAGGAGTGGCAAGACTGGAAAATCTCATCAATTCCGGAAGACCTGGAAGGGCAATGGAGCAAAATCATGCAGCTCTTAAAAGGGGCAGTGCCAATCCACCATGATGAGGAAGATGAATATCTCTGGGACCCAAGCGGTGGACATTATACAGTTAGGATTGGATACAAAATCCTTCAAGAACAACCAAATCAACAAGAGTGGTATTCTTGGAAAATAGCATGGAAATCAGAAAGTTTGCCTAAGATAAAAATGTTCATCTGGACTCTTTTAAAAGGGAGAATATTGACCAATGAAAACTTAAGAAAAAAATGCTTTCAAGGTCCAACACGATGCCCATTATGCATGCAGGCTGAAGAAAATATTCAGCATCTTTTCCAAGAATGTATCTTTGCCAAAGAATGTTGGTAGTAGCTGATAAGTCCTTTGGAAATAAGAATAAATTTCGAAAAGCCCTTGCCAAATTTTCTTTAGACCTTTGAGAAAGCCTACCCATACACAACAAAGAAAAAAGCCACAATTCAGAGGATATGGAAATGCATCCCAGTGGTTCTATGTTGGCAAATTTGGCTGACAAGAAACAAGTGCATTTTCCAAAATCAAATTCCAAGGATAGGGAAGACCCTTTCAAAAACATGGGGTCTAACTTCTAAAATACTCAATGTCAAAGGAACAACTCCAACAAACTATCAAATGCTTCAACAGGAAGAGCGAGATTGGCTCAACAAAGCCATAATAAATAATAATGGGCAAAGAGGACAGAGGAAGACAAGCACAGGAGGTATATGGAAAATAAGAATGAGTGAAGAGGAACTGACAAACTGGAGCAAAAATCAGAATAGATACTGTCTATACTTTGATGGGGCTTCAAAGCATAATCTGGGAAAGGCAGGGGCGGGAGGAATAATCCTTGATCTTGATGGAAAGGAAAATGTCAAGTATGAATGGGGCTTGGGACAAATTTCAAATAACAACGCAGAAGCATACAGTTTTTTGATGGGAACAAGAATAAAAAAAAAAGAAGAGAAATCCAAAATCCTATCATAATAGGAGATTCAACCATAATAATAGAGGCAATGGCAAGAAATAAAAAACCAAGCAATGAGCACATGAACAGAATCTTTAGAAGAATCAGGAAGAACTTGGAAGGCTCTAGCGATGTAATCTATAGACATGTCTTGAGAATTCACAATCAACAGGCAGATTATTTTGCAAACCAAGCAGTGAAAAAAAATGAAGGGCTTGTTCGTGAAAATCAGGAGGAATACCATAGCTTAGTTCCTTAATAACCAGCAAAAACCTTATGTTTAAAGTTAACCAAATCCAAAGGAAAAATCACAATGAGAAAAGCAATAAATCAAAAAACAACAGTTATAAATCAACAAAGGACACAACGATGCAGCAACAGCCAGGAAAACATGGGAAAGCAAAGGAAAAAGCATGAAACTCCAGGCTCTTGTACGAGCAACAGCAGGAATGAAGACATTGATCCAAGTCACAAGAACTACTTTGCAATCTACCTCATCGAAGGCAGGTTTCGGGCTGAGATAAAGCACTATAAGAACAGAGGGTACATTCACAAAAATTGCAGCAGCAATCTCAGCGAGGAAATCCCCATTTTTCATGTTATTATAGTGATTCTTTGGTTTCCAAGATCCTCCCTGTCCTATCTAATAGCCAGCAGTGTTTCCTCTACACAGCGTGCAGACTTCATCTTAAGCCCCCACCCTTCCATTTACCCAGCTTGCTCACTTTGTTCCTCTTTTCTCCCTTCTCTCCCCCCTCTCAGCGAGCGCAAATTCCTTCTGAGCACCCATGCCCTCCATCTGCCCCTCTCATTATATCAGCCCTCCTTCCAGACTGACATATCTAGTCGTTGGCCTCCCTTTAAATTTGTCGTTCGCAGGGACTTCTGCTTTTTCGGTTTCCAAGGGAAAAACCCATCCGTGCACCTTATCCAAACTTCAAAAAATCATTCATTCGCATCTATTAATATCGTCAAGCCCACACTCCAAAACCTTTTCCGCATCGCTGCACCCCCTTCCTCTGATCTCTGATCAAATCAGGATCGTTGATCGGGTGCTTGATCCGACGGTCTTTGATTAGCCTGACCATCCAAATCTGCGCGAATCACCCACACTGTAGATCTGTACACATAGGATCGGACGACTCTCACCGATTTCAGACGATAAACAAGCATGGAGTTTACCCGCCTGAAAAAAGCGGTTTTCTCTCTCTCCTCCGATGCTACGTGTCGCTCGGTCAATGGAATCGGGTGACACCCCCCCCCCCCCCCCCCCCCCCCCCCTTTTTACCACTTATGGTTTATATCCTGCCCAATATACCACCTCCGCGTTTAATCCTGCCCTTCTGCTCGGTTAACTTGCGAACCTGTTCGAGCCCGATGACAGTCGATCTCATCCATCGACGGTTAAGACGGCTCCTCCAGTGTCCTCTTCCATCAGCGCCTCCGGTTAATCCTAACCGCATATCCTCTAATCCCAATCTTTGCGAACTAATATTAGCTGCTAATCTTCTGACAACCTCGTCCGTGGACACATCCAACGGATCCCATTTATGCCAAAAGGAAAGTGAACATCAGCAGCAAAAGAAGAAGCATCTCAGGCAACACAATATCAAAGATACACAACGAATTTCGAAGCAGAAAGCAGAGACAAAGGAAGAACAAGCATACAAATCACATGGTATCCAACCCAATGAAGGAGAGAACTCTTCGAGCAACGAAGGAGAGAACTTGGACAATTATGACAAGAAGAATCAGGCAAATCAGGAGCATTAAGTCTTTAAGCCTTGAAAAACTGTCAGAGAGCCCATGACTTGTAAATTTCTCTTTCTAGTAGGTCAGTTCATTAGGCAGTACACTAGAATACACATAAAAACTCATGAAGTCTTGAACACAAGCCCAGGAGAAGAGACTGTGTTCCTATCTCATGGCTTCGAGGTTTTTCATGATACAGTGATTTGTAATAGGAGCTTGCTCCATCAAAGCTTTTCGTAATATATAAACTACCCGACCTTGTTAAAAAAAACAACAACAACAATCAATGCTCAAGGTGCTTTAGGAGGAATATGCATTGTGTGGAGTCACACAATTATGGACATCCAAAATATCCACAGAGATCAACACTGGATCAAGACAGATTTTCATAGGAAAGTAAGTGGAAAAACTTACACAATCTACAACATCTACACCCCTGTGCGCTATAGAGACAAAGAGCAATGTTGGAACTCTCTAACAACCAAGATAAAAGCATATGGTGGCCATTTTGTTATATTAGGCGATGACTTCAACCTTGTTATGACCATTGAAGAAAAAAGAGGTGGTTTGTACCTCTGTCATCCAAGTAGAGACAAGCTAGAAACTATTATGATTGATCACAACATTACAAATGTCAAACGAAAGAATGACATATTCATGTGGAGCAATAGAGAAATAGGATTAGGCAATATCGAAGAAAGGTTGGACAAATTCATTATCTGTAGAAATTCCTTGCAGATTCAAATTGTTATTTGTAATTTATTAAAACAATAGACTTGAATCTACTCTGCTCATCAGCAGAAACAATTAAACAATCACGAAATCATGAAGCATACAAGAGAAAGAATTCATTCAACACATTACACAATGATTTCCTGGGGAAAGCCACAGCTAAAAACCCCTACTATCTGTATATTTCATTAGTTAGAAAATATGAGAGGATTACAATGCTTTGCTCAAGCCTGAGCAACCTCTGCATTATCTCTATCTTTCTCATTGCTTCCTAGACAAGCCTTGGCCAATACCTTAACCATTTTTTGCTTGCCCAAGTCCTTATTTTCTTGCTTTGTTTCCTTGGTAATTAGCCCCCTATTAATTAGGGAAATCCACATCCTAGATTGCGTAATCCTATGGGCCTTCCTCTGGATGCATGCACCACCTGTACAATTCAAATGATTATACAACTGATAGAACATTGTCCCTGAACTCCAATCTCAACTGGGTAACTCTCAGATCTAACATGCATGAGCTATTTATGAGTGAATAATCAATTAACTGGTTGACCACATGAAACAACACCATACTGTCTGACCTCCTACTAGTTCCTCCATCAGTTGGAACTAGTTGAACTGACTTTAACTCAGATAAACTGAATTAATTAATTACAACTCAAAATAAACTTAACCAGGGCTCCTATAAAATAGGAGACACTCTACATGACTCAAGTTAGACCCTAAACTTGAATTAACTAAGCCAACTTAGTAAATTTAACTTAGTTAACTTGTACAAGTTGTCTTGTGACGTGGAATTGCAATTTTATTCCTAATTTAATTCAAGGACAAAATAAAATTAGGATTTTATTATTGCATTTTCAACACTACCTCTCAACAAGAAAGGGATTATCTGCTACCCTGATCCTGCCTCTATGGAACTTGAATTTGCCTCTTGACAGTGCCTTAGTCAATATGTTTGCAACCTGCTCCTCTATAGGAATTTACTCCAGCAACATGATTCTCCTTTGCACACAATCTCGTAGATGGTGATATTGGATGTCGATATGCTTGGACCGATCATGAAAAACTGGATTCTCAGAGAGTTTGATACAACTCTGATTGTCATAGTAAATCACTGTAGGATCCATCTGTTGACCAAATAACCCAACAAGGATCTTTCTCATCCAGATAGCCTCACAAGTTGCTTGAATAAGAACCATGTACTATGCTTCTTCCAAACTGAGTGCAACTGATCTCTGCTTCTTGTTGTACCAAGAAACTGTTTCTAACCCAATACTAACGATTCCCCCTGATGTGCTCTTCCTGTCAGATGGACTCCCTGCCCAATCTGCATCTGCGAAGCCTTGTAGCTTCACTCCCTTTGTCCGTATGTACCAAAGACCAAACTGAGTGGTGCGTCTAAGGTATCTCAACAAATGTTTAGTTGCCTTCCAATAAAGTTTGGTTGGCTTAACCATTGCTTGACTAAGTTGGTTAACTGAAAAACATATGTTCGATCGTGTTTTCGCCAAATACATAAGTGAACCCATAAGTTGCATGTAAATAGTAGCCCCCACTTCTTCACTTGAAGTAACATCTTCCTTCCTCCAATTCCATGCTAGATGAGTCTCCATGTGGAACTTCTTCAGTATCTCGTTGGCATACTTGCCCTAAGAGATAAATAGTTCCTCATCTCTTTGCCATACCTCCATACCAAGGAAATAATGCATGAGCCCGAGGTTCTTCATCTCGAATTCTCTTGCAAGATCCTCTTTGCAAGACTTTAATAGCTTCTCATCACCTATTATAATTAAATCATCGACATATAATATTATAATCAACAATTTTCCTTCAACCATAATATGGTAAAGGTTTGCATCTACTTCACTTTTGGTGAAGCCCAACCTGGCTAGTTTCAATCCATACAACACTCACTTGAGTTTGCACACATGCGACTCTCGGTTGAAGGTCTCAAATCCTTTTGGTTGCTCAATGTACACCTCTTCCTCAATCACACCGTTGAGGAATGTTGTCTTCACATACATCTAATGTATCTTCCATCCCATCTGCGCTGAAAGTGCTAGAATAAATCTAAATGAAGAGTACCTTGCTACTGGAGCAAAGGTCTCCTCGTAATCAATTCCCTCCACCTGAGAGAACCCTCTAGCCACAAATTTGGCCTTGTGTTTCTCCACACTCCCATATGATGATTGCTTTACCTTGTAAAGCCATTTGGAACTCACCACTGACTTGTTAACTGGTCTTGGGACCACTTCCAAAATATTGTTTCTAATAATGTAGTCATACTCCTCTACAATGGCATCAATTCATATTGGTCGCTGCACTTCTTCCTCGAATGAGGATGTGTAAATCTCTACACTCTCGCTCATCAGAGCCATGTAGCCAGTGTATAAATTTGGTGACCTCCTCTACCTGCATTGTGATGTGGGTGCTCCCACCTTCTCTCTAGCATCATGTATCAATCTGTCAGCTTCTCTGGTGTGCTTCCTTCCATCTCTAGAAGTCTCTGCATGAGTGGGTGTTTCCACTCCCTGCTCCTCTACATGTGGCTGCTCCACATCATCTTGAGGTTCTTCCTTTGGAGCTAAAAGATTCTCA
The DNA here is from genome assembly GCA_031772625.1 of Pinus tabuliformis. Lineage (NCBI taxonomy): Eukaryota > Viridiplantae > Streptophyta > Pinopsida > Pinales > Pinaceae > Pinus > Pinus tabuliformis. The sequence goes on from CM062818.1 coordinate 1,305,806,114, forward strand.
TCTGCATGTAACTGAAGCTCCCTCTCAAGGGAACATCTCATGGCCTTCTCTTCATTGAAATTCACATCTCTACGAACCACTATCATCCTGTGAGATGATAGGTACACTCGATAGTTTTGAGGTGTATCAGTGTACCCCACAAATATGCCCAACTCAGCTATTGATTCTAACTTTTTTCCTTGCATCCTTGGTAACATGACAGTAAATTGATGAACCAAAGATTTTGAAGTGTGCCACATCTGGTTTCTTACTTGAAAAAAATTCTTCTGTTGTACTCATCCTGAGAATTCGATGAGGATTCTTGTTCTGTACATATATAGTTGTGTTGCATGCTTCATCCCACAAGTGCAACGGTAGGTCCTGATCATGTAACATCGCCCGTGCAACTCCCACAATACTTATGTTCTTCCTTTTAGCCACCCCATTCTGTTGTGGGTTATGGGGTGCTATTAACTCCCATCAAATGCCTTATGATGCACAGAAGTTATTGAATTTATTCGACATGTATTCTCCATCGTTATTGCTCTTGAGAGACTTCACTTTCCTGCCAGTTTCTTTCTCAACAAGTGCTTTAAATTCACAAAATTTAGCGAATGTCTGATCTTTCTTCTGCATGAAGAAAATCCAGCACTTACGAGAGAAATCATCTACAAACATTACATAATACCTGTGTTTGTTCGTGGATGCTATCGAGAATGGTTCACACACATATGAGTGAAATCTTTCAAGGATCGCTTGCACTCGACTATCCTTCTCATGAAAGGTGGCTTTGGTGTACTTCCCCGGTGCACACCCTTTGCATGTATCTCTTTGCTCTACTACACCCTTAGGAAGTCTTGTAGAAATATGTTGCATGATCTTCAAAGCTCCGTGGTGCAAGTGACCCAATCATCTATGCCACAACTCACTGATGTCTCGACTCTATGCACCTTCTCTGCTTTTTTGCTCAAAGCAACATTGTCTTCTACATCCAATTTGCAGAGGTTCTTCACTCGAACCTCGATCTACTTCACTTGTCTTGAGGCTATGTGACTAAGGAAAGCCTTTCATTTGTTAAATATCACATCTTAGCCATGATCCTCCAACATAGCAACTGAAACCAAATTCTTCTTTAGACCCATAACACATATGACATCTTTTAATGTGAAAGGAGAACCAGAATCCCTATGAAAAGTAAGATTATCGATGTCAATCGCACTATGCCTTCCATCATCTCCCATTTTGACGTGCATATGGAGGTCCTTCTCCTCCAAGTCATTGAAGAATTCTTTATTGTCGGTCATATGGAATGAGGCTCCACTGTCTAGATATCGCACACTACCCATCACTGATGTCATCATGCAAGCGATGAGGGTGAAATCCAACTTGAATTGTGAAGCAAGAGCTTCACCTGCCGCTCCTCCTGAGGGCTTCTTGTCAGGCTTCTTGTGCGGACACTTCATGGCATAGTGTTCCAGCTCATGACAGCGAAAACATTTAATCTTTGACAAGTCCTTCTTCTTGCCACCCTAACTAGAATATGATTTAGAATGGGATGACTTCCCTTTCCCTTTATTCACCTTTCCAACTAAGGAACATTTCTCCTCATCCTCATGATTGGATGAGGATGCATCTCTGGGGTTTCATTGAATCTCTTATTACACCAAGCCAGACCACAACCACTCCCACTTTGGTAGCTTCTCCCTCCCATTCACCGAATCCTGGTTGCTGTGCCAACTCTTTGGAAGGCCTAGAAGTGTTAGGCTGACCAAAGCATATTCAACAACTATAACACCAACACTTCCAACCACATCCCGACATTGGATGAACTTGATCAAGTATTTTGGTATTGTGTTGCCCTTCTCCATCTTGATTTTCCTGAGCTTGTCCTTCAGTGCCAGCTTCCTATGGTCACTGCTATTTTGAAACAGGTCTGTCAAGGCCTTTCAAATTGCATATGGAGTCTCCTTCCCATCGAGGTTCGAGATAATATGATCTCAAACTCCTTCTAGTATGATCCTTTTGTAACAACCCTGGTTAAAAATCCATGTAAAAAAATATAAGACCAAGGTCATGAGAACTGTATTCCAAGATGAATGGTGGGAAAAACATCCTAGCGGGTGTTCATTTCGGTTATTATGGCTAAGGAAATTGGCAAAGGCTTTGGAAAGGCAAATGACATTTTTGGCACATTTATTTATGAAAATAATGCAAATTAGGAGAAAAGGAAGGTGAAAGGTCACAGGTTGCATGTGAGGAGGAAAATGAAGAAGAATAATGGAAATTGAAGAAAATAGAGGCCTCATTGATACAAAGGCTTATGAGGATCAGTGGGCAGGCTTGGTCAGTAGCTTTTTGTTAGTTTAGTTTTGGAGCTCTCATTCTATTCTCTCTCTCATACTCTTTGACACTTAGAGTTTTCTTGGATCACTTTTAGAGAGTGTGGTATACTTGGATTCTTGGACCAAGAAGGCAAAGGAAGAGCAGGAAATCACAAGAGGACATCAGGATTAATAACTACAATGGGTTTTTCTTGCAGGTACCGAGTTGCATGTATGTTTTCCTCACTAGTTTTGGCATGCATGTCATATGCATGTGGTTTATTGGTCATGATCTGTCATTGGCATGGAGGATTTCCTAGATTGACAGTGGATTTTCCTAGCCTTTCCATTTCCGAGATAGCCATGGTGTTGTGGGTTCATTTCTTTGTTTTTCTAGTTAGTTCTCATGTTTCCTTTAGCTTGGGTTGAGTTACTAGTTCCTGGAAGCCTTAGTTGGAAAAACGCTCTGGAAGCCCTGTAACAGCTTGGGTTGAAGCCTTGTTTGGACAAATGCTCTTGAAGCCCTTGGTGGGTTGAGTTACTAGTCCTAGAAACCCTAGTTGGACAAATGCTTTAGAAGCCCAACGATAGTTGTGGGTTGAGTTACTAGTCCTGGAAGCCTTGGTTGGAGCAAACGCTTTGGAGCCCTAGAAGGCTAGGGTAGAGACCAATCTGGTGATGGTTTGTGATGTCCGACCGTGAGGTGCAATCACTGTTTGATGGGTTGAGGTGGTTTGACCTCTATAAGTCTTGGTTCAATTTTGATGGATTGTTCCATGAGATCCCACATTCATGCTTGGAATATCGCACAAGGGTGACTGACTCAAGAGAGATTTGGCTCAGCCATGTCTATGGTTGGGTGGTATGTGGAAGTCCCTAACTTGGTTGCATTTTTCTTGTGGCAATACAAGCTCTTTCCTATGGTATTGATGGGTAAATATACTTATTTTTATGTGGCTTATATGGTTGTTAACATTTCTAATGTTTATATGTTAGTTATGAATGAGTTTTATGGCTATCATGATGTTTGGCTCATATCATGTTTTTAATTGTAAATGAATGAATAATGTATCTATGGCCTAATAGATGAAATTGAAGCTAATGTGTTGAGGCATCAATGCTTCTTAACGATTCTCAAATAAGTATGAGACCCATCATGCTTAGTTCTGTTGTTAAGACCTGTAGCTTTCATGTTTGCGACATGTTTGACGAAATGCATATCATGGCTAGTAGGGGTATAGTATACTCCTTGTTGATGTCTTGCAAATATATCTTTGTTCCGATGTTAAATTTCATTTCAGAAGGTGTCATTGAGTTCTGGGCAATGACCTAAGCTCTCGGCCTCAAAAAGTGGTACAAATCCTAGAGTTGTAGGCACAACATTAGGGAAAAAAGTCCCCAGAAGCTCCCTTGCCCTTGTTGTGGGAGCTTCTGGAGCCTCCCAGACGCACCCTTGTCCATATAAAGGGAGCGTCCAGGGGTTTGATGAACTAAAACTTCATTTGGTCTCAGGGGTTGGTTACTTGAGTGGTTGGGATGGCTCCTGGGAGTTTTGTTGCTGATGTGGAAGGTATGTGTGGTGTGTTTCTGTCGATTCCCTATTCCACTTCCTTAACTGACATATATGGAGTCGAATCATATCATAGTAACTTCTTGTCATATGTTTACCCCAGTGGGCTGGTTACTTGGGTAGATGTGGGAGGAGGGTGTTACACCTTCTCGCCTTTACTACATTCTTCTTCCACTCTACCAAGTTTTGTGCATTTGTAGCTGTTGGTTTTGGAACATTGCTATCAATGTATTCCGTCAGCCCATTATCTTCCAACACTGCCTCCATCCTGTCCTTCCAAGGGATATAGTTCGAACTACCCTCAAGGGCATATTCGAGTCTCAATCCATAGAACGACATCTTGCTGGCTCTCAAGAATAATACTACAAATTCGATTTCACCTGCAAAAGACAAACTCGTATTCTCCTCTTCTAGATTGATTTTTTCTTTGATACCATGTAGAAATTCCTTGTAGATTCAAACTTCTAATTGTAATTTACTAAAACAATAGACTTGAATCTACTATACTCATCAATGGAAAAAATTAAACAATTGTGAAATCACGAAGCATACAAGAGAAAGAATTCAATCAACACATTACACAATGATTTCTTAGGGGAAGCCACAACTAAAAACCCATGCTATCTGTGTATTGCATTATTAAAAAAATATGAGAAGATTACAATGCCTTTCTCAAGCCCGAGCAACCTCTACACTATCTCTATTTGTCCCACTACTTCCTTGACAAGCCTTGGTGAATACTTAACCAATTTCTTGCTTGCCCAAGTCCCTATTTCCTTCCATTGTTTCCTTGGGAATCAGCACCCTATTAATTAGGGAAATCCCCATCTTGAATTATGTAATCCCTATAGGCCTTCCTTTGTCTGCATGCACCACCTATACAATCCAGATGATTATACAACTGGGAATACATTGTCCTTGAACTCTAATCTCAACTGGGTAACTCTCAGATCTGACATGCATGAGTTATTTATGAGTGAATCATTAGTTAACTGGTTGACCACATGAAGCAACACCCCACTGTCAAACCTCCTACTAGTTCCTCCGTCAGTTGGAACTAGTTTAATTGACTTTAACTCAGATAAACTAAATTAATTAATTACAACTCAAAATAAACACAACGAGGACTTCCATAAAGTAGGATACACTTTACATGACTCAAGTTAGACCCTCAACTCAAATTAATTGAGCCAACTAAGTCAATTTAACTTAGTTAACTCGTACAAGTTGTCTTGTGATTTGGAATTACAATTTTATTCCTAATTTAATTCAAGGACAAAATTAAATTAGGATTTTCTTGTTGCATTTTGCACATTATCCATATGGACCTCATTGTAGGAACTGACATTGTATCTTCCTAGATACTCTCTATACTAGTATCTGATCAGAAGCCCATCAATTTAAATTTGGATGAGAGAACAAATCTTGGCCCTCTTCCCTTATGTTACAACCTCCCATGGTTCACACACAAAGAAGCAAAGAAATTGATTGAATAGGCTTGGCACACAAGAATAGATGGTTCACCGAGCTTTATCTAGGAGACAAACTTAAAGCTTCTTAAATCCACTAACAAGAGTTGGGCAAAAAGGAGATATAGAGAACCAACACAGGAAATTAGTGGCATCTAAACGGAGTTGATAGAAGTTCAAAAAAGGTTGTAAAATGAGGAGGAGACAATAGAGCTCTAAGCGAAAGAGAAGGAGTTATATTGGAAGACATCAAATTAACAGAAAAGAAGAAGAGAATTGGACAATCAAATCAAAAAGTTTATGGATCTGTTGATGGTGCTAGATCCTGCCAACATATAAGGGGGTCTCCCTGATATGAAGTCCCCATTAGACCTCACATAGTTTGGTGTAGGAGCCCCATCTGTAAATGTGGGATGACTGTCATATACTTAAATATTTGCCTTGGTTGTAGTCATTAGCATGAGAGAGAAATATTTTGGGTGCAATATATGGTGGATTAATGGACCAACATTTAATTGTCGATCCGGGGGTTCATGGACTTCGAGGCCCAACATTAGAAATGCCAGAAAAAGGATTTTGGGAACCTGCAAAACAAAACCCTAGACTACTTGCTACACCTTGAGTTCCTACACCTGTTTTAATCCTGCACTCAAAATCAATCTTTAGAAATGAAACCATAAACACTCATAATGTAATCTACCAAAAATTGTAACCAAACCCTGGTTATTGGTAATTGAAATAGAAGTAAACCCTAACTAGAAACAATCAAAGAACAAACCATAACCATTAATCAATCTGGAAAACATGAGCATTGGCCAAGCAAATGTAAAGACTGTCTTTTCAATTACATAACACAAACATGTAAATCCCACACAATTCAAGCTCTGTTAATACCAAACAGGATTCTCAACTCAAAATAAAACCTCTATTCAAGTTCCTGTACTAAATCATTTTTCCTCTCAATTCCATGTGCAAGCAAGATAATCAAAATCACTCAACTCTATATATAAACAAGAAACTAAAAGCATGGTTTCAATCTATTCCTAGTGTTTATCAAGGCAATCCAAATGTATCGAATAAATAAGCAATCATTGTGTGCATAAACAAAGACAATGTTACACTAAAAAATGTCACCATGGCTATTTACAGTCGGTATGGCTCAATCAACAGTCATACTACCCTTTTGAGCAAGTCTTATGCCTCTGCTATTCATGTCAAAATCCAAGAAAGAGAGAAAGTCCTTATAAAATATGTTTATCTCTGGGTACGCAGGTTCTCTCAAGCCTTGCCTGCGGGTACGCACCTTTTGTTCACAAGGTCTGCGTCCAAGGACGCTCTGTATCTAAAGGGGCAGGTGCGTCCCTCTGAAAAGGTTAAAATGCGCAAGTTTCATCTTCAAAAACTTACTTGTGGTCACTTCTAGAGCTTTCTAGAAGATTCTTGGATGAATATTGAGCGCCTCCAGATTGTTCATGCACTCCTATCAAAGAGGAACTTATCCCATCAATAAGGGAGTGATCCCATCCAAAGAGGGGACTATCCCATTTATGGTGGACCTGATTAACTTCCTCTTGAGCACTATAAAAAGAGGCATTGAGCCAGAAGGAAGAAGGTTGAAAGCTATAGATTTCTAAGGGTAAATGCTGCAGGAATTAGGACTCCCATTTAGAAGTTTGTGAGGAGAGATTGTCACCCTTACTTGTTCTATTTGGAAGTGGGTGAGCTTTGTCAAAGTAGAGGAAGACTCTTGTGGACCCTGGAAGGAGCTTGCACAACACCAAGGCTCAGGTTGTAATGGTTCCTTTTGATTACCTTTAATGCAAATTGGTCCATTCTTCTCAATAGCTTGTTGTTAATGGGTTATTTCATGTACTCCTTGGTCTATATGTTGAATATACTTTGTTTTATGTTATAATCAGGTGCTATTTAATTGTTTGACTGTTGGTGATTGCAGGTTTTGGAGAACGGGAGGAGCTCATCCGGATCAACAAAGCTTGGACTTCTACAACAGCGTTTGGACAGAGGTAAGAACGAAACACCTTGATTTCTCACATCATAATGTATGTTTAGAGAAGGATAGCTCCAGTTTGTTTTGTTTGTCATTAGAATGTCTTAGACTTCTAGGAAGGTCAGCTGTGTCCGCACCCTTGACTGATTCCGTGTGACAAATTGGCGACTCCACTGGGGAAAGTTTCCATTAATGAAAAGAGTCCTTTCTTTTGTTTGAACTTTGCTTTGAGAAAATTGATTTCTTTTTCTGGTTTTGGCTCTGTGATCTTGTCTCTGGGTGGGTTAGCTTAGGATTAGTTTGATTTTTGGTTTTCTTGAGTTTTTCAGTAGGACGCACCCTCTGAGTGCTGCACAATGCGTCCCTGTACGCACTTTTGCTGTGTGCACAGAGCGGGCCCGCACCTGTGCTAACGGGTTGCCTGCGTCCCCTGCCAAAATTTAAGAAAATTCCATTTTTTGCCCTTTTTGCTCTTAGATTTTGTTTTTTCTTAGTTTTTTCTGCCCAGATTCATCAGTCCCTTGTCCAGAATCTTCACCTGAACTGGTTTCATTAGTATTAAGAGTTTTAGTGGATTTCGTCGAAGTGTAAACCCTAGGGTTTGATTTTGAGTAGGTCTTGTAGTGACTTTAGCGGTAGGAATTGTCAAAGCCTTAGATCTCTCTGGTTTTGTCAACTTTCTAAGAAGTCAGACCTGTTCTAAAAGTCTACCTATAGAAGTAATTTACCATCAAGTTGTCTTTTGGGCCATTTTCGAAGTGCTTGTTATTTAAGTCTTGAATTCCATTTTACGAAAAGAACAAAAAGATTTGAATTTTGTTTTGGCTAGTCTTTTGATTCTGCATTAGCTAGCCCTTGATTTGTTTTTGATCAGGTAAAACATCCTAGAATCGCCTTTATGAGCTTTTGCCTTGTTAGGTTTACTTAGAGTAATCTCTCTTTTGGTTTGCTTGTGAGTCAAAATTTCATAGTTTTATAGCTTTTGGGATTGTTTTTTGTTAAAGGTAGGTTTACATGCTTTATTGAAAATAGAAAATACAAAAATATCTCCTTTGAATAGTTTTGTTTCAAGTAGCTTTAAAAGTTTTTGAAAGAAAGAGAGTTTTTCGTGCAAGTAAAGAGTGGTTATGTTTGTGTGCTCAAAAAGAAAAAGAGAATTGTTTCTTTGATTGTCTTTTCTAAAGAAGTTGTTTTCTTTAAAAAATTGCATTCTCTCAACTCTTTTAGTTAAAGATTTTCATTGAAAAAGCAAAAGTAGTCTAGATCATCTTAGGTGCATCTTTATAGTGGTTGGAGTCGAGTCTATACACCATTGGTTTCACTTCCATCACCTTGTGACTTTAAAGAACAACCTTAAAAGTAACGCTTAAAGTAAAATTGAACTAGTAACTTTTATTTTCTAGGGCTCTAAAGCACCAACATAGCTTAGGCTAGTGTCTTGGAGTAGGTGAGTACTTAACTCTCCAAGGCAGTAAAACAAACAAGTAGTCGATCTTGTGATAGAATCAAATCCAATTGTTACATTTACACTCTGGGAAAGCTCCTCTTAAAGGAGAAGCACGAGCTCGTGTCCGAACCAGTGAGGGGATCATTCCCCCCTCGTTGGGAACGACGCCAGGCAGTACGTATTACAAACGGTAAACCTCGGATTAACCATTGTCGAGGAGCCAGGGGTCACTTATCGGTAAACCTTGGATTACTGTCAAGGAGCCGGTAAGGGGATTGAGCTTGCTACTCTGCCCTTGCGTGCTGTCGGAGTTTAGACTATTCCCCCAGGTGTACTTGTGGCCGTTGGTAACCTTAGTGACCATAATCTCTAGGATTCTACCCAAGGTGACGGTGGAGGGAAGGTCCCACTGTACCTGGAGCAGACGTCGGCTATACTCACTTGGATTTTCTGGGGGGTTCACTTCACTCGAGACGGTTAAAGTGGAGGAACTTGGTCCAGTCTATTCATTAAGCAGGTTGTCGGCGTAACTGTTCCACCCGCCATTTCTATACTGAATCCTGCGAGGTTCGACCTAATCACCAACTAGCGCTTTTGGTCCGGAAGATACTGTTTGTGTTTGGTTTGACGCTCTAGATTCTTTAGGCGTGTGATTCAATTTGTTTGGTTCTTTAGAGGCTTTAGGTGGTTTGATTTGAAATTTTATTTTGTTTTCGTGTGTAGTAGTTAAAAGTTTTTAGCTGTGGCGGAATTACCGAGACAGTCCCGTAGAATTCGGGGCCAGTCTCCTGAAGTTGTTTCTGTGGCCGAATTGTTGAGAAGATCCCGTAGACTTAGGGGTGAACCTCCTCGAGACGACCCCAATAATTTAGAAGGTTTAAAGGTCCTTGTAACTCCTCCTAGTGGCAGTAGAGTAGGTTCACCTGAAGAAGGAGAATCTTCCTTGGTAGTCCATCCAGATTACCAAAGTTTAGAGACAGGTTATAATCCCGAAGCTGTTACAGTTTCTGAACTTGTTGGTAGTTTTTCGTCTGCTAGCGATACAGGCGAAGAACCAGAAATATCCGAACCTGTTACTCCGACTCCTAGTGTTCCTGATTCACCAAGAATAGAAAGAATTATCACCGAAAATCTTCCTGTTGGTTTGATTGCTATAGAAGAACTTGTTCCAGAGGAAGAAATAGGCGTCTCTGATCCTGAAGATCAAATTACCCTTGATCTAAGGGAGCGTGAATCCATCTTTTACAGTCCTCCTAGAAGTCCCACTTGGTACCTTTCGTTAACCAATTATTTAGACAACTTTGGGCTAGGTTTTTCTACACCTCGAACTCCTTTTCCACCTGGAGGGATTCATACTCCTGTAAATATGTCTGGTCAGTCATCTGTGTTTACACAAAGTCCTGAATCTTTTTTACATGGCGGTCCTTCTGTTCCTATTGGGTATCAATCTCTTTCTGGTACTTTTGCGGGAGCATCTCCTCAACCCATTGATCATGGGTTATTAGTTGGAAACAGTGGTAATGTACCATTGAGTGTAGGAGACATTTACATGATGTCAGGTTCAGTTCCCGTTACCCAACCTCAAGGTGGCCAATTACCGCCTGGGGGGCAGCCTTCGTTAATGCCTGGGGGGCAACCTCAAGGTACTTCATTCGTGTCTGGGGGGCAACCTCAAGGTCAGTACGCTCCTATGGGGCAATACATACCTCAAGGTCAACCCCAGCCTCAATATGTACCCCAAAGTCAACCTCAGTATCAATATCAACCTCAAGGATGGCAACCTCAAGGATGGCAACCCCAAGGGTATCAACCCCAAGGGTATCAACCTCAAGGATACCAACCTCAAGGTCAAGGTCAACCCCAGTACCCGTATTTACCTCAAGGTTATCCACCTCAGGGTCAATACCCAGGTCAAAGTTATCAACCACCTCAAGGGTAATCATATGGGACTGCACCTTACAACTATCAACCCTATCCTCAATCCGGCTATGGATCTCAGTATCCTCAACCTGTTATGGGTCAATACCCTGGAATGTTAGTGTGGGATCCGTCACAGGGTCAACAGATGTTGCAACCAAGTATACAGTCGGTGCCTCAAGTAGGACAACCTGTAGTTCCTGGTCCACCCCAGCAACCGCAACCTGTCCAGCCAAGTGTTCAGACCCCTGTAACTTCGGTAGTTACTCAGCCGCCAATTGCACCTAGTACTCCATCTCAAATGGCTGCAGCAACTACCGCCACATCTACCATACTTACTTCTGGAGTATCGACGGCTCCGGTTTCTACTGTCCCTGTAACCACTCCTCAGACATCTGTACCGTTGTCTGGATCTACGATTCAAACCACAGTCCAGATGCCTGTAGGCCAACCTGGTATAAGTACGGTTGTTACTACTCAACCTTAATTTGTTCAACCTCCGTACCAGGGACAGTATCAACCTGGGCAAGCTGTCCAACAACCGGTTTACCAGTATCAACCGTATCCTGGGTACACTTATCAACAACCTCAGCAACCCCAGTACGGTCCGGTTAATCCTGGTTTTCCAGGAGGATATAATATCCCAAATGCGACTCCTGTTCCTAGTTATCCTGGATATCCTCCTCCTGGGGCCGGTATTGTGACCCAGAGTTTTAGAGATCCTAGCCGGCAGTTACCGTTTATCGCAACTTTGGATTTACCAGACTTGACGCGCCTAACGAACGATCCAATTCAATATCTTCCGTTCTGGCTGTCAATGCCAAATAAGTTGCCCAGCGATATACCCAAGTTCGAAGGTAAGTCTGGAGAGGATCCGTCCAATCACGTGATGACTTACCACCTCTGGTGTGCTTCAAATTCCATCTCGGATGATTCGATCCGTTTACGTCTTTTTCAGCGTACACTCATTGGTCTCGCGGCCAAGTGGTACATTGAGTTACCACGGGCCTCTTTTTACAATTTTAGCCAGTTAGCTACTTCGTTCTTAACTCATTTTTAGTTACCAGTCAGATACGATAACGGTACAGAGTTATTAACTTCACTAAAACAATCAACTTCCACGTATATTTCAGATCACATCCATGACTGGAGACGTCGAAGAAGGCTAGTGAAAGTTTTTATCCCGGACCAAATCTTAGCTGAATGGTTTGTTAAATCATTATTACCAAGAATTACTGAAGATGTAGCTAAGGCCGGAGTAGTCACTGAGGAGCAAGTCATTGCTCAGGCACAATACCTTGACTTAGTTTACACGCAGTCGGGTACATTACACGAGAAGATTCCGGATCTTCCAAAGTCGAACCAAATCGCTGCTGCTCCTTCGGGATCTCATGCCGCTGATGGTATGATTGGTATCGTGAATACAAAGAGCAAGAAGAAGTCTTCCAAGGCTTCAACTACTCCTATTATCACTTTGCCCGATTCCCCGACAGGAGAGTCTTCTCCTGAACTTACCGCCGATATTCACGCTGTAAAGTCATCTACGACCAAATCAAAAAACGGTGGGAAGAAGAAAGGAAAGAAGAAGGCTAGAGCAGACAAGGCTCCAAAGGAGAAAACTGAAAAGTCGGAAACCAATGACGAAAAGCGCAAACCTCGATATCCTTGTCTTATTTGTGAAGAGGATCATTTTACGAGGGATTGCCCTCATCGGGCCGAGGTAGTGAAAATAGTCAAAGGTTCTCCCACTCCTGCTGTGTTAAAAAATCCATTTCCGGAGCAGGAGAATAAGATGATAGGTTCTTCCTCGAATGCCAGTGAAGAACCCATTTTGATGATGTCTCATGTGAGGATTGCGACTCGATCGCAAGATTATGGTAGTAAGAATCCTGTTGATGGCAAGGAAGCAGAATCTTCTCACTCTAACCCATCAACCTCAGATCCTGGTTCCGATCCAATACAGATCGAGAAACCTAACCCAGACTTAGTAATTAAACCGCCCGCCAAGGGTGTACTTCGAAGGTCTGCTTTCAATCCACATGCGAGAGCGGCCCAGAATTACAACATTGTTGAGGACTTAGTTGTTTCACCCTCAGCAATGTCGGCGTTAGAAGTGCTGCAATCATGTCCAGCACAACGAAAATTGCTTTTGTCGGCTATAGGAGCTGTTGACGTTCAGGATCCGAATCTAATGATCTTCGATTTAGAAAATAGTACACCACGACTCCCCCATCAAATGGCTTTCCAAATTCCAGTGATAGTAAAAAACAGGCCTATTTATCGCACTGTGATTGATGAGGGAGCTTCTACGTGTATTATGTCCATTCAATGTTGGAGATCCCTTGGTTCTCCTTCGTTAAACCAATCCCCCACCATCCTTAAGGCCTTTGATGGCCGTGGGTTCCGTCCGTTTGGTATTTTACAAGAATTGCCTATAGGGGTAGAAGGTAAAACCGTTAGTCTAGATGTGGAAGTGGTTGATGCCCCTCTAGACTACAACCTTCTTTTGGGTCGAAGTTGGTCATATGCTATGACAGCGGTCGTTTCATCGGTCTTCAGAGTAATTAAATTTCCATACAACGGTAAGATCGTGACAATTGATCAGCTGACATACTTTTCATCCGACCCAGCCTCTTCAGAGAGTATCCAGCATGTCGGTAAGACGACAATCCCTTATAGGGACGTTGGTGTAGGTTTAGTTAAGGATTCCGGTTTACTGGGAACTTTTCCTCTCCCTCCACTCAGTGTAGAACCTTCGTTTGCAACGATTCATATGATTACGTCAGAAAACATTATTTATGATGATCCTTGGTATGTTCCATCTGACTCTGAGTTAGACTCATTCGGTGATGTTATGCCATTGAGTCCGTATGAAATTGCTTATGAAGCTCTTATGTCTTTTACCGACTTTCATTCAACCAAAGTCGACCAAATGAATGTGGTCAGTGAAGAGTCACTTTTCACCTCAACCTTAGAACGGATAGCGTTTCCCGAAGTCGTGTCATCTGACGAACAACTTCACGAAATCCTAAGTGTAGACGATCTACCATGGGAAGATCTCCATCACAGATCTTCGTTTTTACCTAAGGATGATGCATTTGAAAATGATTTTTCATCTATCTTTACCGCTGAATATGTCAAAGACGCTCAGGATCCAACGAAACATTCTGATTCAGAGTTGAATTTAGGGAATATTTCTCGTACTATTCCCATTGATATTTCAGTGAAACCCGGAATTGAGGAGAACATTCATATAGGTGCCTCATGTACAGAAGAAGAAATCCAAACTTACAAGGCCCTATTCCAAGAATTCCGCGATGTGTTTGCATGGTCTTACGAGGAAATGCCGGGAATCGATCCTGCCATTGTTGTTCATGAAATCAAAACCTACCCAGATGCTAAACCCATTCGGCAACGGTTGCGTCAGATTCACCCTCGAAAAGCGGCTGCGATTAAAGCAGAAGTCGAAAAGCTGTTGAAAGCAGGTTTCATTTATCCGATCCCGTTAACGGATTGGGTATCGAATATTGTTCCCGTCAATAAGAAACAAGGAACAATAAGAATCTGTATCGACTATAGGGATATCAATCGAGCTTGTCCAAAAGACAACTATCCTACGCCTTATATCGATCAAATTATTGATGATTGTGCCGGAAGTGAAATGTTTTCCTTCATGGATGGTTTTTCGGGCTATAATCAAATCAATATTCTACCTGCCGACCAACCAAAAACGGCATTCATTTGTCCATGGGGAACGTTTGCTTATTGCAAATTACCTTTTGGGCTTAAGAATGCCGGAGCCACTTTTCAACGGGCGATGTCTTACGCATTTCATGACATCAAGCACATTGTGCAACCGTATCTCGATGATTTGCCTGCTCATTCTTTACGACGAGCTGATCACCTTGACCACCTACGAGCAATCTTTATGAGGTGTAGGCATTATCGAATTCGTTTGAATCCCCACAAGTGTGTTTTCTGTATAGAAACAGGTCGATTGCTGGGATTTGTTGTTTCAAAAGCCGGCATTCGCGTCGATCCCTCGAAAGTCGAAGCGATCATCAAATTGCCTCCTCCTTCGAGTTTGCGCCAACTCCAAAGTTTGCAAGGGAAAGCGAACTTTTTACGTCGATTCATCCCAAACTACGCCGAGGTCACTAAAGGTTTTACACGGTTGTTGAAACAGAACGTTCAATTCTTTTGGGACGAGATTGCCCAACAATCTTTTGATGCACTTAAACACGCGTTGACCCATGCACCGTTATTGCATCCTCCCAACTACAACCAGGACTACTTCTTATACCTCGCAGCTTCACATTCCACCATTGGGATGGTGTTAGTTCAAGAAGATGAATTCGGAGCTGAACATGTGATATATTATCTTAGTCAAACCTTAAATCCCACTGAGTTAAAATATTCACATGTGGAGAAATTGGCCCTGGCAGCCGTTCAAGCTGTCCAGCGTTTTCGTCACTACATTCTTCTTCGTAAAACTACAGTCATTTCGGATTGCAACCCTATGATTTACATTTTGACAAAACAATTGCTAGGGGGCAAGTACTCTAAATGGATCGTTATCCTGCAAGAGTTCGACTTGGAGTTCGAGAAGTCCAAGTCTAAGAAATCTTTAGTTTTTGCGGAATTGATGTGTGATTTCCCGTGTACTGACACAGAGACTGTGGCAGAAGAGTCCATTGCGGACGAATCTTTGTTTCTTATCAGTACTTTAGATCCGTGGTTCGGGGATATAATCATCTATCTCCAAACCCAAACCTTTCGGCCTGAAGCTTCCAAAGAGGAACGGCGAAAAATTAGGTTTCAATCCCAGCAATACAAAATTATTGGAGATACACTTTATCGCCGGGGGGAGACTTAGTTTTTCGACGTTGTCTAACTCACGAAGAGGCTGAGAGAGTTTTGAATGATTGTCACTCTGGAGCATGTGGCGGTCATATGTCTGGGTATGCCACAGCTCAGAAGGTGTTGCGCGCTGGTTACTTCTGGCCATCTATGTTTAAAGATTGTATCATTGCAGTCCGGAAGTGCCACAACTGCCAAGTGTTTGATCGAAAGATGCGCGCACCACCTGCTCCTCTCCACCCTATAATTGCCGTTGGTCCATTCGCCAAATGGGGTATCGACTTTATTACTTGTAACCCTCACTCGGCCGGGGGGCATGCGTATATCATCCTCGCGGTTGATTATTTCACTAAATGGGCCGAGGCGATGCCTACATTCGACGCAAGCGGCAAAACAGCTGCAGTTTTCATATTCAATCATATAATAACTAGGTTTGGTGTCCCACAAGCAATTATTACTGACCATGGAAGCCATTTTCGAAACACCATGATGACTGAACTTACAAGCCAGCTTGGTTTGCGCCATGACAGCTCTACTCCTTATTATCCGCAAGCCAACGGTTTGGTTGAGTCTATCAACAAAGTTCTGGTTATCATGATCCGACGAACCATTGGTATTCATCGGTCGAATTGGCATAACATGTTATTTTCGGCGCTATGGGCATACCGAACCTCAGTGAAAACCTCAACAGGGTTCACTCCCTTCCAGCTAGTTTATGGCTTAGAAGCAGTGTTACCCATTGAATGTGAAATCCCATCACTTCAAATGGCTGTCGAATTACTTCCAGCTACTTCCGAAGAGGAGAAACGTTTATTGTACTTAGCTAAATTAGATGAGACTCGACGTGACGCTACATTGGCAATCGAGACTCACGCAAAGCGAATGAAAGCTCAGTATGATAGAAATGTGACCCCTCGAAATTTTTCGGAGGGAGACCTAGTACTCTTATATGATCAAGCTAACGATAAGCTAGGTGCTGGAAAATTCGTTCCTATGTGGCATGGACCCTATATTGTAAAGCGAAAGCTAGCAAAAGGGGCTTATGAGCTAGTAGATTTTGATGGGGACTCTTTGGATAAACCCAGAAATGGGCTTTACCTAAAGAGGTATTATGCTTAAATGGTGGGTATGGAGATTTTTAGTTAGGTTAGGTTTTCTTTCTAGCTAGTTTGATTGTTAGTTAGTCAGTGTGCTTAGTTTAGTGAGTGTGTTTCGTCGTTATTATGGCTTATCTTGGTTTTGCTCTTGATATTGTAGATGTCGACGCCCCTCCAAACATACATTGGATTCGCTGATGGTGCTTGTCGTAGTACACGGAATATCTCTTCCGCAGCTTGGGTTATCTATTCACCCTCTGACGAGTTAGTTTCTATGCATGGGGTAAGCCTCGGTCAAACAACGAATAACATTGCAGAATACAGTGCAGTGGTTGAATTATTATCCGAATCTATTTCATTTGGAATTCAACGTTTGATAGTGAGGTTAGATTCTGAACTTGTTGTATTACAGCTTAATAGAGTTTATGCCATTAGAAATCCTGTGTTATTAAGGTTGTTTTTGAGAGTGCGTCTCTTGGAACGTGAATTTGATTACATTGAATATCAGCATATTCCAAGGTCCTTGAATACATTAGCAGATGCAATTGCTTCTCGAGTGTTGGACAGACATTTACGATAATCATGCAAGTAAATTTAAAAAACATTTCATCATACATGTTAAACAAGATAAGCCGGTAATAGTGATATATATATAGATAGGAGTGTGTCAAAAAATATACATCGTCTTCGATCATAGGTTGAAAAACACCTTATGATCGGCAAAATGATAAGTACAAAAAGACAAAAATGTCACATGTGTCTACAAAGTGACTAGCTAATCACTGGTGGTGCTCCCTGTACGACACCACTGCACGAGCTACCTTGCGCAAAAATCTCCTCAACGGTCCAGGGACCGCGACTACGTAGCGCTGCAGTCTGATAGGAATGTCATCCATAGATGTCTCTGGTATATCTGCCGTCAGACGCTGTAGATCATGCTCCAACTCAGTCAGTACCTCCGCAGCCGCCGCGTCCTGTGGGGCCGGTAGCGGTGCAACTGGATGTCGCCTCTCAAAAAGCCGGAGGTTGGCTGGATGCTGTGGACCAACATCTGCATTTTGAAAATTTTACTGTCAGTTTGAGACGATATATATAAAAAACAAAAAAATACATAATTTGAAAACTTGTGAAAAATAAAGTACCTCTGTCATCCCATTGTTCTCCCTGTGGAAGAACCATGTCCGGATCACCTCGAAAATCTATTCCGGCATACGGAAAATCCTGGATCGCGAACACCTGGTCCTCTAACCAGTGAAAATAACTGTCAGTGAATCGAACAACTGCCGCACCCTCGTCCGGATGCCGGGCCATCACAGCAACCCATCGTACCAGCTTTGGCTCCTGAGGACCCGAAATATCAACAGTGAGATGCTGAGGGATCAGCATTGGTACCCTCTCTAAGGCAAAGCTCACGACTATAGGCCCATATCCAAAGGTCTTTAGTCTACCGGTCTTTGCCTTGGTCAGTTGGACTTTCAAGTTAGCCAACAGTGCATCACACCAGTTGAAAATGGTGCCTTGGAGACAATCAATTGCCATCCGAAATTAAGACCCAGTAGCAATATGTAAAGTGGCTGAGCCACAAATTCTGGTCACAGTGAAAGCCAAGACCATGAGTTCACGTTGAGAGACATATTTGATCTCTATGCCTTTCTTGTGCTCTCGATCAGGAAGGCACCAATCTGCTCGGAGACTATCAAGGGATTGGCCACCCGGCCTAGTCCCAGCCAGATTGAGTTGCTCACCTCTGTTCGGCAAGCCGGTAAGAAAGTAAATGTCAGCAGGCTCTATCTCGAGTTTTTGCCCGCCGATATAAAAGCATTGTTCCTGAACGTTCCATCTCTCAACCAGCCACTCCAAGAACCTTACCTGAGCTCTCATACCGGGAATGGACCAGTATTTGTATAAACCACATCCTCTTAGGGCATCGAGGGAGGGTTGATGATTGATTGCAGCTTCATCAACCTCCTCATGCTCTCTTTCTCTCCAATCCAGCATGATAAGTGCCCTACACATGATTACACAGGCATTAAAATTAGTTTTGAGAAATTTCATTGGTTGGTTTGGGAGTTTGGGGTTTCAAAACCCGCGTTTTGCGGGGGACGCACCCCGCGTTTGGCACACAGTGCGCCGGGACGCAGGTGGCCTGAAGGCAACCTGCGTCCCCCGACCTTTTTCCTGTGTAGGAAAAAGTCGGGGGACGCAGGTCAGCCTTTAGGAAAGCTGCGTCCCCCGCAGGGCGGTTTCCAAAACCCAAAACCCCCTAAAAATAAAAAATGAAACTTAAAACAAAATTCTAAACGGATGAAATTGACAAGGAGGATGTTGTGAAATACCTGGAAGAGACGGCGTTCGATTCTAACGGTCGGATTTTCCGCAGCGACCACGGGAAGTTTCTTGTCAAAAGCTCCTTTTTCAACCTCAACAGTCAAACGGTAAAAATGACATGGTAAAAAGTCTTTTTATAGGTTTTTTGGATGAATTTGTTCATTTTTCACCATGAAAAGATGTTTTTCGATGAATTTTTGCCTATCTTAAACAGGTATAAGTAATGTGTCGCTTTTGTGCAGGACAAAGGGACTTAGAGGGAAAATTGTAATTTTTCACAAACAAAATATCAGAGTCATCTTTTAAGCCCTTTTCTGACTCCTAAAACATGAAAAGATTGCTGAGCGTTTCTTTTACACTCGTTAAAACGGAATTAAAAAACGGTCCCCTTATAGCTCTTTTCTGACCGTAAAATCAGGAAAAGATTGCCGTGTTTTTGTCGTTTCAAACTCGATACGGAAATAAAACGACGTGTCCTTGATCGCTTTTTACTTTTCAGGTCAATGACACTAACTATGAAAGTACTCCTTGGTCGCAAGATCAAGCGGTTCCCCCAGGTATTATTTTATACTTTTTCAGGCTTGAGGGACACAAATTTACGAAAAAGTTCAACTTGGAGTTTCCTTAAGTTTTTCAGACTCTCTAAAATTGAAAAACGCCGAGTTTCTCCTATACTGGGCTCGTTAAACATTTCACAGTAAAGGACCTGTTCAATTACAAACAGGAACGAACCACTCCTTGCTAGGGTTCGAATCAAAACTAGGTTGGACTCATCCGAAGGATGAGCTTATAATCAAGCATATGTTATCCTCCTCAAGCTTGTTAAAAATAAAGAGGTACTTGCCAGAAATGGCGGGGGAAAAAAGAGAAGAATGAGCCTATTTGTTACCTTTTGTCTCAAAAGAAACTTTATTACCACTCTTGGACACGACACTTTTCATTCACCTGGGTTGGGAAATCTTTTACCTCACAGTCAATCAAACCACTTTTGAAAGTCTTTAACCGGGTTCCGGGGATTAACTTTGAGTTATTTAGCACCAAACCATCTGTCGTGTCATTATGTGTTCAAGAGGTCTGCAAACAAAACTTTCATCTGCAAAATACTTGTCATCCATTTGACCATCCCTGAGTCAGTCCTTAAAGCAATATTTCTTCAACTTGAACAATGATTTCGTGTTGTGGGCTTGCCTGCAACGAGTCTCTTTCTATCGACATCAGCACATTATCTAGAGAGATGACTTAGAAATCGTCAGTGCCTTGAAGTCTGCATGCATCAATGGCAGGTTTCTCGCCTTTGACGTCAGTTTACATCATTGACTTTCGATCGAAGGATTCCGTGAAATGTTCGACACCAACTCATTCATTCACATCTCATGGATTGTACTGGGTACTTTGAGAACCATTGACATTACTGGTGGTCTCTCTCACGCTTGTTAACAGTTCACATCATCGACTGGTAATCAAGTGGTTTCTACCATGTTCGACATCGACTCATTTATTCGCATGACTAGAATCGTACCAATTCGAGAAGTAGGAATGAAGACCCTGGATCAAATCTTTACCGTCCAGGCTGCGAGGAGTTTTGTATTCATTATCTAAGTAGACTAATCATAAACAGATGGCTGCGCCCATACTGTGTCTACAAAAGTCTATGATTATGATGTACTACAAAATCATTTCTGTATCAGAGTAGTTTAGTCTGTTAGTTAAAGTTTTTATCTGAGTATGGGAATGCCTACCTCAGTGATGATATAATCTTATCCATGTATTTTGTGTTGAAAATTGCAGGTTCCAACCAGGTTCTCCATGAGATAATCCTCGAAATGATAAAGTGCTTCACCCTTCCTAGATAATACAAAACCCTAATCTATTCCAGGCTTCGCACTTTAGGGGGCAATCTGTTACACTAAAAAATGTCACCATGGCTATTTACAGTCGGTATGGCTCAATCAACAGTCATACTACCCTTTTGAGCAAGTCTTATGCCTCTGCTATTCATGTCAAAATCCAAGAAAGAGAGAAAGTCCTTATAAAATATGTTTATCTCTGGGTACGCAGGTTCTCTCAAGCCTTGCCTGCGGGTACGCACCTTTTGTTCACAAGGTCTGCGTCCAAGGACGCTCTGTATCTAAAGGGGCAGGTGCGTCCCTCTGAAAAGGTTAAAATGCGCAAGTTTCATCTTCAAAAACTTACTTGTGGTCACTTCTAGAGCTTTCTAGAAGATTCTTGGATGAATATTGAGCGCCTCCAGATTGTTCATGCACTCCTATCAAAGAGGAACTTATCCCATCAATAAGGGAGTGATCCCATCCAAAGAGGGGACTATCCCATTGATGGTGGACCTGATTAACTTCCTCTTGAGCACTATAAAAAGAGGCATTGAGCCAGAAGGAAGAAGGTTGAAAGCTATAGATTTCTAAGGGTAAATGCTGCAGGAATTAGGACTCCCATTTAGAAGTTTGTGAGGAGAGATTGTCACCCTTACTTGTTCTATTTGGAAGTGGGTGAGCTTTGTCAAAGTAGAGGAAGACTCTTGTGGACCCTGGAAGGAGCTTGCACAACACCAAGGCTCAGGTTGTAATGGTTCCTTTTGATTACCTTTAATGCAAATTGGTCCATTCTTCTCAATAGCTTGTTGTTAATGGGTTATTTCATGTACTCCTTGGTCTATATGTTGAATATACTTTGTTTTATGTTATAATCAGGTGCTATTTAATTGTTTGACTGTTGGTGATTGCAGGTTTTGGAGAACGGGAGGAGCTCATCCGGATCAACAAAGCTTAGACTTCTACAACAGCGTTTGGACAGAGGTAAGAACGAAACACCTTGATTTCTCACATCATAATGTATGTTTAGAGAAGGATAGCTCCAGTTTGTTTTGTTTGTCATTAGAATGTCTTAGACTTCTAGGAAGGTCAGCTGTGTCCGCACCCTTGACTGATTCCGTGTGACAGACAATACTCACTCTAATTTAATATTTCCTCACACCTCAAAACACACTTCAACCAAGGATCTACCTTAATCAAACTTAAGGACTGGAAACTATGATAATGACGCTCATGCAAAAAAAAAATGTTGAAGGCAAAGTATCTTGTGGCTCTAAAGATGAAAATCCAACAAGTATTTATCCAGACAAGGCCACAAATCTATGACTTAAAAATATTAAAGTCTTTCTCTATTAGCAACTAGTCTTTGACTCAATGTATATTAACATTACAAGTGCATGTTCTCACAGATATAGGTTGTTGTTCAAATTACTAAATACATAGGTTTCATAAATTGAATCGATTTTAGTGATCAAATAACCATATAAATCCAAAGGAGCATACTCTGTTCTATATCAGTCAATCATGAACTAAATGATAATTTTGGCCTGCAACTATCTTAAGAAAAACTTTAAAATCACTTTCCAGTTTTTAGGTAACTAAGATTATTAATATGACAAGATTCAAATCAAATCCCGACACAAGTCAAATTCAACAAAGTCAATACAAGCAACAAAATTTCCAAGGTTCATAGGTTGGATGTGCTTTATGTGGTGGTAGGAGATTTTAGAAGTTTGAAGTATCTCCACTCTTATATCAACAATACTTCAAAAATTATGGATCCAATTCACACTTTAATATATTTCTGTAGCCACACCTCATAAGACATTAAATCTATAATCAAACTATAAATTTATCATCAAAGTGATACTAGAACAATCATCTTTCGAGCTTAGAACAAAGTAATTTAGAGTTTAGAATTATTTTATCTCCATGATCCAATATATGTAATGGTTCATTGATTCACATAGTCAATAAACAAAGTGATTAAAAAGAATCTCACATTTATAATCCCAAGTTTCCAAATCCAAATATGAAGCGATCAGAATTAAAGTGTTGAGTGAAGAAAACAGAGTTTAAGAAAATGACAAACACAAATTTGTTAAGTTATGTAACCCACATAGTTGATATGCCAAGATTGTAAATAAGATACACATCAATCCTAGATCTACAAACCACACAAGAGATATACAAACAAAGGGGTGTTGAGTTGGTCTAGTGGGCCCTATGAGTCCAACTTGCATCCTTGTTAAAAAATTAATGTTACAAAACTAAAATGATTATAAAATACACAAGAGGTAAAGAGAGGAACCTGGCATTAGAAGCCTTTCATTAAAATTATGTTAGTCTTTTACATCAACAACCATATACTTATGATCCAAACCAATAAAATAAGGTTATAATAACATCCTCCTCTTTTAGCACAAGCCATGGATGGTCTTTTTATACAAGTTACATTACGAATTTAGGCTGTAACAACCCATTTTTTCAAATCTATGCATGATTCAGAAATCTGGAAATTTGTGCATTTTTAACAAATCTGCTCCAAAGAACCCTTCAAATCTCCTATACCATGACGATTTTGAAAAACTACCTGAAATGTACTCAATTCCCTATACTGGGATAAAATCTCGTGTTCCAAAATTTTGAGATTCACCCTCATATGCATGCAAATCAAGGAGGAAGTTGGCAGTTTGAAAATTAGTGCGAATTTGGGGCCGAAGCATTAATTATTATCTAAAATTCAATATGTACAACATGGGTGCATTCTAACTCATGTGGAAGCATGAAAACATCATTATGAACATAAACCATGTCTCGGTTTCTCCCAGAAGTGTGTTAATAGGTCGAGCCCCAAATTAGTGCAGGAACATACCTGAATTTTGTTGCACATAGAAGTTGGGTGACCAATTGTTTGTTCCTAACTCCATATGTTTTCCTAATAACCTTGACATGCCAAAGATGTGCAAAGTGTTGAAGGCAACATGCAAAATCTTTTCTTAGTGCAGGATCATTTTACAAAACTAAGGTTGAAAGATCACGTTGTATAGTAGAGGAGTCAACAGGTGTTTATTGTGTAACCTCGTTGTTTGGACTAGGGTCTAAGTCAATGTTTGGGCTAGGGTTTTGATCGGGGTTTGGGCTAAGGCTTGGGCTAGGGTTTGGATTAGGGTATGGATTAAGGTTTGGATTAGGGTAAGGTTTGGGGTAAGGATCCGAGTATGGATTAGGATTTGAATTGGGTTATGGATTAGTGTTTGGATTAAGATATGAATTGGGGTAAGGTTGCATAGCTGGCTAAGACCATGAAGGATGATAACTTGGTGGTACATTAGATGGAAATTGCAGTTGTTGTTGTTGTTGTTCAGATAATTGATTTTGCATGGGAGACTGCCCTAGATAATAGTCTCCAAACCATTCCTGAGGCCATAGGGATATCTAAATTGAGTAAGAGGGCTGAGGAGTGGGTCATTGTGGCAAAAAGGTATGATATTCACTTGGAGGAGGACTAAAAATTTGCCATGAAGCTATAGGATCGTAAACATGTTAAGGAAAATAAACATTAGTCCAAATATCAAATGATGGCGGGTTTTGAGTTATGCATGGCGATTGATTCAATTCCTTACTTTTTTCCTTCAATACTTCTAATAATCCTGGCAGTGATCAACAACGTTATGTTGAATGATTCTCCTCACAAATTCTTCAAACTTTTAGGCTGCTAAATGGAAACTCTTTGAGGAAGAGTTTCTTCCTACATTTGGATCATAAAATCAATATTGGTTCTTTAATTTTAACCTACATCTGTTCTTCCTGCAAATCATCAAATTGTGAACTAAGAGAACAAACATCATTTTTAAAATTTTGAAGCAAAATATTGATTTATGCACTTGTAATTTCACCACTGGATGATTTTCGTATCTCAATAGTAGCTTCAAACAGTATCCTTGAACTCCTCATTAAAAGTTCTCTCCATATGCATCTTTCTCTTCTCAACAAGCTTTTACTATATTTTGTCATCACATGGATGAGTATATATAGGGAGGGTGGGGGGTTCTTACAGCACCCTAGAGATGGAAACCTTAAAAATGTGCAAGAAAGAAACAAGTTCAAAGAATTAACTCTAAGGGAAAAAACTTGCAAGAAAAACTAGGTAAAGAGCAAACCAAACTACAACAGGTTACCAAGGTCAATCCCCTAAGTGCATCCCCCACCATGACGCCAAAATGTTGGGTGCAGTATATGGTGGATTAATGGGCCAACAATTAATTTTTGATCCAGGGGTCTGTGGACTTCGAGGCGCAATACTAGAAATGCTAGAGAAGGACTTTAGGAACCTGCAAAACAAAACCCTAGACTACCTGCTCACACCTTGAGTTCATGCACCTGTTCTAATCCTACACTCAAAAGAAGTATTTAGAAATGAATCCATAAACACTCATCATGTAATCTACCAACAATTGTAATCAACCCTCGTTAATTGTAATTGAAAGAGAAGTAAACCCTAACTATTAATCAATCTGGAAAACATGAGCATTGGTCAAGCGAATGAAAATACCTCCTTTTCAACTACAAAACAAAAACATGTAATTTCCAGACAATCCAAGCTCCGCTAATACCAAATAGGTTTCTCAACTCAAAATAAAACCTTTATTCAAGTTCCTGTACTAAATCCTTTTTCCTCTCAATTATGTGTGCAAGCAAGAGAATCGAAATCACACCACTTTATGTGTAAACAAGAAACTAAAAGCATGGTTTGAATCTATTCCTAGTGTTTATCAAGGAAATCCAAATATCTTGGCTAAATAAGCAATCATTGTGTGCATAAAGAAAGAAAATCCTCACTCTAATTTAATGTTTCCTCACACCTCAAAACACACTTCAACCAAGGATCTACCTTAATCAAACTTGAAGATAGGAAACTATGATAACGACACTCATGCAAAAATAAGATTTTGAAGACAAAGTATTTAATGGCTCTTTAGAAGAAAATCCAACAAGTATTTATCCAGACAGGGCAACAAATTTATGACTTAAAAATATTAAATTATTTCTTATAATTACGAATTTAAAAAAAAAATTGTGATTAAAATTAATCACAATTAAAACAAGTTTCAGTATGGATTTATAACCCTAATAATATTATAAGAGGACTAACTATAATAATTATCAATATTATTAATTACTAATTAACCTAAACCTAAAAACATGTCGGCCACCATCATTCCCATTCTCTACTTATACATCCTCTTGAGATCTAGCTTACACATCTTTTTGATCTATCCTGATGATGAGCCACAATGGATGGCTCGAAACGTTGATTTAAACAATCATGGATGCGATAATCCCGGAAGAAGAAAACACTACACAAGAAACTCGCAGAAGCCTCAGAACAATAATATTTCTCTATCAACAACTATTCTTGCACTCAACGTATATCAACATTACTAGTCATGTTCTCATAGATATAGGTTGTTGTTCAAATTACTAAATACACATATTTCATAAATTGAATCGACTATATTGATCAAATAACCATATAAAACCAAAGGAGCATACTTTGTTATATATCAGCCAATCATGAACCAAATGATAATTTTGGCCTACAACTATCTTAAGCAAAAATTCCAAATCACCTTCAAGTTTTTAGGTAACTAGGGTTATTAATATAACAATATTCAGATCAAATACTTACAAATCAAATCCCAACACAAGTCAAATTCAAAAAAGTTATTAATTCATTCGGGAATAACTAAAAGTATTTTTATATTTCTTATAATCCCAGGTTATAATACAAGAAACAAAGTTTCCATGGTTCATAAGTTAGACACACTTTGTGTGGTGGCAGGAGATTTTACAAGTTTGAAAGAACTTCACTCTTATATCAACAATACTTCAAAAATTATGTATCCAATTCACACTTTAAGATATTTTTGTAGCCACGGCTCGTAAGACATTAGATCTATAATCAAACTATAACTTTATCATCAAAGCGATACTAGATCGATCATCTCTCAAGCTTAGAACATAGTAATTTCGAGTTTAGAATTATTTTATCTCTGTGATCCAATATATGTAATGGTTCAGTGATTCACATAGTCAAATAAATAAAGTGATTAAAAATAAACTCACACTTATAATCCCAAGTTTCTAGATCCAAATACCAAGCGATCAAAATCAAAGTGTTGAGTGAATATGGAGAAAACAAAGTTTAAGGAAATGACAAACACAATTTTGATAAGTTAAATAACCCACGCAGTTGATATGCCGAGATTGTAAATAAGATGCACACCAATCCTAGATCTACAAACCACACAAGCAATATACAAACGAGGGGGTGTTGCGATGGTTTGGTGGGCCCTACCAATCCATCTCGCACCCTTGCATAAAAATTAAAGTTACAGAACTACAATGATTATAAAATACACGAGAGTTAAAGAGAGGAACCTGTCATTTGAAGCCTTTCACTAAAATTATGTTAGTCTTTTACATCAACAACCATATACTCAAGATCCAAACCAACAAAATAAGGCTATAATGACATCCTCCTCTTTTAGCACAGACCATGGATGGTCTTTTTATACAAGTTACATTGTGAATTTAGGCTGTAATAGCCCATTTTTTCAAATATGTGCATGATTCAAAAATATGGAAATTTGTGTTTTTTTAACAAATCTTCTCCAAATAACCCTTTGTATCTCCTATACCATAACGAAATTTGGACACTGATCCGAGTTTTACTCAAATTCCTATATTGGGAGAAAAAACCATGTTCTTGAATTCTGATATTCGCCCTCATATGCACGCAAATCAAGGAGGAAGTTGGCAGTTTGAAAACTTGGGCAAATTTGGGGTTGAAGCATTAATTATTCTCTAAAAATCGATCTATACGACCTGGGTGCATTTTAACTCATGTGGAAGCATGAAAACATCATTATGAACATAAACCATGTCTCGGTTTTCTCCTAGAAGTGCATTAATAGGTCAAGTCCCAAATTAGTGCAGAAATAAACCATAACTTTGTTGCACATAGAAGTTGGTTGACCAATTGTTTGTTCGTGACTCCATATGTTTTCCTGAGAACCTTGACATGCCAAAGATGTGTAAAGTGTTGAAGACAACATGCACAATCTTTTCTTAGTGCAGGAATCCTCAAGCGTGCAAGATCATGGTACAAAATTAAGGTTGAAAGATAATGTTGCATAAAGAAGAAGAAAACATCCATAACCAATGATGATATTATATAAATACTCTTAAATCATTGAACACAAAGGAAATTTATTAATTTACCTCTTCATGCTTATGTTTAAGAGAATTAGCCCAAGAATGTGCAAAATGATGGCAATAACTATGAGAACTAAGTAAAAATATGAGGGAAAAAGATGTACTAAATATGACAAAATGGAGGCCTAACACAATACACATGTACTTTTGAATGAGCAAGTAGGTATGCCTCATGAACATTCAATTATAAAATGTATCCAGGTTCTCTGACTAGAAGGGAAGAGAAAATGAGCCTTTAGAAGAAAAGTTTTAGTATTATTCCAATAAAGATGCACACGCATACATATGAAAGAATTGTTAACTGTCTAATGAAGTAGTTCACATGGACATAACGATTAGTAAAATAATTACAACAGACATTCAACAAGATGAGCCCCAGATCCAATGAAATAGTTTAGTTTCCCTAGTACATATGAACAACACACATACCACAAACATATAAAGAATAGTCTTATTACATTCACGATATATGCATGAAAGTATTTTGGCTCAATGAGCATCGAATATTAAGTGAAAGTTCCAAGATACATTGATACGACGAGACACCACTAGCCCCAATAGTGGATCCTTAAGCCACTACTTGCGCTCCAAAAGAACAATATTTCTCTATAATGCCTAGGTGGAGAAGCCAAGGTGAAAAGTCCCTTGCTTGAGTAATGAGGCTTCTTTTATAACAAGAGGAATGACCTTTCATATTCCTCATGACTCTTGGACTTCTAATGTGACCTTTTGACTTCCATGAGACTTTTGGACATTTCCTAATGACTCTTTTGCCCATATATAACTCTTGGACTTCCACATATTTACATTTAGAATATTTTACAAAATTACATCATCATGTGACGACGACATGACAAGTCATATGCAATGATGGCTTGGACCAATAGTGACTTGTAACATGGAGTTATTTGAGAAGTGACGACACTGCCACTATATCTTCAATACTTGTAACAAATTTTTCATTGTGATTTCCATCTACCCTCCAAAGGGTTTCTTGAGATTATGGGGTCTTCATGAGTCACTTTGATCATCAAAATCAATTGTTCTTCCAACTGTCACAACATGGTACCTTTGTGCCTTTTGTCTTCAATATGCTTCCTTGGGCAACCTTTCTTAACATATCTCCTCACACATCTTTTCCATGCTTTATTTATCACCTGCAAATGAATATCACTCATGAAAAGCAAACATTAGCTCAAAAATCTCCTACTCTATCATGTTTCATGCAATTCTTTTTTATTTATTGTGGCTCAATAGTGTGCAAGGGAAGAGAGAGACTTTTTGAGTGTAGGGCGCACTTGCAAGAGACAGAGGAGGGCCTTACTATTCACTAAGGTTGTGTCATGCATTATTCTGGAGAAGGAGGAGGCTTGGTGGGCGCAGGGCACACTTGCAAGGGGCAAGACAACATGAGTGTTCACCAGAAATGTGCCATGCACTTGGGAGGAAGGTCAAGGCCACAAGGAGGGTGTAGGGCACACTTACAAGGCACAAGGGAAGGCATAAATGCCCACTAAAAGTGTGCAGTTCACTCAACTATGAGACATAAGCTTGACTAGCACAGGGCGTAGAGATAAGCATGAGGAAGGACGGTCAACTAACTAGAAATGAGTTGTGCGTTGGGAGGGAGAGAAAGGACTCATTTGGGCATAGGGAACAATTCTAAATGACAAGGAGGGTCTCCACTAGGCCCTAGAAGTGCATTGTACGCTCTTCCTAACCTAGAGGGCAAGCTTGCAAAGTCAGAAAATTGTCTAAATCTGGAAGGGTGAAACATGGAAAAACACATTGAGTTAGGACCAAGATCATGAATAACACATATCAACTCACCAGTAAAACTTAGACAGGGTCCAAGACTAAGAAATATACATAAAAATTCCAGTTCACAAACATTATTCAAGTGAAGCAACCCAAGTATGTGCAATTGCGACACATAAATGTTGTTTTGTGGCTAGAAAGTGTATTGTGACTCCAAAGTACATTGTAATTATTCTTGATGATCCGACAACACTTAAGAAAGAGCATGGACACTTGTAACATGTGTAGAAACATGAAACGAAATTTGACAACCAAAAGCAACACTTCACATGATAAAAGGCAAGCTCCAAAATTTGAATATAGCAAAATTTTGGAGGGTGTTGTAGCAGCGACAACAGGATCCAAGCAGGTGATAAGAACACTACCTTCTTTCAAAATCAAACAAAGGGCAAAAGAAATAAAAATAGTGTTAACTCAATCTATGGCGTTGGGAATGTGCTCATCAAAGGGCCAAAAGCTATAAAACATGAAGCATATATGCACTTTAACATACTTATGACAACATATCCTAAACTGGTGAATATGGAGAAACTTCTGAGAATGATCCCAAAAGAAGTAACAAACGAATCTAATGTTTATCCAACCAAGCCATTAGATAAAGAAGAAATGTAATGAGAAATATGGAGTCTGCACCCTGACAAAGTGTCAGGTCCAGATGGATTCACCATCTCCTTCTACCCATATTATTGGGAGCTCATAAAAAAAAATCTCCTTAAAATGATCCATTGGGCACAACATAAATTCAAAGTTGCAGGTAAAACCAAGTCAAATTTTCTTGCATTAATTCTCAAAGAAACCATATCCTCCTCGTTCAACTTATTTCAACCTATTTCATTATGTAATTTTTCTTACGAAATCCTCGCAAACCGACTCAATATCCTCTTCCCCCATCTGATCTTTGAAAACCAAGGTGGTTTCATTTAGAAAAGACAGATAATGGACGATATCCTCTTAGTCCATGAAGTAATTAACTCAAGTCTTTCTAGAGAAAATAAATACTTCATCCTCAATCTCAACATGGCCAACACCTTTGATAGGATAAGGCTCTCCTTCCTCTTTGTTGTTTTAAAAAAGTTTTAGCTTTGGTAATGAATTAGTTGGTCTGATTAATGCTTATATTAGCAAGCCATGGATGGAATCCTTACTAAATTGAAGACCAAACCACTTATTATAAAACATGAGGGTGATAAGGCAAGGGTGCCTCCTTTCACCCTTCCTATATATCCTTGTGGCAAAATCCATCAGTAAAAATCTTGAGCAAGATACATAAAGAAGGTTGATCATCGGGATCCACTACAACAGAGGAGTAAAAAGCCTAAACCACTCTTAATTCATTGATGACACATTATTAATTGGAGGAGCTTCACCAACAGTGGCTAAAAGAATCAAGACCAACCTGGACCTCTTTCTTGAAGCATTGGGAGGATTACTTAACAAACTCAAGAGTAATATATATGGATGGAACACCCCCCTGAGAACTCTCAGGTGAATTTATCAAATCTTTGAAATTCCTTACAAATATGAGTGAACTCACTTTAAGTATCTAGGAATGTTAATATTTAAGCAAAGTATGAAGGCTAAGGTATGGGAAAAGACAATAGATAAGATGAAGAAAAAAATTCAATATTGGGGGATGCAGTGGTTAAATTTGGCAAGTCGCATCATCCTAATAAAATCCATATTACCTTCTCTTCTCATTTATCAACACACAATCCTTCAAGCCCTGATCAACATCCAAAAGCATATTGAACTTCTATTAAGAAAATTTATGTGGTAGAGAAGTAAGACAAACACAAAGAGATTTCACCTCCTTAGTTGGAAGAAGTTCATAGCCCCCTTATGAAAGAGGGGGGATTGGCATCAGGCAACCTAAACATATGAATATAGCCCTAAGATAAAAAATCCTATAGAGATTGAGTACTAAGGGATAAACATGGTGGAAAATTTTCATAGAAGGAAAATGTTTGAACACCTCCTAACATCTTCTTCTGAAGTCTCAGATACCTCTAAGAATTTTCTCTTCAATTTGCAAATTGTACAAAAAGGACCTCTCTCTTATCAAATCTCACACTTCCATAATACTAGGGAATGGAAATGAAATTGATTTTTAGGATGACAAAATTCTACCAATTTTGTCCTCCATCCTTGACCTTCAACAACTAAGGAATTGGTGTGCAAAAAGAGGTATAACAGAGTTGGCACAAATTTCATCCTGGGAGCAAAATTGATCAGCTTGGAGGGCCTGGAAACCTCCACCTCTTCTAGCTAGAATGTCCCATCAATGGAACTTACTAAACATTTAAAAGGTGTCGCCCCAATCCAAATATCTCAGCAGAATGGATTCAAATGGAATTTAACAAGGAAAGATTATAAAATCAAAAGTGGCTACAACGCACTCCAAGAAGAGTAAACCTAACTTCCCATCTAGCCATATAAGAAAATCGTATGGAAAGATAAAATTATGCTAAAGATCAAACTCTTTACCTAGAATCTTCTCAGGGGAAATATCCTAATAGTATAAAATATAAAGAAACACAATATACAGGGCCCATTTAGATGTCCCCTTTGCATGAACTCATAAGAGACAATCCAAATTTTGTTTCTTTCTTTCCCCTTCTCTAAAAAATGTTGGAATTCCTTGCTCTGTCATTCTAAATCTTTAACAACTATAGAAGGAGCCCATGAGGAAGCAATATTTGGGAGATGGTATTAATCAAGGTCTCATTCATTTTATTCCCAAGTTGGGAGATCATGAAATCGTAATGAATTAGAGGTTGAATGTTCCTTAGAAGATGTTAGTTAAGGCATTGACACTTTGCATTTAACACATGTTACCCAAAATAGTGTGACCTAAAAAAACATAAATATTTAATGTCATTCATTATGGATGATGTTATTACAATGGGCGAGCCATATTTCCCATGCTATCGAGCCATAAATGAACCGCGGGTGTATATGCCCACTGTTCGATTTCGGCCTTAGCAAAATTGAACGGTGGGCATATACACCCGTCGTTCATTTATGGCCTGATAGCATGGGATTTATTGGTTGCCATTATAGTGTGGGAGGCATGGTGCTCTGTTCATCAAAATAGACTTTGAAAAAACAAATATTCATGTGGAGTGGCCTTTCATTCTAGCCATGTTGAAAGCTTTGGGTTTTAGCTTCCCTTTTGTTCACATTGTTGAAATTTTATTTCTTGAAGTATTTTTGCATCTCTTTAACATTTGAAAATAAAAATGGATTGCTTATTTGTATCTATATGCCAAGGATTTACTTTAGCTCTTAATTTACACATTATGGCAATTGAATCTTTGGGTTTTATATTACATAAAGTAAAATTATCAAAGACAATTTGTAACAACGGTGGGTTAAAATTTCATGTAATAAAGTTAATAAAGGCAAAATAAGACAAAGGTCATGGGACATATATTCCAATTTGAATGTTGGGGGAAGTATCCTAGTGGGAATCACTTGTTGTTTATTATGGCTAAGGGGAAATTGGCAAAGGAAATGGCAAAGGATTTGAAAAGGAAAAAATGACATTATTGGCATTTATTTTATGAAAATAAAGGGAAATAAGAAAAAAGGGAGGTGAAAGGTCACATGTTGCATGCGAGGAGGAAATTGAAGGAAAATATAGGACAAAAGAACAAATTAGATGCATCAATAATAAAAAGACACTAGAGCATCAGTTTGGGGCCTTTTGTGAGTTCAGTTTCAGAAATGGCTTGAGAGAGGAGAAGAGCACCAAGAGGAGAAGGAAACCAAGCCAACAAAGGAAGGACAAGGAAAGTAAAGGAAATCAAAGATCAAGGAAGGAAGGTTGGATCAAGCGGTTTCAGCGGGAATACTTGAAGGTAATAGGTTGCATGTATGATTTCCTAGCTAGTTTTGGTATGCATGATATATGCATGTGTGTATTTGGTTCATTTGCTATCAATGGCATGGGTTTTGTCGAGTTTTGACAGTGGTTTCAACCTTTCCTTGACATTTCCAGATAACCATGGTGTGATGGGATTCATTCTTGGTTGAACTTTGACTTTCCAAAAGGTTTTGGATCTAGCTGAGGTGGTCTTAGGAAAATCCCAAGGATTGGGGGCAGAGAAGGTTTTCTCTAGGAATCCCTCAACAAGTGGGTGGAGACAGGAAAATTCCTCAAGGTATGGTGAAGGAATTATGAGGCAACCAAGCTTGGTTTGGTTTTGTGATCTCGAAACCAGTTTATGTGAGATCATGGTAGTGTGAGGGTGGAGGTGGTTTAATATCTGGATTCCCTTGGTTGTTTATGGATTGGTTTATCCCATGAGATCCCACATTCGTGCTTAGAATATCGCACAAGGGTGATTGATTGAAAGAAAGATTTAGTTCAATCCAATCTATGGTTGTGTTGTACGTGGAAGTCCCTGACTTGGTTGGCTTTGCATATGGTCAATAAGAGTTAAGTTATTCTTTTCTTTTATGAGTAAATGTACTTGCTATTATGTGGCTTTAGTAGTTGTTCTGTCGTTGTTAATTATCTGGTTATATGTTGGTTATAAGCATGGTTACATGACAGATTTAGGTATGGATCTTATCACCTTTTTGTTGATGAATGCCTGGTTAACGAATGCATGCTCTAATTTGTATTATGGCAGCTATGTGAGAGGGCATTAGTCCTTCTTGGTAAAACTTAGATAAGTTTCAGATCTTTATGTTCATATATGCATTCATGACCCATAGGTTGCATGTTCATCATGTGTTTAATGGAATGGTTTTCATGGTTAAACTAGGCTAGGTTTCGTCTTTGAGTAATTTTTGTGTTAGAGGCTTTGTCTCTATGATATTTATAATTTCTGGAAGTTCCATCAAGTTTTGGGAAGAGGTCTAGATCCTAGCCCTGAAAAAGTGGCTTAAATCTCGCAGTCGCTAGCACAAAACTACTTGAAAGAGACTGCAGTCACTGGGAAGTACGGATGTGGGAGCGAATGGAGGGTTACAGTCACTTGGAGGCCTTGTCATGGGAGTGAATGGGGGTATAGCTCTCTGAAAAGAAATTTATCTCAGGTGTTGGACACCTGGAATGGTTGGTTGGTTCCTTGGGGTCCTGTAGCACCTGAGGGAAGTCAATAAAGTCTTGTGATGATGACTCCATTTCCTTAAGGTCATTTAGGAGGTTGAGTCATGTCATAGTAACTCCTCAACTTATGTTTAACCTGAGAAAGCCAGTGAAAGTGGGTAGATATGAGAAGAAGCGTGTTACAGAGCATGGTTCAAACACTTGGACTTGATGGGATAGATGCATGTGGTTATACATGCATTGTCATGGTTACGGTTTCCATGCATGAGGTCATGGTATGGAGTTGATATTGTCATGCATGATGTTAATATATTGATATGATTATTGTTATATATATATTAGCACGATACATGCTAATGTAGACTGATTTTGCAGACTAGATAAGCATCCCCTGAACTTCATTGAGGTATGATTTTAATTAGGGTATGAATCAAAGATGACGATCAAAATGATGGACTACATTTCACATGACTCTCCCTACAGGTCAATTAGGAAACAAGGAGATGTATATTATCCTAATATAGCATACACATTGAGGAGTTTGAGGGAAGAGATCAAAAGTTTCAAGGCAGATAATAACAAGTTGGTTGAGGCACAAGAAAGACTTGCAAGGACTCAGGAAAAGTAGGCAGAGGTCAATGTAGTCATCCTTCAAAGTTTGTTAGACTTGCAGATACCAGGATAGCTGGGTATTAGTTAAGAGAAGAAATAGAAAACTAATTGAGCCTATGGTAGTAGGTCTCGGTCATAATATATGTTGGATAGAGGGGATACAGTCAGAGGTGGCAGATCATTAGATACACCTGATAGGAGGACTGATATGTATGGGTTTCATTCTAGTTCCTCATCGAGGAGACATCATCATCGTCACCGCCATCATCCTTATAAGAGGAGTGAGTACTTGACTGAGGAATTCAAGAAATTCAAGTCGCCTACATTTTATGGAGAGATGAAGAAGTCAAAAGATGCAAAGGCATGGTTACTTTAGATGATGCAATTATTCAGATTGCATAACTATTCAGAGAACATGAAATCCAAGATAACCACCTTTAGTCTTAAAGGGAAAGCATATATCTAGTGGGAAGACATGAAGAATCTCAAGGGCATTAGAGAAAAAGAGTTGCTTTGGGATGAGTTCAAGGGACTCTTCAAGAAGAAGTACCTATCCGAGAGGTATTATGATGACTGAGCTAAGGAGTTTTATGAGCTATAGATGGGTTCTATGACAAATGATGAGTATACTAATAGGTTCCTAGAGTTGTTGAGGTATGTGCCTTACCTCAAGGATGAGAAAGCGAAGATTCAAAGGTTCACCAATGGGTTCCTCCTCACAGGGAAGTGGAATTTTCTATTGAGTTGATCCCAAGAACAACACCAACATCGAAGGTACCTTATAGGATGAGCACTCCAAAGTTGGTAGAATTGAAGTTGCAGTTGAAGGAAATGCTTTAAAAGGGATACATTAGGCCAAGTGTATGCCTTGGGGTGCACCAATGTTGTTTGTGGAGAAGAAGGATGGTACTCTTGGGTTTTGCATTGAATACAAGCAGGTGAACAAGGTGACCATCAAGAACAAGTATCCATTGCCAATAATTGATGACTTGTTCGACCAATTGAAAGGAGCAACAATGTTCTCGAAGATTGATTTGAGATTAGGACACCTTCAGGTATGCATTAAAGAAGAGGACATCTACAGGACTATTTTCTGGACTAGGTATGGGCATTATGAGTTTGTTGTAGTTCCTTTTGGTCTAACTAATGCTCCAACTACTTTCATGTGCTAGATGAATAGTGTGTTGCATCCTTATCTTGACAAGTTTGTTATTGTATTCATTAATGATATATTGATATATTGATATATTGTAAGAATGAGGAATATCATGTTGAACACTTAGAAACAATATTGAGATTGCTAAGAGTGCATCAGTTGTATGCCAAGCTTATCACATGCAGCTTCTTCCAGACAGTGATACATTACTTGGGACACGTTGTTTCCAAGTAAGGCATAACAGTGGATCCAGAAAAGGTAAGGGCTATCATGGAGTGGGAAGCTCCTAGGAATGTGGATGAGGTCAGATCATTCATGGCGCTAACAGGTTACTAGACAAGGTTCATCAGGAAATTCTCACTAATTTCATATCCTATTACAGAATTGCAAAGGAAAGGAAAGAAATTTGAATGGACTGAGGAATGTGCAACAAGTTTTGAGAAGTTGAAGCAGTTGCTTACAAATGATCCAATGTTAAATATTGCAGATCCAGATAAAGAGTTCGTGGTGTACATGGATGCTTACAAGACGAGACTCGCTGGGGTCCTGGTGTAGGAGGGATAGGTAGTGTGCTATGATTCAATGAAACTAAATGAGCACGAGCAAAACTATGTGATTCCTGATCTTGATTTGGCATTTATCATTCATGCATTGAATATGTGGATGCATTGTCTTCTTGGTAGGAGGTTTGTGTTGATGAGTGATCATAGTGGGTTGAGGTACTTGTTTGACAAACTAAATTTGAATTCCATGCAAGCTAGTAGTTGGCCATACTCAATGAGTTTGACTTTGAGATCAGATACATTACAGGAAAGGAGAATAGAGTTGCAGATGCTCTTAGTAGGAGAGTGCAGGTAAATCATGTTGCAGCAGTGAGCTGTTATGGGGCAGATTTACAAGATCAGATTTTACAGGCAGGGCAGCAGGATGATAGGTATCAACAGCTTAGGCACATGTTACAACAGGGTATGGGTGATCATGATGTGGACTATCACCTCACAGCAGATGACTTGGTGAGATTTAGGGACATGATCTATGTGTCGGATGACTGTGAGCTCAAGAAGCTTATCTTGAGGGAGTTTCATGTCAAGCCATATTTAGGTCACTCGGGATATCAAAAGGAATTGACAGTCATGAAGAAGTTATACTATTAGCCGAATATGAAGAAGGAAGTGGTAGAGTTTTTTGCTAGATGCTTGGACTGTCAGCAAGTGAAAGTTGAGTGTAAGCACCCAACTAGTTTGTTACAGCCTATTCCGATTCTAGAGTGGACATGGGAGGTCATTTCCATGGATTTCATTACCGGTTTGTTGAGTACATCAAAGAAACATGATTCCATCATGGTTGTGGTGGACTGGTTGAGCAAGGTAGCTCACTTCATTCTAGTAAAGACTACTTATTCATCTAGTGAGGTAGCACAGGTCTTCATCGGGGAGATAGTGAGGTTACATGGTGTTCCAAAGAATATTGTGTCAGACAGAGATGCTAAGTTCACTTCCAGCTTTTGGAAGGAGTTATTTGCATGTTTGGGTACAGAGTTTGCCTTTAGCACAACTTAAAATCTGCACACAGATGGATAGATAGAGATGATCAACAAGATTTTGGAGGACATGTTGAGGATGTACATTATCCATCAGTAGCGGAAGCGGGAAGAGTATCTTTCATTCAATGAATTTTCTTACAACAATGGTTATCAGGAGTCACTAAGGATGATTTTGTTTGAGGCACTCTATGGGCGGAGTTGTAATACTCCCATCAGCTGGAGTGATCCAGTGAACAAGGTACTTATTGGACTGGACATGTTGGCAAACATGGAAGAGGAAATGCAGGTTATTAAGCAGAACCTAAAGGAAACATAGGACATGTAGAAGAGTTGTGTAGATCAACATATGGCATTTAAGGAGATTCGAGTTGGGGAACATGTGTACTTGTGCATCAAGCCCAACAAGAGTCCCTTGAGGATTGGATCACGTGCTGAGTTGGCACCTTGGTATTGTGAGGCTTTCAAGATCGTTGAGAGGATTGGACCAGTGGCCTACAGACTTTCACTGTCTCTGATAGTGAAAATCCATGATGTTTTCCATGTTTTATTGCTTAAAAGATATATAAAGGATGTTGATCATGTTATTGTTTGGTCTGTATTGCAAGTGGAGCCAAAAGGAGAATTCTGGCCGGAACCTCTGTGTATATTGCATTGAAAACAACTCATGCTCCAAAATAGAGCAATCAAGTAAGTTAAAGAGCAATGAAGCACTTTGGGGCCGAAGAAGCTACATGGGAGATGGTTGATCAGATGTGGGTTATGTATCCTTTATTATTTGTCAGTGGAGGCAAATGAGTTTGTTGTATATGTACATATTTATGTATGGTCATTATTGTAAATACCATAATGAGTTGTGTTATAAAGCTCCAATAAGTGTATGGTTGTCATGTTGTGATGTGTGTCATGATGGTTTTGCTTTTGAGAAGGTCATGGGATACATATTCCAAGTTGAATGTTGGGTAAAGTATCCTAGTGGGCATCACTTGTTGTTTATTATGGCTAAGGGGAAATTGACAAAGGCAATGGCAAAGGCTTTGAAAAGGCAAAAAGGACATTATTGCATTTATTTTATGAAAGTAAAGGAAACTAGGAGAAAAGGGAGGTGAAAGGTCACAGGTTGCATGTGAGGAGGAAATTGATCGAAAATCAAGGAAAAATGAAGAAATTAGAGACATCAATAATAAAAAGACATTAGAGCATTAGTTTGGGGCCTTTTATCAGTTTAGTTTCAGAATTGATTTGAGGCATCAATAATAAAAAGACATTAGAGAATTAGTTTGGGGCCTTTTAACAGTTCAGTTTCAGAATTGATTTGAGAGAGGATAAGAGCACTAGGAGGAAAATGAAAGTAAGTGAGCAAAGAAAGGACTAGGAAAACAAAGGAAAACAAAGATCAAGGAAGGAAAGGTTGGATCAAGAGACTTCAGTGGGAATACTTGCAGGTAACAGGTTGCATGTATGATTTCCTAACTGGTTTTGGCATGCATGGTATATGCATGTGTGTGTTTGGTTCATTTGTTGTCATTGGCATGTATTTTGATAATGGTTTTAGCCTTGCCTTACCATTTCTGGATAACCATGCTGTGATGGGATTCATTCTTGGTTGAGCTTTAGATTTCCATAAGGTTTTGGATTTGGGTGAGGTGATCTAAGGAAAATCCAAAAGGTTGGGGTGGAGATGGATTTCTCTGGGAAGCCCTCAACGAGTCGTAGGAGACATGAAAATTCTTGAAGGGATGGTGAAGGAATTATGAGGCATCCAAGCTCGATTTTGTTTTGTGATCTCGAGAATGATTTAGGTGAGATCGCGGTAGTGTGAGGGTGGAGGTGGTTTAACTTTTGGATTCCCTTGGTTGTTTATGGACTGTTTTATCCCATGAGATCCCACATTCATGATTGGAATATGGCACGAGGGTGATTAGTTGAAAGAAAGATTTGGTTCAGCCCAATCTACAGTCAGGTGGTATGTAGAAGTCTATGACTTGGTTGGCTTTCCATATGGTTAATAAGAGATAAGTTCCTCTTGTCTTTTATGAGTAAATTTACTTGTTATTATGTGGCTTTAGTGGTTGTTCTATCATTGTTAATTATTTGGTTATATGTTGGTTATAAGAATGGTTACATGATAGATTTAATTATGGCTTTTATCACCTTTTAGTTGATGAATGAACGCTTAATGAATGAATGTTCTAATTAGTATTATGGAAGCTACTGTGAGAAGGCATTAATCCTTCTTGGTAAACCTCAGATAAGTTTCAAGTATTTATGTTCATATATGCATTCATAACTTGTAGGTTGCATATTCATCACGTGTTTGATGGAATGGTTGTCATGGTTAAACTGGGCTAGGTAAAGTCTCTAATTGAATTTTGTGCTAGAGGCTTTGTCTCTATGTTATTTATCATTTCTCGAAGTTCCATCAAGTTATGGGCCGAGGGCTGGATCCTAGCCCATAAAAAGTGGCTTAATTCTCGAAGTTGCTGGCATAGAACTACATGAAAGAGATTGCAGTCGTTCGGAAGTACGCCTGTGGGAGCGACTGAAGGGTTACATTCACTTGGAGGCCTTGTCATGTGAGTGATTAGGGGTCTAACTCACAGAAAATGAAATTTATCTCAAGGGTTGGACACCTGGAATGGTTGGTTGGTTTTTGGCTGTTTGGTAGCACCTGAGCGAAGTTAGTAGCATCTTGTTATGTCGACTCTATTTCCTTAAATTAATTTAGGAGGTTGAGTCATGTCATAGTATACCCTCAGCTCATGTTTACCCTGGGCAAGCAGGTGAATGTGGGTAGATATGAGAGGAGGAGTGTTACACATTCCACTACTTTTCTTTAATTATGGGCAGATAGTTAATGAGAATTTTGTAAATACTTTGTTTCTTACCATTCTAATATAAATAATCTCAGAGGTAAACACCATGGACTATATTCAAAGTTTTTGCACTACATTTGGGTCTAATATCTAGGGACGAAAAACCTAGTATTGCAAACAAACCTAGTGCCAAATTCTTTTTTGGATTGAAGGGAAAGGATGGTATTGGATTAAACTTAGATACATAGATTTTCTTCCCAAGGTTTACTTAATGAATTTTAATGGGCGGTGATTGAAAGAGTTGAAAATAATATTGAAAAATGGATTACTAGACCTTTGGCCTTGGCAACCAAATTTTACATTTGCGTTGAAGTGCTTGTTATCACCCACGTGTATCATCATGTTAGTTCCTTCCTTGAA
Organism: Pinus tabuliformis; assembly: GCA_031772625.1. Taxonomy (NCBI): domain Eukaryota; kingdom Viridiplantae; phylum Streptophyta; class Pinopsida; order Pinales; family Pinaceae; genus Pinus; species Pinus tabuliformis. Next base: position 1,305,847,638 of record CM062818.1, read on the forward strand.
GGCATACTAAAATTATAAAATTCCTTGAGGAGCTTTTTATGGGCCAATACTTTGGTGGAAAACACTCCCACAAAGTTAATTGGAAGTCGTGTTGCACATTGAGAGATTGGTGTGTTAAAGAATATTAAAAAATTGTACATTGGGGCAGAGAATTATTTCCCAAATAGTTGATTCAGACTATGGAAAGGATAGAGTCTTGAATTGTGCTCTTAAGAAACTATATTTCTTTAGGAGCTCCTATTGGAAAAAAAATCACTCTAATGCCTCGATTTTTGGTTTCTTATCACCACTTCATGGTCAAGATCAAATATTCTTATGGCCTAAAGAATTTGGAAATCTTGGGAAGTCATTATTCCTTTCACGTATTAGAGAGACTAGTTGTCGAGATAAAACATTTCCTTTAGTGACCATTATATTTGGTAAAAGGCTCTTCTAATGTAAGAACTAAAAAATTTGGGCAAGATCCCCTGTCTCTGTTGGCTTTAACCTTGTACAGTTAATTATTGCAAATAGATTCTTGGTCAAAATAGATAAGATACAATGGTGTGCAGACACACACACTCATGCATTTGACACAAATTTTTTACCATGGAAGCCCAAATCGAGAAAACCAAAAATATTTTTCAGTATACTATTTCTATATAAAGTTACAATACAATATGCCTGAATCAATTAACCTTAGACTATGATATAACCATGGTTCCTTAACACGAGTTACATTACGATGGACCTTAACGTCTTGTGCCATGAAACTACTAATAATGAAAATCATATCGTGCAAACCTCTCAATAATAACTCTTCAAAGAATTTTCACTTTACGGACCCATTTGGGGCCCTACACGGGGCCTTTTGGGCCTCTATACAGGGGCTATCGCCCCCCCAGATTAGGGGGGCTCGTTCCCCTATTGCACCTGATACAAAAAATTACATATCGGTCTCATTGTGAAAATAATATAACACATACCAAACATCCTCCCAATGGTTGTTTTCTTTGCATACATGATGACCCACGAGATTTCTTGATTAATGATCTAGGGTAAAAATTCCCATTATTTCTTTACACTAAGAAAACTTGTAAGTGTTCACAAACTTTGATAGTGAATCTGCAACATTCTTCAAAGTGTCCATCTTGACCAACATCACTTGTCTTCATCCATATCCCTCACAAAGTGCTATTGAACATCAATATGTTTTGTTTTAGAATGAATATTGGGTTCTTCATCAAGAATATTGCACTCTAACGATCACAATCTCTCCTTACAACTTGCTATACCAACCCAACACTTGAACCCAAAATTTGTAACCATATTGTTTCCTTGATTGCATGAGTGGCCAGCATATATTCAACTTCTATAGTTGAGAGTGCCACTATAGATTGCTTCTTGTTCATCCAATTTGCATAAAAAAAGCCATGTATGTCCAACACTCTATCCAATCCTGGTCTTCCTTGGTAGCATAATCCATATCTAGCAGTGCCACACAAATACCTAAAAACCCCTCTTTACCACCACCAAATGCGCCATCCCTAGTTTTGACATATCTCTACTCAAAATTCCCACTACATGTGCAATGTATGGTCTAGTATAAACCATTTCATACATCAAACTACTAACTGCACCAACATATGAAATGCAAGACCTCTCCTCTTCCTCTTCTTGTGGCTTAGGACATTGATTCGCAAATAAATTTACACATAAGAATAGGGGCCTTTAGCAATTTATATTCCCGCATAGTAAACATCTACAATTTGGCTTGACATATTTCCTCTAATTTAATTAGAGTTTCTCATTTTCCTTATCTCTTTTAATTTCATGCCCAAAATGAAATTTGCAGCACTAAGATCCTTCATGTCAAAATTAGAAGAAAAAATACTTTCACATCGTGGATGAATTCCTTGTTGTTTCCAATAAGCAAAATATCATCCACATACAAGACCAAATAAATAATATTATCACCAACTACTTTGAAACACACACGATGATGTGTTTTATTCCTTGTGAAGCAAGGTCCCAATATATAAGTATAAAAATGTTGACACCACATTCTTGGTGATTGTTTTAACCCATACAAGAACTTTTTTAGCCTACATATCAACTATTTTTTTTCCTTCTCACTAGAAATCCTTCTGGATACTTCATGTAGATTTCTTCTTCAAGATCCCCATGTAAGAATGTTGCCTTCATGTCGATATGTTCTACTTCAAAATAAAAAGAAGTAGCAATAAATCAAAGAAATTTAATAGAAGTTACCTTGGCAATAAGAGAAAAAAATCTCGCTAAAGTTAATCTCCTCTACCTGGGAAAAAACTTTGTCTATTGATCGAGCTTTGTATTTCTCCACTTTGTTTTTGTATTCAACTTCTTCTTAAACACTCATTAACTACCATTGAGGTTTCTTCTAGATGGAAACTCCACTAGATACAAATGCTCAATCTTGTTCAAGGTTGCCATTTCTTCAACCATGGCCTTTTTCCAAAGTTTTCCATCCTATGAATCCGTTGCCTACCTTATAGCTCTAGGACCACCATCAATAATAAATGAAGCAAAATTGGAATATAATTTAGGTGGAGAATACCCTTTTGGTTGCCTTCTTTCTTGACCTCAATATCATAGTATGATGTTCTTCTATAGAGTTTGATTCATCATCCTTCAATTCAAACTCTATTTTTTTTCTTCTTTCTCCCTTGGTGGGACTTCTATTTAACTACATTTTTTATCTCTTTAAGCACCACATCTTGACTATACACAACCTTCCTAGTTTCTCAGTTCCAAAGCTTACAACCTTTTAGACCATATTTATATCCAATAAAGATATATTTTTTCAACTCTAATATCTAGCTTACTCCTATTTTCCTTTGGAACGTGTACATAAGTGTCACAACCAAACACTTTGAGATGTTTAAGAGATGATTTCTTACCAATCCATGCCTCGTGAATTATTGGCATCCAATGTTGATGAGGCTGATTGAATTACTAGATAACATGTAGTATCCACTAACTCTACCTAGAATTTATGTCCTAACCTAGCACCACTAAGCATGCTTTTTTTTTTTTTTTTTTTTTTCTATTAGCACCATGTTCATTGTTTTTGAAACTCCACTTTGTTGAGGTGTGTATAGAGTAGTCTTTTTCTTATTGTACCACACTACTTACAGAACTCCTTGAATTCTTTCTTGCAAAATTATCCACCATTATCCATCCTCAACACCTGAATTTTCTTACTTTGTTTGATTTCCATAAGAGCCCTAAACTCTTTAAACTTGCCAAAGAATTTATATTTCTTCCTAAGGATATAAGTGTTGAGAAACCAAGTGCTAGTATAAAATGATTGATTTCTCTTAACTTGATAATTACTTATGAATGTTTGTTCACTTCGTATTACTTATAGTGTCTTCCTCATCAAGTGATTATATAAATATGCAAACAATAAAGATCACAAAGACAAAGAACACCATAAATTAGGCTCCAAGCGAAGGCAAAACCCATAAGGGGTTAAACACAAAAAATCCCTCTTGTATAGAATCATATCAAAATGAGATATCCAAGACTCAAAGACCAAGACCAAAATTGCCACAAAGATCCAAGTCACCTCCAATCAAGTCAAAGTCAATGAAAGTTAATGCTAGTCAAACCTTTATGAAATATGGTCAAATCATAGAATTTTTGGACCTGTAGTGAAGGATGAATTTCAGACCTATAATTTGTAGAGATACCACAAATATTCACATGTGTGATCATAAACAAGCTGGAAAAACCCAAATTTTATCTCTCCTTTGACCTCTCTGTTTCTCGTTCTTTTCTTCTTGTTATTGGCACATAAATTGATGCAATGTGTTGATGAATGAATGAGATTCCATGAGGTTAAGTTGACTTGTATATATAGTTGTCTAGGACGGTCGAATAGTTACCTCTTAGGCTAACTTGTCCAAGGTGAACTGACTTGGTCTTGTGTTGACTATTTGACTCAAAATAAAATTTCTTTTTCTTTTCTTACAAAAATTCCAAATGGGACTTGACTCAAATATATTTCTTTTGACTCATGATAATTTTTTTACTCAGTTAATTCTAAAAGCATTAATGACATGCTTTGACGAAAAATAAAATAATAATAATGAATATGTTAATGATAAAAATTACGCTTTATTACATTATGAAGATCGACACTATTTACATTTTCAACACTCCCTCTTAACTAGGGAGGTATTCATAATGACACAACAATATACTCTCAAGTTAAAATATTCATATAAGAAAGGATCCATATTGATAAGCATCAATGATTATTTACATCATCATAGCCAACATTGTCAAAATAGCAAGGCCTTGACTAACACACTATATCTCTCCACTAGATCAGAGCACAATGTCTGAAGGCATAAATTTGGACATAACTACCTCTCAAGGCACATACCCCACCCAGGTGTTCCTAAGGAATGACCTCATAGGACCATTTCCTAATCCAAGGAAAAGTATGTCCTACAGACCATTCTTTACCAAGTCCATGTATCCAACTTAGGATGTTAATCCTTGTCAACCACAATACATGACTCAAGAATGTACATCTCTGATGCTTATCCAATTCATCGCTCTCCCTACTAGTGTTCTTTACTAGGCTTACGACTATTAGTCCTGGCCATAGTACATGACACATCGAAAACACGATGTCCACCCTCACTCCCTCTAGCCTAGGGAAGTGACCCTCACTCCCTCTCAACCAGTGAGGAGACATCCATAATCCTAAACTTGTCTAAAAAATACCTATCCTCTTCATGAAAAGGAACATCATCTATATATCGGGTACCTACTTCATCAATGGAGACATAATGTTGCATCACTGCTTCATTCTGCATCATGCCACAAATCACAAACCACTTCAACTTTCTAGGTTCTCTATCAATCTTCATGTAGCCTTGATTAATATTGGATCCAACATGTCATCAAATAGTCCAAGTAATTGTCTCATAATTGCATGTACCATTTGCTATGTCTTATACCGCTATAGTGTACATACTTTAGCTACATTTTCTTCCATCGTTATTAGTATCACTCTTAATTATCAACATTGCCAAATCAATCGATGTAACCTCAAATCCCAAGTTGTAAGATCCTTCATGTAAATTGTTGTTGATAAATCCCTTTGAAGTGAATATTACTTCCTTCTCATTATAATAGAATATAGCTTCACATTTTTCCAATAAATTACTTTGAATAAGTGGAAACAGACAACAAAAGTATCAACATTAGTTATGTTAATAATGTGCTCAAAGTTTGAACTAATCAAGTTGTCGAACCAAGGCTAGTGATGTTTGTCATATATCTATAAATTGCCAATCCACCTTCTAGGATAATCTTAATGATAAGCTTCTTTTGACTTTCCACCCAATTATCTAGAAATAATGTATTGACCAAAGTGTATCATGTTTTACTTTTAACTTTCTTTGAATATGATATTTCTAATTCATGAATTGTAAGATATTCTATGATCATGAGATTCCTCCTATGAGATAAGAGTAACTTTATTTATCTGAGGTGAGTGAGCTTCTTCCTTGATAAAAAAATTCCTTTGAAACTTGCTTCCATGTTGCTTCCTAATTGATTGTCTTCAATGCATACTGATAAATTTCCTGCTCTTCCTGTAGAATAGACTTTGTTATGTCCCTTTATTTAATGTCCTACTTAATCTTATCATGCAAATTTTACTAGTGTTTAAATTACCTTAGAATATTGACTTATAATTATCAGGAAATATAGGTACATACCTACATTGGTGAAACTGTAAATTTATTACTGATATAAATTTTGTTATTATTCAATTCCCAACTTACCTCCTCAAATTTAAATTTTGATAGGATATGGTCTCCTTCCATTTATTCCAATTTAAATATTTATATCTCATCCCCAAAATGTCCTCTCAAATTTACTTGGGAGAAGAGATGGTCCTCTCCAATTAATTACCAAATTAAATATTCATATCTCATCCCCAAAATGTCCTTTCAAATTTACTTGGGAGAAGACATGGTCCTCTCCAATTAATTACCAAATTATATATTCATATCTCATCCCCAAAATGTCCTCTCAAATTTACTTGGGAGAAGACATGGTCCTCTCCAATTAATTACCAAATTATATATTCATATCACATCCCCAAAATGTCCTCTCAAATTTACTCGGGAGAAGATAAGTCAAATGTAAGGATGAGTGGGTAGTTATGACATTAATGAGAGGTGGTTGAGGTGGAAAAGAGAAGGGGGCATAAAAGGGGAAGGATGAAGGGAGAAGAGGGGATCCTTGGTCTTGCTTTTGGTTTTGGTTTGGTGGTGGTTTTGGAGGATTTGTTTTGAGAGGAAGGTGGAGAAGAGAGAAGGGAGAGAAGGAGAGTATTGTTTATCTTGGACACACTACATCTGGTTGGACTTGGGCTCGGAGGGTTAGAGAACTTGTGGAGGTTTCCTGGGCCAAGAAATACTTCCTAGTTGGATGGAAGGTAAATCCAGTCAGTAATCAAGAGGAGCATCCCAGCAGGATCAGGAGCTCAAGGGCATCTCAACCAGGCTATCGGAACATGTATTCCTCTATTTATAGATTACTCATGTAAGTGATTAAAATGAAATGCTTACTTTTTTTTTTTTTTTTTTTTTTTTTTTTATAATTTTGTGGAAAAACATGTGAGCAGTTTTGAAACCAACGTTTCAGACTAGCTTAGTGAGTCCATCATCAAGGCAATGAGATTTATATTTTGAAATGCTTACTATTTAATTGTGGGAAATAAATTTTAATGGTAAATTATCATCGATTAAATGTTTAGTTAGAAAAAAGTTATTTCCCGTTCTTATTATATTTAAAATTAGAGAAATTTAGTTTTGTTAGAGGACCCTAGGATGGAGTCTTACATGTGATATCAAAGCGGATTCAAAATCTTGACCCAAGACCCACTAGACACAAATCTCTGCTAATTTTTTTTTTTTATAAAAAGTATGTGGAACTGATTTCTCCACCTTACTCTCAACTTTGCTTCCCCTATGTATTAGAAGGTGATTCATACTCCACCTATCTAGTTGACTTTTCATAATCATCATAATAGAACAACAACACACGTGCTCTCACCAAGATTGAATATGGCCAGAAACAAAAGAATGCATGCTCATAATTTGGGCCTCGGTTAGACACCATCTTCAACAAATGGCTTATATACCTATTAGGATGCAATTTCTTTTCTAACATTTCACCCATGAGTTTCTGAGCATCATTTATTATGCCTGCTCTACATAAACCATATATTAGGGAGTCATAAGTTGATGCATTTGGTGCACAACTTTTTTGGGCATTCTGTTGAATAGATCACAAGCAAGTTCCATTTTACCTTCCTTGCAAAGGCCTCGGAGTAGCATGTTATAAATAAGAATGTCAAAGGCAAAGCATTGCTCCATCATTTCTTCGAGCACTCCTACGGTGGATTCTAGCCTCCGAGCATCAGATAACCCAGCAATTAAAATACTAAAAGTTCCAACATTAGGAGCACAATTTTTCTTTCACATGTCATCAAAGAGAAACCATGCTTGGTTAACCTCACATAACTTAAAGTTGTGGCCCAGGAGCACATTGTAAACAAAAGTACACGAGTGATATCCTTTCTTCTTCATACCACTAAATATTCTTAGTGCCATATTAAATTTGCCTTCCTTTCATAGGGAATAAATAAGTTTCTCATAACATCCAAGGCTGGGAAGTAGCATTTTGCTAATCATTTCTTCAAAGAACATAAGGGCAAGCTCCAGTTTCTCTGCCATGCAAAGGCCACTAATCATAACATTGTAAAGCTTCATGGGAAAGATATTTTCTGCCAACAATTCTCTATACAAGTTCAGGGCATTAACCACACTTTTACTTCTCAAGTAGCCATGTAACAAGTTAATATAGGATGTGGCATCAGGTGTGCAGCTATCCTTGAGCATCTTTTCGAGAATTCTTGTCCCTATATTAGGCCTGCCTACATGACAGATGATCTTTATATATTTATTGTACAAACCAGTATCTGGAGGGGAACCACACACATGTACGTCTAATAATTGAAGAGCCTAATCAATCTGGCCTGTTTCACAAAGAACAGAAAATACCATTTTCACAATTAAGCGACTAGGTACATGCCCACTCTCTTGCATTTCAAGAAGCAACTTGGAAGCCATATCTCCCCTTTTTACATCACAAAAGCTATCTATTAATGCATAGTAAGTTCTTTTGTTAAGCACCACATTCATTTTCCTCAACTTTCCAAGAAACAAATATCCATCATCTACTCTTCCACACTCGCAGAGGCTAGAAATGATTTTACCAGATGTTGAGTAATCAAGGACATAGTGCCATTCAATTTTGGCATCAAGAAGCTTGTGAACTATATCAAATTTCCTTGCCTTGCTCAGAGCATTGACAAGAATAACAAGTGTATGTTTGCCTGGGAAGAAACCAATTACCATCACATCCTCCACAATTTTATAGGCTTCATCCATTTTTCCCATCCTACAAAGCTCATTTGTAAGTTTATTATAAGTAAGCCTATCCAGAGAAAACCCTATTTTTGATCTTTCATTGAAGAGATCCATTTCAATTTCAACAAACTTACCTCTGCAAAAGAAACGAATGGTCACATTGATAGTAATCGTATCTGGACAAATATGCTTGCCTTTCATCTCATTTAATAAACAATAGACCTCCTTGTGTCTCTCCCATCTCAAAAGGCCAGCAACCAATGCACCGTAGCAACGAGGCTTGGGATGGAACCCCTGAGAAACCCTCTCTTTAAAGTAATCCAACGCTTCATTCACTCTATTCTCTTGAATGAGATGCTTGATCACCATCTCATATGTTTTAGAAGTCTGAATAGCCTGTTCTTCTCTCAATTCATCAATCAAGATCACAACTTCATCAATCCTACCGTCTTTGCAGAAAGCACTAGCAAGCGAAACAACATCGACCTCATCCACGGTAAGACCATTTCTCCTCAATTCACCAAGCACGCCTTTTGCTTCATCTAATTTGCCCATCTTGCACAAACCCTGAATCTTCACAGAGCCCCCTCATCCTTGAGCGACCCATGAGCTTGACAAGGCCTATGCCATTCTTAACACTCTCTGCTTCTAACATGTGCCAAAGTGTTGAATAGCTGCGGGCGGGGATTGAATGTGAGTCTCATGTGCTCAAGTGGGACTTTGCCCAATGGAACTTGGGCTTTACACCAATGGCCCAACAGCCATTTATAGCTCGTTGGGCTTCCTTGCAATATCGTTGTCAATAGTTTTTGGGATTCCCGCAACTGCAACTTTTAAACCACGCTTTCGAATTTCCTCATAAATAACAGCTGCTCCTCTTTGGGTTCCATCCCCTTCAATTATATAAGCCTGATTAATGCCACAGTCTTGAATGCTGTCAACTATTTTTGATGTCTCGTGACCACCCCTTGAAGTGCCAAGAATAGTGCCCCCATGTTTGTGAATATCATTCACAATCTTCGGTGTTAATGGAATGGTATTGTAAGCATAAAACCCTTTGTATAATCCCTCAATCTCGATGATCTTTTGAACTCCATACATATTATATAATCCACATACAGTTTCTCGTATGACAGTGTTTAGCCTCGCACATAATCCACCACATGTTACCACACAAGCACACACTTCATCCATTCTCGAGGACCTGCCCGACGAAAGTGAACTCCTCTTGGGCTGTTCAATCGCACAACATTATCCTTTGCAACGAAATCATCAGGATTGACAAAGTATTGCATGACAAACAAATAAGCAGGATTATCTTGCAAAGGGTTTGGATTTTAGTTTTTCTAGGTGTAATAGTTAAGAATATGTGTTTTCGGTTACAGATTTGAATACAAAAAAAAAATATTAGAGTATGTACACATCATTGCTTGACAAATTATTCAATAAAATGCATCTCTTTAGAACCTTGTCATACACATTTGATCCAATAGGAGTCCTCATTCGTGAAAGACGCCCATGGCTTTCTCCAAGCGTTAGGTTCATTATAAACTATGCATTTTCTGAGTTTCAATTAGTCAGAGTTGAGGATAAACATTACAAAATGCAATGGCATTGACATGGTAATGGAGTTTGATTTTGGGATGTTAATGTTTTCCTCTTTGTATCTAGAGGAATTTGGTAAATGGTCTCATTCATACTCTAAAATATACTCATATAATATGGAGTCCATTGCATTGCACAAAACATATTTCTCTTTTCTCTTAGTAGATTTTAATACATTAAAGTTGTCAAATGTTAAGAACAATAGATTGGCATGTTAGAATCACATACAATATACGACACTATTATCTTAAAGCATGTAGCACTAGCCATTCTATATACATCAATTGGATAATATACATCTAACAATAGTGTCAATATGGAGTCGAATGAGACAGCTAGGCATCCACTTTGAAAACTAATATAACATTGTTGATGGAATTTCTAGAGGACACCTAGTATAATAATGTGATTAAAATGGTAAGCTAATGTTTATGTAAACGCTCAAAATATTTAAGATGGATTTAGGATGGTTGTTTAGGGATATATAAAGATATTTGAGGGTGACTAGCAGTGTGTGGTAGCATTTGCTTAGATAGAAATGGGAGAGGATTTAGTAGACCCACGGTTATCATCTCAATATTAGATGATCAGGTGCTCATGTCCTAAGTGTCGTGAAATGCTCAAAATTTAAAGTGCTCAGAACTGGTTCAAAGTGGAATGAATCGAAAGTGCTTTTCCTCCTAATTCTGGCGCCGCAAACAGTTCGAAAAACGGTCGCCGTATGAGGAAGTTATGGCAAAAAGAAGAATTTGTCAATAACATTAGAAATTTTAATTTTTCAAAAAAAATAAATTAAAAAGGAATATTCCACAGAATATTCCTTAGAATATTCCAGGGAATATTCCCTTTGCACAGCCAATCATAGGATGCCACGTGGCAGGCCCGGAGGCCGCCACGTGGCCCCCAGATGACGTCAGGAAGCATTATGGGTGCAATGTAAAATTGTTTTTAGCATTGGCAAGTTTTGAACACAAGACCTCCTCCGCACCAGCCAAACAATTACCACTACACCATACAAGTGGGTCATGTCAAACATGTGGAACAATGTGTAGAAAAGGTTTAAACAAGGATAGGGCAGAAACCAAAGGGGGCCAGCCCCCATTTCATATGACCGCGGGCCCAGAACCAAGGGCTTAAGCCCCAACCGCCAGCACTAACCACCAGCACGGAATCCCATGCTAACCGCCAACATTTAATGTAACTGCAGTTAGACTGGCGGATTTTTTGGCGGAGCGCCAAATTTGGGCTGTCCCGCCGTAATTGGCGGAGCTAACTGGACTCCAACTAAAGTTAGCTCGAGTGTTTCTAGGCATAACTGGATGAAAACTTTAATTGGCCATAACTTTGGCTAGGAAAGGCGGTTTTGGATGAATTTTTTTTTGATTTTGGGTATTTTCGATCTTCTGAAGCCATTGGTGTAGGTCTTACAACCATCTGAGGTTATTTGTGGAGGTTTTGGAGCCGTGAAAGTTCTAGGAGCCACTAGGGCCCAGTTTTGTGAAGACTGTATAGGGTTGCAGGTATCCATTGGAGGTGATCCAATAGTCAATCCTGAAGGATTCAAGTGTTCTGAATCCATTTTTACCATCTATTCCACCTGTAGATGCTTCTATTCAGCTGTATATTCAATTTGAGCATTTAATGAAAACAAGGACAAGCCCATTTGGGGGCTTTGGACCCAGCAAACGTAGCCCAGGAGGGGTGAACTGCTTTATCAACTTCTTTTGCATCTGTGGTTGATTTATTTTGCAGAAAAAATTTGTTTTAGTGTGTTAAACAGTAAAAGGAAATAAATCTTCTATGCTTAAATGGGTCATGAACAGCTGAAAATTTCATTTGTTTTCTTTCTGCAAGACATGGAAATCTTTTAAAAATGTATATTTCTGAATTGAATACCTTGCAAACAATTTACAAGTAGTTTCAAATTCAGATCAAGTTGGTATTAGAGCTCAGGGTTTTGTGCAAAGATCTTCTAACTGTCTTGCAAGTATTGATGCTTACCAGGTTGAAACTTAAAAGAGGGGAAGGACAGTTGAATAGAGAACGAGAGAATCCTCAGTCAAGGAAGGCCAGAGAGCCATCACCTCCACCTTCAATTTCACCCTCAAGAGTCTCAGCAGAAGCTTCAAGAATGTCTGCACATGAAGGAGAAATTCCTGCAGACATGGATCCAAAAGAAGAAGAAAGAGTCTTCAGAAAGGCTTTCTTGGACCTCACTGAAATGGTGAGGATATTGTACCAAGAAAGAAATGAGAAATTGGCTGGAGAAGGGTCCAAACATCCACATGAAGGAGAGGGCTCTTCAGGAGGTAAGAAGGATGATGATCATTCCAAGAAAGGACATGGAGGAAATGGTGATCCACCACCCCCATCGTCACCTTCTTCGTCTTCATCCTCGTCTTCTTCTTCTGTGCATAAGCATAGATCCTCTGGAAAAAGTCCTTTTTTGAAGCTTGATGTAAAATTCAAATTACCTATGTTTAATGGTGAAGTGAATGCAGAAAAGCTTGACAACTGGATTAGGCAGTTGGAAGTTTACTTGAGGATCCAGAATATGCATGATGATGCCACAAAGATTCAGTTAGCTTCCTTGAGAATGGATGGAGCAACATTGGTCTGGTGGGAGGCCAAGACTAAAGAGGAGATCAGGAAATTTGGTAAGGTTACCTTAACATGGCCTGAATTTCTGTTAGCCATTAAAAAACAGTTTTATCCTCTTGCTCACATGCAGAAAGCCATTATGAATTGGCAAAATTTCAGACAACTTAAGGGTCAGAGTGTCCAAGACTACACCCAAGAATTCAGGAGAAGAGCTCTCTTGTTAGGGGTAGATTTACAAACCCAGGAAACCTTGCTGAAATACATTGGTGGCTTGCATAGCTACCTTAGACACACCATCTTGATGTTTAACCCTACTAGCCTGGACGAGGTTTGTGTCCAAGCCACCCATTTAGAGGCAAGGGGAAAAAACACATTTGAAGAGGGTAGAAACAAGGCCCCTAAGGGGAAAAACAAAGAGAAAACCTCCAAGGGAAAGGGCAAAAAGAATGCATCTGTCAAACAGGAGAGTGAGAAAGTGATCTGTAAACACTGTTCTAAACCAGGTCATGAGGAGAAAAACTGTTGGAAATTACATCCTGAAAAAAGACCTCAATCTAACAAATCCAAAGGGAAACAGAAAACTGCTGCTACTACATCTACACCACAAGATTTAGGGGATGATTCAGGTGATGAAACCAAAAATGCAGCCATGGGTTTGAAAAACTTGAAGGGAAAAGAAATTGAAACTCAAGCTAGCACTAGTACCTCAAACTGCCATGTACAAGCTCCTAATGAGGAAGAAAGAATTGAACTGTTTCATGTGAGGGTGATTTCAAAACATACTAAAATTGACACACTTTTTGATAGTGGGTCACAAGCAAACCTTATATCAGAGGACTTGGTCAAGCAGCTTAAACTTGAGACCGTTCCACATCCGAAGCCATATCCTCTTGGATGGATTTGCAAGGATGTAAATTTACAAGTTTCAAGAAAGTGCACATTGCGCTTTGCAATTACTGCACATTTTATTGACACAGTTGAACTTGATGTGGTACCTTTTGATATAGCAGGAATTGTTTTTGGAAGTCCTTACTTGTTTGACAGGAAAGCTATCTTTCATCGCCATGAAAAAAAATATCATCTTTTCAAATATGGCAAGGAGTTCATTGTTAGAGCTCATCGCAAGAAGACAAATATAGCGATAGTGAATGCAGGACAGGTAAAAAGGCTGGTCAATTCAAGTAAGAATTTTGTTCTTCTTATGATTAAGACCAAGGTTGATGTGAATCATGAGTCATTTGACAATTGTGATCCAAAACTTAAATCAGATCTATATGATAGAGTTGATGCATATCATGAGATGTTCCAGGAGCCAACAGGTTTGCCTCCTAAGAGGGAGATTCAACATGAAATCCATTTGCATCCAGATTGTCCTCTTCCAAACATAGGCATGTACCACATGTCTATCATGGAGAATGCTGAAATAAAGAAGCAAATCAAGGACTTGTTGGACAAGGGTTTCATAAGGCCAAGTACTTCGCCATGTGGGTCACTGATTGTATTGATTCCAAAGAAAGATGGCACTTGGCGTATGTGTGTTGATTTCAGGGCCTTGAACAAGATAACGGTAAAGAATCGTTACCCACTCCCAAGGATAGATGATTTGCTAGACCAGCTGAAAGATGCTCGATATTTCACTAAGCTAGACTTGCGCAGTGGATATCATCAAGTAAGAATTGAAGAAAGTGACATTTGGAAGACAGCCTTTAAAACCAAACAAGGACTCTTTGAGTGGCTTGTGATGCCGTTTGGTTTGTGCAATGCACCTGCAACTTTCATGCGGGTAATGGATGATGTCTTGCGTCCTTTTCTTGATGATTTCGTTATTGTCTACTTAGATGACATCTTAATTTTCAGCAAGTCTAGAGAAGATCATGTCATGCATGTTAGGAAAGTGCTTGATGTTTTGAAGAAGAATTAGTTATTTCTTAAAATGTCAAAGTGTGAATTTGGAAAGACTTCTTTGGTTTATTTGGGACACATAGTAGGAGGAGGTGCTTTGAGAATTGATCCTGCTAAGATTGAGGCTATTGTGAAGTGGCCTACTCCCAAATCCATAACAGAGGTAAGAAGTTTTTTGGGTGCAGCTCAATATTGGAGGAAGTTTATCTCTAACTTCTCTTCTATAGCAGCTCTTATGCATGCAGTGACAAGTGTGAAGCATGCTTTCCAATGGGGAGGCAAGAAGCAAAAAGCTTTCGAATCTTTGAAAGAGAAGATTAGTTCAGCTCTAGTCCTTGCATTACCGGATTTGAGACAGCCATTTGAGATACAAACCGATGCTAGTGATTATGCCATGGGTGCAGTTCTTCTACAGCATGGTAAGCCTATTGCTTTTCATTCTGAAACTTTTAATGGTGCTGTTGTAAATTATCCTACATATGATAAGGAGTTGTATGCATTGGTACAAAGCGTCAAAAAGTGGAAACACTATTTGATGGGCAAAGAAACTGTTATACATACCGACCATCAACCCTTCAATACTTGCAATCACAAAGCAAGTTACAACAGTCACGACACTTCAGATGGATGGGCTTCTTGCAACAGTTCCATTTGGTAATAAGGTACAAGAAAGGTACTTTGAATAAGGTTGTTGATATGCTTTCAAGGCCTATTATTGGTGCTGTTTACTTTACTTAAGAATGATTCCATTGTACATGATAGTTACATAGAACAATATGCATCTGATGATGACTTTAAAGATGTGTATGCTAACTTGAGCAAAGGGAATCATGTAGAGGAAAATGACTATCACATGCATAACAATTTGTTGTTTCATCTGGGCAAGTTGTGTATACCACAGGGGGAGAGGATAAATGTCATAAGAGAAGCTCATTCTTCTCTTATTGTTGGCCATTTTGGTGTGAGCAAAACAGTTGCACATCTATAGAGGTATTGCTATTGGCCTCGCATGGTAGATTCTGTTTCAAGGTTCATAAGAGGTTTTTCATTATGTGCTACAAGCAAGCATAGCAATAGGAAGCTTGGTTTGTATACTCCTTTTCCGGTACCTTCTAGACCATGGGAGAGCATCTCTATGGATTTTGTAGGAGGTTTGCCAAAATCTAGAAAGCAGCATGATTATTTATATGTAGTAGTTGATCGTTTCAGCAAAATGTGTATACTTATGCCTTGTAAGAAAACTATAACTGCTAAACAAACTGATGAATTTTTTTTCATCATGTATGGATTCACTTTGGTTTTCCTACTTCCATTATTAGTGATAGGAATTCCAGATTTGTGGGGAATTTTTGGTCCAACCTATGGGAGATGATGGACACAAAGTTGAAGAAAAGTACTGCTTTCCATCCGCAAACAAATGGACAAACCGAAGTTGTGAACAGAACCATTGTGCACCTCTTGAGAGGATATTGCAGCAAGCATCCCAAGCTGTGGGATGAACATTTGCACTACATACAACATGCTTACAATCATGCCAAGCACTCTTCCACAAACACCTCACCGTTTGAAGCTTGTTTTGGTTACTTGCCAAAATCACCTCTTGATTTCATTCTTGAGAAAGATGTTGCCATTGAGGGACATAGTGATATTGACAAAGCTCGTTCATTCATTGAAAGAATTCAGCAAATTCAAGAACAACTTGAGAAGAGTCAAGGCAAGTACAAGGAAAGACACGACAAGCATAGAGTCGATCACAAGTTTCAAGAAGGGGATGAGGTATGGCTGTACATTAGTAAGGAAAGGATGCAAGGAGAAGGTAAAAAGCTGAAGCCTATTCGTTATGGTCCATTCAAAATCCTCAAGAAGGTTGGAAATAATGCTTTTCAATTAGATTTGCCTTCCTACATGCAAATGTATTCTGTTGTCAATGTGGAGAACTTACGTTTGTATGAACCTCCTTTGATTGCTGATCATGAAAGTGTTGTTCAGCTGCCATCTATAGAAGATTTCTCGCCAGAATTCTTAGATGAGCTGAAAGAAGATACAATCCTTGACAGAAGGACACGCACTTCAAGAAGGGGCAATGTAGATTATGTTCGGGTTGGTTTCAAAGGTAGAAAACCGAACAAGGCAAAGTGGATGGAGGTGGACAGAGTGAGGGAGATGTACCCTCACCTCTTTAACAGGTAGTTGAAGGATTTTGGGGTCCAAAAGCTTCCCAATGGGGAGGCGTGATCAGGTGCTCATGTCCTAAGTGTCGTAAAATGCTCAAAATTTAAAGTGCTCAGAACTGGTTCAAAGTGGAACGACTGGAAAGTGCTCGTCCTCCTGATTCCGGCGCTGTGAACGGTTCGAAAAACGGTCGCCGTATGAGGAAGTTATGGCAAAAAGAAGAATTTGTCAATAACATTAGAAATTTTAATTTTTCAAAAAAAAAATTTAAAAAGGAATATTCCGTAAAATATTCCTTGGAATATTTCAGGGAATATTCCCTTTGCACAACCAATCACAGGATGCCACGTGGCAGGCCCGGAGGCCGCCACGTGGCCCCCAGATGACGTCAGCAAGCATTATGGGCGCAATGTAAAATTGTTTTTGGCATTGGCAAGTTTTGAACACAAGACCTCCTCCACACCAACCAAACGACTTACCACTACACCATACAAGTGGGTCATGTCAAACATGTGGAACAATGTGTAGAAAAGGTTTAAACAAGGATAGGGCGGAAACCAAAGGGGGCCAGCCCCCATTTCATATGACCGCGGGCCCAGAACCAAGGGCTTAAGCCCCAACCGCCAGCACTAACCACCAGCACAGAATCCCATGCTAACCGCCAGCATTTAATGTAACTGCAGTTAGACTGGCGGATTTTTTGGCGGAGCACCAAATTTGGGCGGTCCCGCCATAATTGGCGGAGCACCAAATTTGGGCGGTCCCGCCATAATTGGCGGAGCTAACTGGACTCCAACTAAAGTTAGCTAGAGTGTTTCTAGGCATAACTGGAGGAAAACTTTAATTGGCCATAACTTTGGCTAGGAAAAGCGGTTTTGGACGATTTTTTTTTTTTTTTTTTTTTTTTTGGGTATTTTCGACCTTTTGAAGCCATTGGTGTAGGTCTTACAGCCATCTGAGGTCATTGGCGGAGGTTTTGGAGCCGTGAAAGTTCTAGGAGCCACTAGGGCCCAGTTTTGTGAAGACTGTATACGGTTGCAGGTATCCATTGGAGGTGATCCAATAGTCAATCCTGAAGGATTCAAGTGTTTTGAATCCATTTTTACCATCTATTCCACCTGTAGATGCTTCTATTCAACTGTATATTCAATTTGAGCATTTAATGAAAACAAGGACAAGCCCATTTGGGGGCTTTGGACCCAGCAGACGTAGCCCAGGAGGGGTGAACTGTTTTATCAACTTCTTTCGCATCTGTGGTTGATTTATTTTGCAAAACAAATTTGTTTTAGTGTGTTAAACAGTAAAAGGAAATAAATCTGCTATGCTTAAATGGGTCATGAACAGCTGAAAATTTCATTTGTTTTCTTTCTGCAAGACATGGAAATCTTTTAAACATGTATATTTCTGAATTGAATACCTTGCAAACAATTTACAAGTAGTTTCAAATTCAGATGATTAGAAATAGTCGTTTACAAGTATAACAAAAGGAAAACTTGCATCTATCATTACGCAAAACATGTGTGAGCAGAGTAAGAATTGACAAGGCCCTAACTTGTGCTAATAAGTCTTACATATCAAACAGATATTTGAACAATTCAAAATGGTGAGGACGCGAAGAAATCAAGGTCAAAGTGGATCATCAGAAGGACCTACTACAAATGACCCATTACCTTCACCAGAGTTGACCCTCATCTTGCGTTCCCTAGAAGCAATTAATGAGACCTTAGAAGGGCGTCAAACAAATGAAGTGGAAGTGGAGCACCCTCCATTAGGGTTAGGAAATCTTGAGGGATCAAGAGACTCCGATAGAGGACCTCCAATCGAGGACATTACTAGGGAGCTCCAAAATATTAAGCTCCCAGAGTTTGTTGGAGGTCGTGCCAGCGAACGTGCAAAAGCCTGGTTAGAAGGAATGAGAAGGTGCTTCGCATTAAGGGATTATAATTCCAATTCAAAAGCTAAAATAACAATATTCCAACTCAGAGATAGTGCTCTAAATTGGTGGGGTAACTTACAGCGTCAACTACACCTCACTCTGGATACAGTTACTTGGGAGTTATTTAAGGAGAGATTCAGGAAAAAGTACCTACCAGCATATTATGAAGAACAACAGGTAGGAGCCTTCCATGCCTTGGTACAGGGAAATCATACGGTAGAAGAATATGAAATTAGATTCATGGAATTGGTCAAGTATGTCTCCTACATGGATGCAGACCAACGCCAAGTGGATCATTTAATTTATAGATTGAACCATAAGATTAGGGAAATGGTGCAGATGTGGAAACCATCCTCAGTTGTAGAAGCTATGGAACATGCTCGTTATGTTGAAGAACACTTAGACTTAAAGGGTGGAAACAAAACCATTTTTCCACAACAACCAAGGTTTATGGGGAAGGCCCCTCGCACCTTCTCCAGGGGAGGAAGTTTTAGGTCACCACCATATGGGAATAGGATTGTACCCGAGCACCGATAGTGGGGATTTCAATGGTTATTAGTGTAGCTTCACCCATAGCTTCAAGGGCGTGTGCAAATCAAGGTCATGCGCGAGGAGCAACAAGTAGGGGCAGGGGTCCTAAGGGGAGGAACTCTTTCCAAAGAACTCCACAACATTCGGTTCAAGGTCTATTGCGCATCACTTGTTGGGGATGGGGGGGACCTCATTACTAGCATGACTGCCCTGAGTTACAAGCTGGTAACAACCGTAGAGAAGGAAAAGCACCAATGGGGGGGCAAGTAGCCACCATCGAATCTATGCAACAGTTGATAACCAGCAAGTTGAACACCAGTCTGCCGTGGTAGAAACCTCAGGTATGATAAACAAAGTAAAAGTTAAAATTTTGTTTGATTCAGGTGCTACAGATAGTTTCATTTCACCAATTGCATTAGAAAAATGTGGGTTGGCAGCTTATGAGCACGACGACTTTAAACAAGTTGAGATGGCTTCTCGGATAAAACAAGCAGTAGGACCTAGTGTTGACCAATTTCAAGTAAACTTCAGGGTGTGTATGACTAAGTTGAAGGCATACGTCACAACATTGGGGACCTATGATGTAATTATTGGAATGGACTGGCTAGAAGCTCATCGCGCTTTGGTAGACTGTTTCAAGAAGAAAGTGATTTGTTTAGATGATGAAGGTACGCCAATTGAGATTTCTGGAATCAAGAGAGGAGTGTCGCTACGATTCATATCCATGATGAACGTAAAACGTTGTCTCCAACAAGGTTGCAAGCTATATGTGGTCGAGGCTGTAAGTGACCAGAAAGGACCCTCCCTAGATCAACACCCAATTTTGTCAGAATTCAAGGATGTTTTTCTTAAGGAATTGCCTGGATTACCTCCTGTAAGGGAGATCGATTTCACAATCGACCTAAAACCTAGTGCATAACCAATATCTAAGACACCCTATAGGATGAAAACTCCAAAACTTTGTGAGTTGCAGATGGAGTTAAAAGAGCTCTTAGACTTGGGATTTATTAGACCTAGTATTTCACCTTGGGGTGCACCAGTGATTTTTTTCAAGAAGAAGGATGGTTCCTTACGGCTATGCATAGATTATAGGGACTTGAATAGAGCCACAATAAAGAATAGGTACCCGATACCTCGAATAGATGACCTATTTGATCAAATGAAGGGAGTAGCAGCTTTCTCAAAGATCAATCTACGATCTGGATACCACCAATTGAGGATTAAGGAAGAGGACATCTCAAAAACTGCATTTCGAACTCGGTTTGGGCACTACGAGTTCGTAGTTGTTCCATTTGGTTTGACCAATGCACTAGTAGTATTCATGAGCCTCATGAATGGTGTGTTCAGGGAGTATTTGGACCAATTTGTGCAAGTCTTTTTGGATGACATTCTTGTGTATTCGAAGAATGAAAAGGAGCATAAAAAGAACCTAAGGGTTGTATTGACTTGCTTAAGGGAAAATCAATTGCATGGAAAATTGTCAAAATGTTCCTTCTTTCAGAAGAAAGTTCATTACCTTAGGCACATCATTTCAGGAGAAGGGATTTCAGTTGGCCTGGAAAAGGTTAAGGCCATAATGGATTGACCAGTGTTGAAAAATTCTCATGAGGTACGTATTTTTATGGGGCTAGCAGGGTATTATCGCAGGTTTGTGGAAGGGTTTTCGAGGATTCCAATACCCATCACCACATTACAACGAAAGGGGGTCAGGTATGAATGGGCATATGAATGCGACATTGCATTCACAGAACTAAAGAGGTTACTAACTAGTGCACCGATCCTTCGAGTACCAGACATGGAAAAATACTTCACTGTCTGCATCGATGCTTCAAAGAAATGATTGGGTGTAATATTGATGCAAGAAGGCAGAGTAATAGCTTACACATCTAGAAAATTGAAGAAACACGAAGAGTTGTATGCTACCCATGACTTAGAATTAGTAGCAGTGATGTTAGCTTTGAAATTGTGGAGACACTACCTCGTTGGGAGAAGGTTTGAGTTAAGAACAGATGATCAAAGCCTGAAGCATCTCTTCACTCAAAAGGATTTGAATGCTAGACAAAGGCGGTGGATCGAATGCATGAGTGAGTATGATTTTGAGATCTCATACATCAAGGGGAAGGAGAAGTGGTTGATGTGCTAAGCAGGAGATCACGAACCTTCACCCTAGTAGCCTTAAAGGTAAATTTGAGGGAACATGTGTTGGAGAAACTCTTTGAAGATGGTTGGTATTTAAAGGTTATCTCAGCACTCCAGAGCGGGAAGCAGATAGAACCACAGTTTTATGGATATGTCCTTGAACCAGATGGACTATTGAGATTTCAAGGGAGAATGTACATACCTAAGGAATGGGGTATAAGAAGGACCATCCTCGAAGAGTCACATAGAGCACTCTATTGTGCACATCCTGGAGTAAAGAAGATGTATGTGGACACGAAGAAACTCTTCTTTCGGGTAGGCATGAAGCACGACATAGTCCAATTTGTCACCAAATGTCTTGAATGTCAACAAGTGAAGGCTGATCATAACCATCTAGTAGGACTCCTGCAACCTCATGACATCCCTATGTCTAAATGGGAGGTAATTTCCATGGATTTTGTTGTGGCTTTGCCACTCACATCATAGAGGCGCAATGCTCTATTGGTTATAGTTGATAAATTAACCAAAAGTGCCCATTTCATTCCAGTAAGCGACACTTACAATGTTACTGATGTGGCATGAGTTTTTATAAGTAAAGTTATTCGACTACATGGGTTACCCACAAAGATCATTTCTGATAGAGACTCTCGATTTACATATAGGTTTTGGACAAGTTTGTAGTTAGCACTAGGGACTCAGTTGAACTTGAGCACTGCATATCATCCAGAAATAGATGGGCTAACTGAAAGAGTAAATCAGGTTATGGAAGACATGCTTAGGATGTACGTCATGGATAATCATACTCAGTGAGAAAGGTACTTACCATTGGTAGAGTTTTCCTATAATAAGAGTTACCACAGTTCAATTAGGATGCCTCCTTATCAAGCTCTATATGGAAGGCCATGTAGGACACCATTGAGTTGGAAAAAGTTGGAGGACCGAGTAATAGTTGGGCCAGAATTAGTTCAAGAAATAGAGGAACAGGTAAAACAGATTCGACAAAGGTTAAAGGAAGCTCAAGACAGACAGAAGAGTTATGTTGATTCACATAGGATTGATCGCAAGTATGAAGTAGGGGACCAAGTTTTTATTCGTATCCAACCCAACAAAAGCACCATTCGGTTTGGGAAAGGGACAAAGTTGTCACCTCAGTTTGTATGACCTTTTAGGATCAAGGAGAAGATTGGACTAGATGCCTATCGTCTTGTACTGCCACCCCATTTGCATAAAACTCATGATGTCCTTCATGTATCTATTTCACAACATTATGTTTCTGATGAATCTCAAACTAGATTGGAGGGAATTGCAGGTCTCGGACATGGGAACCGTAGTGGTCGAACCATTACGCATATTGGACCGTAGATTTCGGCAGTTCAAACGTCGCATGGTGGACCAAGTTAAGGTCCAGTGGAACAAGTATAGCCTAGGATGTGCTACCTGGGAGGATGCAGAGACTATACGTCGTGACTCACTTTTCGAGCATCTGTGATGCCCATTTTGACTTAGATAGCTACCTATGTTGAGGCTCTATTTTACAGTTCCATGTTATTTATTTATGAACGCTACATAATATTGATGCATTTAGTTGGACATGTGAAACTACTTATATAAATCATTAGATGGATTTGGTATTGATGATGGAAATGTTTGATATATGGCCTAATGTATGACTTGGTGATGAATTATCTAGTACATGACTTATTAGAATTACTGTTGTTTCATGTATGGCTCAAGTCGATATGATTTATTTAAAGAATGACTTAGTGAAATTATGATTTATTTCCAGTATGAACTGCAATATTGACACGTGGATACTAGACTTAATAACATGTTTTTTAAGATCACTTATCTATATATATCTTATTGTTATATAAATGCATGAATGAGAGCTAACCCGCAGATTGGAAAGAACTATATGATAACTAAGATCTACTCTTCCAATGGGGGAAGGTCGAGACATCTCATGAGGAAAGTTATAATGTACATTGTTCGGTTACATTTTGTATCGACTGGATATGCACTCTTATGACATGGGTAAAATGTGAATGACAAGTGACAAGACTACCTGACTCGATTATTCGATGACAAGTATCCAACTAGCGCTGTAGTGTGGTCCATATTAGGGGGTTGACCCTAGTTGTGAGGAGGGGTGGAGGTATTTCCCACCGTGTAACCTCCAAACCTAGAATCGTGGGAGGGCAGTGGTGGACACGCTCCCCTAGACGTGTGATGATGATTACTAGTTGCCTGCTGGGAAGTTAGGTCGATACAGTCGACGCTTCCACCATATTGGTTTTATCAATGATCAGATTGGAATTGCCGATGCCACCATATATAGAAGCAGAGGATGGATAGGGTGGGAATGGAAGTAGGTCAGGAAGGATAGGAGGATATAGATCAGTTGGAGACTCTTAATGGAACGCGATGTCATTGTCTAACTTATCAAATTTTACTACTATAACTCTCTCTCTATTTTGTTATGTCTTATTGCCAAACTACTTCGAACTCCTTGTATCTTTTACACTCTAACTTCGGGACGAAGTTTTCTGAAGGGGGAGTGTATGTAATGCCTTACTTAATCTTATCATGCAAATTTTACTAATGTTTAAATTACCTTAGAATATTGACTTATAATTATAAGGAAATATTGGTACATACTTATATTGGTGAAACTGTAAATTTATTAATGATATAAATTTTGTTATTATTCAATTCCCAACTTACCTCCTCAAATTTAAATTTTGATAGGATATGGTCTCCTTCAATTTATTCCAATTTAAATATTCATATCTCATCTCCAAAATGTCCTCTCAAATTTACTTGGGAGACGACATGGTCCTCTCTAATTAATTACCAAATTAAATATCCATATCTCATCCCCAAAATGTCCTCTCAAATTTACTTGGGAGAAGACAAGGACCTTTCGAATTAATTACCAAATTATATATTCATATCTCATCTCCAAAATGTCCTCTCAAATTTACTTGGGAGAAGACATGGTCCTCTCCAATTAATTACCAAATTATATATTCATATCTCATCCCCAAAATTTCCTCCCAAATTTACTTGGGAGAAGATAAGTAAAATGCAAGGATGAGGGGGTAGTTATGAAATTAATGAGAGGTGGTTGAGGTGGAGAAGAGAAGGGGGCATAAAAGGGGAAGGATGAGGGGAGGAGAGGGGATCCCTGGTCTTGCTTTTGGTTTTGGTTTGATGGTGGTTTTGGAGGATTTGTTTTGAGAGGAAGGTGGAGAAGAGAGAAGGGAGAGAAGGAGAGTATTGCTTATCTTGGACACACTACATCTGGTTGGACTT
This sequence comes from Pinus tabuliformis, assembly GCA_031772625.1. Lineage (NCBI taxonomy): Eukaryota > Viridiplantae > Streptophyta > Pinopsida > Pinales > Pinaceae > Pinus > Pinus tabuliformis. Next base: position 1,305,872,322 of record CM062818.1, read on the forward strand.
GGGCTAGGAGGGCTAGGGATCCTGTGGAAGTTTCTTGGGCTAGGAAATACTTCCTAGTTGGCTGGGAGGTAAATCCAATCGGTAGTCAAGACGAGCATCCCAGCAGGATCAGGAGCTCAAGGGCATCTCAACCAAGCTATTGGAACAAGTATTCCTCTGTTTATAGATTACTCATGTAAGTGATTGAAATGAAATGCTTACTATTTAATTGTAGGAAATAAATTTTAATGGTAAATTATCATTGATTAAATGTTTAGTTAGAGATAAGTTATTTTCCATTTTATTGTATTTAAAATTAAATAAATTTAGTTTTGTTAGAGGACCCTAGGATGGAGTCTTACACTTTAATTCTTCGATTTATTTTGTCAAAATCTAGATTTGATTTTGAACAGCTAGATTCTAGTAGTGTTGCTTGACTTATTCTATCAACTTATGTTCACTAGTAGTTAAATTAACAAATATCATGTTGGAGAAACTTATATAATGTTGCACATTGACCTTGACTCTGTTATTGTTCTGCTTCTATTGTCAACTTGTAGTCCTTGCTTGCTAAAAGTGATGATGACTGCTTATGAATCTTCAAGATGTGATATGCAGTTGGATGTTTCTTCTAAATTTCTATGCAGTCTCTATTACTTCCAATACTATATGCTTTCTTTTAAACTAGATCTTCATGACTTCATAATTTGCAAATCCTAAAAATTCTTCTATCCTTGAAATATAACTATAACTACAACTCTAATTGCAATCTTCTAAATAAAAAATGAAAATTAAACTTGCTTGTAAACCTGGTACTTTCCATGTTCTTCAATACAGAGGTCCTTATTGTCTTCAATCTTGGGTTTCTTTTCAACTTAATCATATTCTACTATATGTGTTTCATTTCTTTCCTTCCTTTTGTTGTTTTTGTTGTTCTCGAAGTTCTTAGGGAAATCCATTTTTATGTGTCCATATTCATGGAAGCCAAAACATTGAACCTTGGACATATCCATGTTTCCTTGAGGCTTGTTGTTGTTGTTGTTTTCGTGATGAGATCCAAATCTTCAAAATTCCCCAAACCTCTTCTTTGATTTAGCAACAAATGCTTGAGAGTTTTCATTATGGGGTTTAGTATCATCCTTGGCCTTCAACCTTGTTTCTTCTAGAACACAGAGAGCCCAAAGTTCTTCAAATGTTGGAGTATCTTTTCTTGCATAGATTCAACTTATAAAATCGTTCCAATCTGGAGGTGGAGATTTAATTACGAAGGTAATTAATTCATAATTAGATATTGTTTCTCTAAGTCCTTAAAGTTTATCCTTTATTTTTTATATTTTCATAAGGTATGAGGCCACATCTTCATCTTTTGACATTCTTGTTCCATAAAGATAATTCCTTAGTGATATCTTCTGACAAGTGTTATTGACATAATATATTTTGACCAATTTATCACAGACTTCTTTGGATCTGGTCAGATTTAAACAAAAGAGATAAGATGTTCTTTGATAGACTCGAAGAAAATTCTTTGAGCTCTAACTTCTCCTTCATTGTATTTAGCCACTCCTTTAGCATTGTTCTTGTCTATTACTAGAATATTGCCTTCAAAAAATTTCATGACTTCATTTTCTATGAGAACCAAATCAATTTTATTTTTCCAAACCTTGAAATTAGAGGCTCCATCAAGTTTGTTTCCTTCCTTACAAATAGATGCCATTTGGATGGAGGATTAGACATAGAGTGTAGGAAAGTACTTGTCAAAGAAGGAGAAGTTGTTCTTCAAGAATGTTGATGAGTGAGCAAGTGCATTAACGAGTTAGCGAGAATTTCAAGAGCCTTCAATAATGTCTTCAAGAGAGAGATGGTTGCTATTAGAATATCTTAACTAATATGATCTTCAAGTCTTCTTTTTTTGCTTTGATATACGAGGAGATTATTGTTGCAATAAAATCTTCAAGTATGCCAACAATTTTTGTGATCTTCAAGTTGTCTTCCTTTTACCTTAGCTCTGATACCATGTTGAGAAACCAAGTGCTAGTATAAAATGATTGATTTCTCTTAACTTGATAATTACTTGTGAATGTTTTCTGGATTCTTATTACTTATATTATCTTCTTCATTAAGCATTTATTCAAATGTGAAAACCATAAATATCACAAAGACAAAGAACACGAGAAATTAGGCTCTAAGCCAGGAAAAAACTCCACAAGGGGGAAACCCAAACAATCCTTCTCTTATAGAAGCAAATCAAAATGAGACATACAAGACTCAAAGACCAAGAGCAAAATTTTAATAAATATTCAATTCAACCCTCCTCCAAGTCGCCTCTAATCAAGTCAAAGCCAACGAAATTCAACGCTGGTCAGACTCTTCGGAAATCTAGTCAAATCACAAAATTTTTAGACCTGCAGTGAAGGACGAATTTCAGACCTATAATTTCGCAGAGATACCACAAAATCTTTGCACGTGAGAGTAGAAACAAGTTGGAAAAACCGATTTTTTATCTCTCCTTTGAGCTCTCTCTTTCTCCTTTGACTTCGTCGCTTTTCTTCTTGTTATTGTCACATAAATGGATGTAATGTATTGATGAATGAATGAGATTCCAAGAGGTCGATTTGACTTGCATATATAGCTGTCCAAGACAGTTGAATAGTTGCCTCTTAGGCCGACTTGGTCTTGTGTTGAATATTTGACTTAGAATATTCTTTTTTCTTTTCTTACAGAAATTCCAAATGGGACTTGACTCGAATATATTTATTTTGACTCATGATAAATTCTTTTTTTAACTCAATTGACTCTAAAAGCATGAAGAACATCCTCTGACCAAAATTAAAATAATAATAATGAATATGTCAATGATAAAAATTACATTTTATTACATTATGAAGATCGACACTAGTTACGTTTTCAGCAATAAGTGCATGTATTCCTTGGGAATCCATCTACAAATGAGACATCCTACATAGATTTACCTAGTGATGGAAGCAACATAGGTCGAAATACATAACTGTGCACCAACTATAATATTCCTTTTTCTCTCGTAGCGTCAAAGGAGAATCTTACTCGATTCTTCTTCTCCTATGAGAAAATGTTCATAAAAATCAAAATTCAGAGAGCTCCTAGATATAACTTCAACCATACCTTTGTTATGTATTACTCAAAGGCCCTTCTCTCTAATATATCCTAGTCTTTGATGCCATCACATAGTATTTTCTCTAGAGACTGTAAGAGTTTTTCCTTCTTCAGATCCATTCTTGGGAATAATGGAACAATTGCACCCATCAATAATAGTGTTTCTGATTAACTAATACAAAGTTCCTATCCAAACTCCACTCAGTAATACCCTTGCTTCTCAAACCATCCTATAGGTTTCCTTTTTAAACATTATTTTTACACATGTTCATCTTGCTTACATAAATCAAATTTCTAGAAAATCCTAGGATTGTTGAATTGAGGCTTCTGTGATCCATAATAGTTATAAGTAGAACTTCGGCGTAAATCACATAAAGGGAGACATTTGTCGACGCGTTTTGAACCAACCAGTGTGGCTCATCGTCAGGACAAGTTGAAGAAACAGATCCAGCTTTGCATGCTAAATAGTCTGAGCAGAGCCTCCAACGGCTATCTTCATCAACGACTAATTTTGACTTAGGGACAGTAGTCAAAAAGTCAAAATGATAATTTAATGGGAGTTAGTTATCATACCATAGATTATATAACAGAAATAATTCTAGAAGTTGATTACGTTAATAGTTTATTAAAAAACGTGACTAATTCCCATATAAGTCACGTTTTTTAATAAACTATTAATGTAATCAACTTCTAGAATTATTTCTTTTATATAATCTATGGTATGATAACTAACTCCCATTAAATTATCATTTTGACTTTTTGACTACTGTCCCTAAGTCAAAATTAGCCATTGATGAAGATAGCCATTGGAGGCTCTGCTCAAACTATTTAGCATGCAAAGCTGGATCTGTTTCTTCAACTTGTCCTGACGATGAGCCACACTGGTTGGTTCGAAACGCGTCGACAAATGTCTCTCTTTATGTGATTTACGCCGAAGTTCTACTTATAAATCCTAGGATGTGCAAAACACCAGGGAGTGTTATAATTTTTCTAGGCATAAACTTCAACTTGAATTTACCTTGTTCTATGATTTTGACTGTTGATTCATCTCCTAGCAAAACATCACCATCATCATGTCTTCATACTCCCAAAACCACTCCATGTGAGGATTCATAAGTAACGATGCACCTAAGTTGTCTAGTCATGCCTCATGATCTACATGTGCACTTGAAGAAGCCAAGTACACATCCCTTCTTTCATGTGAGGAGGTCTTTTATTTTGTAGAAGGAGAATCATCATATCCCTTCCTTTTCTCAAGACTTTTAGATCTATCATGTTTCTTGTAATACCCTTCTTTTCCACATCTCCAATATATCTTTACAAATTTTCCTAGAGATTTAGATCTTCCTCTAGATTCAGATCTCCCACTTGAGGACTTATTTTTATTTCTATCATAGGAGTAACCTATTACAAATAAGGCACCTACATTCTAATATTCCATGTTTTAATGTCTCACTTTCTCTAGTAACAAAGATGAGACTATTTTGTCAAAAGTTAAAGTAGTTGAATTACTACTTGTTGGGGCCATAGAGTGACACTGCAATGTGTCTTTGGTGCATAGCCTGGGAACATCTAGGATTCTCTCAATTAGGATTTTCTCAATCTTTAGTTATTTCATCTATTTTCAGGGGGTTATGCAGAAAATATATAAACATTTTGGAAGAGCCTATTGGGTCTAACTCTTTCACCTATCTTTAGTCTGAGGCATTCACACATTTTGGGTTTGACATACATTTTATAGGTTTGTGGAAATTTGAGAAAATGAATAACATGACAAGAAAAATGATTGGGGACTTAAGAATCCATCCATTTAGCATAAAGATATAGTGAATTTTCATTTATCATTTTACACCCATGTGATATATCAAGATAACTAAATACTTCATCAAATCTTAAGTCGCATCACAAGAGTAAGATGAATAATCGAATTGATTTAATTATCACATTACAAACACCTTTAAATTATTACATTTAGACAACAATATGTACCATTAAGAATTTCCATGAACAACTACATTTGTATTAATTTGAAATTGTAAATTTAGGTCACATTAGAGTTACATTATTATAAAAGAAAACACTGACAACCTATCATGTACTGCATAATCCTACCTCTAACCACAGATCCATATTACAAACCTAATATATTTTCAACAAAATTTTGATAGAGTTTCTGTACAAATATTTCCCTCCTTCCATGAAAATGGGGCCTATTTATAAGGCACAACACCCTAGGACCTAAACCCTAAACTATTAGTGGTAATAGGAAACCACTAGATAGTTTACAATTAACAACTAGCAGTTTGTAACTAATTGTTTATGGAGGCTTCCAACTATCAAGGCGGGTCCCACTTCTCTAATTCATTATTCATGCTATTCATATTGTGAAGTTGACTCAACAAGTGAATGTGTAGATTGTTGAGGTGTGTGTTGCATCCTTGCAGTTGATGTTGATGGTGTTCGTTGGGTAGAGGTAGATGTTGTTGGTACTTCGGGCTTCTTCAATTCTTTCCTATATCATTTTTGAGCTATAGCTATATATCGTGAGATCAAGCTCCAATCTTAGGTTAGAGGACACTTGTAGTATCGGGCTACTTTGATGGCGGCTGCCAAATCAGTAATTGAATCATATTATAGAGGGTGAAAGCTCTTGAAGATCTCTTTTAATTTGAACATAATGAAGAAGGAGGGTTGCAATTTCCTGATGATGTCTGTAGGAACCACTGCATCTCCTTCCTTTTCAATCACAATAAAATCATTCCTGATTGATTCCAAACCAATTAGGTAGTGTTCCTTTTGTGAAATAATCTCATTCGTTTCCATGAACCTGGGAAAACCTCTCTTGAATAATGATTCAAAATCTTCCATGATCTTCATCAACGTGTCTGACATTTCTCTCACCTTTTTTTCCATTTCTTCTATGAGCTTTACCCTTTGAAAGACCATTTTTCATTGAAACAATCCCATTCATGTCCATGAACTTGGGAAAAACTCTCTTAAATAATGGTTCGAAATCTCCCATGATCTTCATCAACATGTTTGACATTTCTCTTGCCTTATTTTCCATTTCTTCTACGAGATTTACCTTTTGAAATACCATGTTGCATTTTCAAACAAGGAAAGCCCTGTCATGGAGTGATAAATCTTGCCTGGTTCTTGTGGATATAAATTGAATAAATATATGACATTATTTTATCTTTACCTCTAGTATCATTTTTGAGCTTCCTACTTTTTTTGCCTCTAGGGATAGTGCCCATTTTTCTTGTAATAGTGTAAGTTGTTCCCAATTCTCATCATTCAATGTATCTTCAATAATATTATCCCAAATAGTGTGATAGGTCACCTTTAGGTTGGCTTGAGAAGCATGTTTTTTTCTAATGGTGTCTATCTCTTGCTAGACTCGGTCATGCGACCTCTCTCGCTCTTCGGCTCCTTTGTTCAATTCTTCGATTTCCTTCTTCTTGTTTTCTAATTCTTCATCCATGTTGGCTAATAGGGCCTCGACATGCTTACTTCGTCATTTACCGATAGATTTTCTATAGTTGTGGCTAAATATTCTGTTGTAGTTTGTGTGACGATGGTTTATCCTATACATTTAGCCCTTAGATCAACTACCTTTAATTTCAACAATAAGACCTGATCTTTCTATTGTTGTCGCTCTTGAGTGGTCGCATATAATTTATTTACTAGTTCTTCTTTCTTCTTCTCGATCTCCATCAACTCCATGATCTACACTCAGTATGCTTCCCCTTTTCCTTGTCTTTTCAAGAGCTTGATTATTTGTTATTTTCATCCAATGTCTTCTTGCACTCTTGGAAATGATGTTTATTAACAAACATTTTCATAATTACCTTTTCCAAAGCTTCAATTTTCAATATTCTTCCCTTGGTTGCCACTTTTTCTTTCTTTAGATTTTTCTCCGCTCTATTATAGTCTTTCCCATAATATCTTCAATGATGACTGAGCTTTCTAGGCTTCATTGTATATGACATCATTCAAAGCATTAGACAAACTATAGGTGTTAGAAAAGGTATTTGGGATAGATCAAAGGTGATCCAAGTGGCATCGTAGTCTTCATTAGAATGAACTTTTTTGCTCTTGGCCTTCAAAACTGCCGAATTTAGCTTGTCTCTCTTGTAATCCAATACACTGAGCAATCAAGTGTCCAACATATTTCCAATATTAGTGATTCAAAGGTATCTCTTCATTTCCTGTTTAGACATCTTTGATGTATTTACAAATTTTGCAATGAGGGTTGACAACTCCCTACCAGTCTAAACATCAGAGATGTCCATGGATTTTGAGGAAGTTAGGGTTGTGATGACGGTGCTGGATCCCCCAACATTCAGGGGATCACCCCAGTATGAAGTCCCAACTAGACCACACACCATTTGGTGTGGGAGTCCCATCCGGTATGATGGCCCGATTTCCATTATCTTAAGGATTTGCCTCAACTCTTGCTTGTTAGCACAGGAGAGTGGTCCGCTTTGTCTTCGAGAAGTGAGGTTCGCGTGCCTGGTGATTGCTAGTGTCACTTGTGTCAATGTTTCTTTCACTGTAGAGGGAAAGGGTGGGAGTGAGTCCCAAGTCGGTTGGGAGGAAGTCCCAACTCTGCTAGGAACACACAACACAATAGGACGTGCACATCTTTCGAAAGAACAGTCTACACGGATGCGACAATCACAACACACAAGGGAAGGTAACACGTACAACACTCAGCGGATGAGTCTACGCGAGTGAAATGGTTGTTATAGCAAGTTTTATGTGAAAGGTTTGTCTGATGTCCGGGGAGGTAACCAACACAATCGAGACAATGTTGACAACAAATACAACACATGTTCATTAACATATATGTATTACAACAAGTGAATGAGTTCGAGTGTTAAACACGGGTTAAAGCAACATGCATTACAAGTGTTCAAGATTAGTCTTACAACAGTTACAATACATGTGTGAAAAAGTGTTGGCCTGTTAGCAGGCTTCTGAATTAAGCAAAAGTTCCAAGACAGATCATTACACGATACATCACTAACCCCGTGGGCGAGGTGTTGGAGCCACTACTTACTCCTCAAACAAAAGATTACAGACTCTCAAGGCTATGTGGGAGGAGCTGAGGTGAAAAGTCCTTTGCATGTACAAATGAGGGGGTATTTATAGCCAAGGGTGAAACTGACCCTTATGGCTGTTCGACTACCCTCAAGACTGTTTGACTTCCATGACTTTTTGACTCTTCATACAACAAGTGGGTCTCTTAGACTTCCACGTTACATTACATTGGTTGACAGTATGGCCCACAATAGATATGTGGACAACATGACTCATGACAAGACTCGACATGACAGTGCTGGTACATTTGTGTTGTTGCTGGTGTGCATGTCGAGCTGCAGTGTTGCTGGTGATGGATGTCCTCATGGTGTGTCACAACATTACCTCTGCATGGCAACATGCACAGAGTATTCGATGGTCGTTGGGTTTCTTGATGTTGCATTCACACATTGCTCCTTGCTTGTGTGTTGGTAAGCTTGACAGGTTTGTCCGTTCGCGAAAGGTGCATGTTTGTTCGTCCGTCCGTCTGCGAACACATCTTTGCATGATCATCCGTTCAAGAGCACATCTCTTTGCATGCATCGTTTATTTGTCCGTTGGTGAACATGTCCTTCTGCATGTGCTACCTTTGTTCATCCCATCCATCGTCACACCATGTTTGTTTGTGTACCTGTATCTACAGTCACTCATGACGAGACGACATCAAATCCATAAACCTCCTAGTCTACCATGATGCATGATCATTTTGGATGCAGGTGACCGGGAGAGGAGACAAGGTTGCGAGGCGGGATGGAGGCTCTGGGCACTACTGATGAAAACTGTGTAACAGTCATTGGGTGATGGAGATGGGCAATCTGAGTCGACAGTGACTGTTTGCGAGGTCTGGTTTAGCTGGAGGACAAAACTACGCAATTTTTGGGAGGAACAATCTAGGTTGCGGGAAGGCTAGGCAGGTAAAATCTGTGCATTTTTTGAAACGAGCATGCAGTGAGAGCTTGGCAGAAAAAATTGCGCAATTCCTGAGGGGAACTGGCAGTCAACTACTGGGTTATTGGCAACAAAAACTACGCAATTCCTAGGGGGAATTGGCAGTCAACTGCCAGGAGCTTGGCATCAAAAACTCCATAATTCCTGGAGGGAACTGACAGTGAACTGCCAGGAGCTACTGGTGGGAAAAATTGCGCTGATGCTAGGAGGTTGGCATGCTGGTCACATCTACATAGTTTCTGAGCTGAGTGGACTCTGGGCAGTAGAGGTCTTTCTCATGAAAACTGCACAATTTTTTGGGTGAGCAGTCGGTCGACTGTTAGGAGGGCTAGCTAGAAAAACTGCACAATTTTTTGAGGGAGACAGGAATGGGCAATGGGTGTCTGTCCGACCCATCTATGCAATTTTCTCAATCAGCGGAGTGGGCAAGGTCTGCAGCGTCTGCGCAATTTTTTAGCGGACTCAGTTTTGGGGTGGTTGTCGAGTCAAACTCTCCGGTTGACCAGCATGAAGGTTGATTGATTTGCTTGCGGGCAACGCAACTTGAAATGGCTTTCTTGGCGCTCCTATGTTGTTCTGGGTAACAGTCGATCGATTCAATGGCGGGGTGATGGTCCGCTTGTCAGAGGGGAACCCAGTCGACATAACTTCAACAAAGTGACTAAGTGTGTGAATGAGCGAAAGATGCATACGTGATCTTGCAAACACACACTTACATGACTATACGACGAGATGACTCAAACCATCTAGACACACATGCTCAACATGACTAACCGACGGTGTAAGCGACATGCGCGACAATTGTGATTGATTGTTGGTCGACTGTGACGACTCTTGCGCGACAGTGTATGTGACTCTGTGTGTGAGTACGACAGATTTTTACATAGAGAACAAAAGAAGTACACACGAAGCAAAGGCTTTGAGTATGACTAGAACATGGTCGCAATCGTCACATTGACATCAACATGAAAAAGATTGGGTGAAATGATCAAACAAGGTGGGTGCGAAGACTTACATGAGCTCACGGAGTGAATCCGAGTGTGTGCATTCATCAAGTGAAACTCTCAAAGGAGGCTCTGAAATTGGGTGCAGGCCAAAATTTTGGGGGTGGTTGTAGCTGCTACAACACTTGGCGACACATTAGTAGAACTCCAGCTTCTCTTTTTTGGTTCATTGATAGCATAGGGCCTTGGTATTTCAGGGAGTATTGAATCGTTGTGTGGGTTACTTCGGCTTCCCCACTTACCCCATGGACATACATGGTTCACCTTTTGCCAACTTAGTCAACACAATCAAAAGTTCAGCTTGATCACAGTGTTTCAAATTCGGGAAGGGTGGTTTAGCTCACGAGTTGAAGATTTTCAGAGTATAAGTTTTCATCTCTGGTGTTGCTCCGCTACCAGTAGGCTTGGACAGTACCCCAGTGGAGTCACCTAGGAACACACGCATTGCTCCATTACCGGTGAGCCTGGTCAGTACCCCGGTGGAGTTGCATGCTTCACCTCTCTCCGTAGGAAGCCTTTCTCTTCTTTAACCTTTGTATTTTTCAAGAGGACTGTGCATATGCACTTATTTATTTTTGGGGCAGAAGAGGGATCTTGAACTATTGAGAGCAGAAGAGGTTGTTCCTTCAAAGAAGCATGTAATGCCTCTAACATAGGTTTGCTCATTTAGATTTTCCCCTTCTCCATTTCTACTAGTTGGATGAGCTTGAACACACCGAATAGAAAGCTGAGTGCTGGCATGAGGCTTCCCAGTGTGGGCATAGGTTCATGTTTGGACCAAAAATTCCCTCGTAGATGGTTCGTATTTTCCGTTAAGACTTCATCGGCCGAAGGTTGTAACCAAGCACAAAGAAGACGGACCCAAGACTGGCCAAGTGCTTCAGTGTCACAATTATCTTCAAATCTCAGCCACATACTCTATTCAAAAGCCAAAACATAGTAGTTGGCAGCACTTATTTCTGGAAACAAAAATAGTAAGGTATCAAGCAAACAAAACAAAAGTAAACAAAAATAGTAAGCATAACAAAGCAAATCAAATAAAGATAGTAAGCAAGGAAAACAAAATGAAAACAAGAAGCACCAAGAAAACTATGTACATGGCACAAGGCGCAGCCCGACCTACTGGAAATAATTCTTGAGATCTTGGCCATTGACAGGACAGTTGTCAACCCTCCCGTCAAGTGATGTAGACGATACCTGTGTGGGCCAAGCTTCTCCTGGACTGTGTACGAACCAATCCATAGGGACTGGAACTTCATATGTTTGCCTTTGTCTTCATGGGATTTATCCCATTTCAGATCTAAGTCACCAAAACCGAAGTTAGCTTTCCCTACAAACTTCTTATTGAACCATCTCTTGATACGGTTCTAGTGGAGTGTGATTTTTTCTTTCGCTTTCATCCTTCCTTCTTGAAGCTTATGGAGAGCATCCATCCTACGTTGGACTAGCAGACAAGGCTTGCCTTGGGATTCTTGGGAAAGCTGAAGTGCAGGCAAGTAGATATTGGGCAAAAGGATGGCTTATTTACCATAGACCAGGAAGTACGATGAGGTATTCAGAGAGGGTTTGGGTGTTACACGATCAATCCATAATGCATTCGTCAGGGCAGTATGCCAGTTGTGCAGCTTAGAGAAAACTTCTTTCTGATTATGCGGATGAGGTTTTTATTCTTGGATTCCGCGAGACCGTTTCCTTGCGGGAAATATTTAGACGAGTGTTTCAACACAATACCATTTTGTAATGCAAAATCATAAAGTTTCAAAGATGAAAAGTACGTTGCATTATCAAAAAAAAGTGATATCGGAATGCCAAAGCATGAGATGATGTTCTGTTGGAGGAAGCTGATGACCTCCTGGTCGTTCACTTGTTTGAGCATAACTTCTTTTGTCCACCACGTGAAGTAATCAGTTGTTGTTAGAATGTAGTGGTGTTTCTTTGACGAATGTGGGAAGATTTCCCCGATGATGTCCAGGCCCCACTGTTGGAATGGTTCGGTCACCGCAACAGGGTGTACTGGGGTTGCTGATCTTTGTGTCCTGCTGACACATCATTGATAGATCGGGCACTTGCGGGCATAAGCATGTGCATCCTTGAATAATGTGGGCCAATAGAAACTGACCTGCATAACTTTGTGCATAGTGGTGTTTACGCAAAATGATCCCGACAGGTCCATCATGAAGATCTTGTAGTACCTTCTCTGATTCATGTGCCTCCAGGCACCTGAGAAAAACTTCTTTACTGTGCTTCATGTAAAGCACTTTATGCACTGACTAATATGATAAGGCTTGAGGCGCAATGCCCTCTTCTATCTTATGTAAAAGTGAGAGGTACGGTGCCATGCTTAAGGTATTGGCGCACATCTGCGTACCAAGAGGTTTCGTCTTCAATTGGTGTTGCTCGCCTTATATCATACATCTCATTTTCCTGCTCCCTGCTGGTGATCTCTTCTTCATTCTCCGATGTGTATACTGCTTTAGTTGCAAGTATGTAGAGCCCATGTACTTTGATCGTGTGAAGTGGCTTGATTTCAAGATCATACTCTTGCAAGCCTATCATCTAGTTCGCACGTTGTTCACCCAGTTCTTGTTGAACAATCAATTTGCGGACTGCTGGGTGAGGGACGAAGACTATGCAGTGGTTCTTCAACAAGTAGGGCCTAAAGTGTTTCCCTACCTTGTAAACTGCATATGCTTGCTTGTCAACGGCGGGGTAGTTTAGTTCTGGTCCCTGCATGCTTGCGCTCATGAAGGAGATTGGGCGTTCATCTCTTCCTTCTAAGTGAGTAATGCAGCGAGCGAATTGTCGATGGCGAAGGTGTATAGCAGGAAATTCTTCTTGAAGTCTGGGCTATAGAGTGCAGGCGCTTCTGCAATAGCCTGCTTGATCTGGGTGAACGCATACTTTTCCTTGTTGCCCCAGCTGTAGATTGTATCTTTCTTGATCATGTCCTGCATGGGCTTGACTATCTGTGCATAATCTGAGATGAACTTCTAGAGGAAGTTTATCTTGCCCAAGAAAGACTGCATAGCTTTCTTGTTAGTTGGGTGAGGGATCTTTGTAATAGTCTGAACCCGGTCCAGATCCACCTTAATCCCACTTTTGTCAACAATGTGTCCGAGAAGAATCCCCTCAGACACTGCGAATACACTCTTTTTGGGATTCAAGGAAATCATGTATCTTCGGCGTCACTCACATATTTTCTTCAAATGGCATATGTCGTCCTAGCGTCTTCTTGAGAACACAATCACATCATCAAGGTATACCACTATGCTCTATCAAATGAGTCTGCGAAAAGCGATGTCCAGGGCGCACTCAAAGGTTGCGCCTACATTTACAAGCCAAAACGACATTCGTCTGTAAGCGAATGTACCCCACTTGGTACGGAAGGTAGTCTTTAGTCTGTCAGGTTCCACTACCAGAACATGATTGTATCCTAAAAAACCGTTGAGAAGGGAAAACATTTGTGCCCCAGATATTGTTTTCAAAATGTGGTCCATCAATGCCACGGGTAGTTGTCTTTGTCTGAGGCACGGTTCACGTTCCGAAAATCAACACACAAGTGGATTTCCCTGGACTTCTTGCACATAGGAACAAGGTCTGAAACCCACATGGAATGGCGAACTTTGTATATGATCTATGCATCCAACAACTTAGTGAGCTCTTTCTGTATGAGGGGTTCAAGTGACAGATTTACTTTTCTCAGCTTCTATTGATATGGATTGACCCCTTCTTTGATCGGAATGATGTGTTGGATGAACTGCGTGTCATAGGTTTTCAAATCATCATATGTCCACGCGAACACATATCGATATTGTTTGAACAAGCGGACATGGGCTTGCTGCTCTTGCTGTGTGCAACATGTACCAATATTGACGAACTTCGAATCTTGCTCTGTTCCCACGTTGATCAGTTCGTGCATCATGGTGGAACTATGGGTCTAGTTGTTCCTCGGCCCCTGAAAATGTTCTTGCAAGTCATAAAGCTTTTCCAATTTTGCCACACATTTTTTGATAAGGTGGCCTTTCCTGTTACTAGCTTCTACTTGCAGAGAGCGCTCGTGCTCATCATCATCAATCACTGCATTTTTGAAGATGTCAGCGCTGGTCATGAAATGCAATATCTGTTGATCATCATTAAACACTCGTAAATTAGTTATGTTATCTGGGATAGATGGTTTGTACACAATTTCAATAGTAAATCTATCCCTAATTGGTGACATTCGTGAAGCTGCATTTGCCAAAGCATTGGCAGCTGCATTAGGCGTACGTGGTACAACAATGATGTTAAATGATTGGAAGTTAGAGATTAGCCACCATACCTCTTGTTGATAACTTTTGAGATGCGGTGACAAACAACGAATGGTGTTACCTACCTATTATACCATTATCTCTGAAACACCTACCACTTTAAGCATGACCACGTTGAGGCTGATGGATTTCTGCAAGCCCAACACGAGTGCTTCATACTCAACAACGTTTTCATGCACTTGAACTCAAAGCGACTTGAAACTAGATACTTTCTGTTGTAAGGGTGGATCAAGACACACTCGGATCCTAAGCCATCTCGTGTCTTTGATCCGTCAAAGTACATGGTCCATAACTTGTCTATACACGGACTGCTTGACATGTTAGTACTACTGCTACTAATGTTGCTACTACTACTGCTACTATTGGTACAATGCACTGTACATGTTTCATTACCATCAGTTGGGCAAGGAAGGAGTCCCAACTGCGTGTCTAGTGGGGTTGGAGCTGGCCGTGCAGGACACCCCACTGTTGTTCCCAGGGGGCAGTTACCAAACATGAGTTATGCGAAGGCCAACGGTTCATTCTCGTCATTAAGGGGAGTGACATTGTGCTTCATATACCTCTCAAATAACACCTAGTGTGTAGCAAAATATCCGTCCATCTTGTTGGACCAGTCTCTGTTGAATAGTAGACCGTATGCTTCTGGTATGTCCACAACAACTATGTTGATGCATTGGTTGACTCGACCGTCATGAGATAGTCGGATGATCACATCTCGCATTTCACCAATGGTTGGTACCAATGTTTGATCAAGTTGGATGATTCACGTGGATGTCTCGCTCCATTGTGCATTGATCTTTTTTCACAATGGTGAGCGGCATGATGTTGGATGTCGCGCCATAATCAACCAAGTAGTTGTGAACATTGCAGTTAAACATTTCAAATGATAGTAGGAATGGAGGGCAACCTGAGTTTGCTTCTTCCATCCAGAGTGTGTTGAGCACAGTAGAAAGTGATCCGAGAGGTGTGCTTTCTCCCTTGCTGGTAGAGGCTGCGTTGTCCATTGTTGTCTATCCCAATGCGCGCAACAGGATGTCTCGCTGACTCTGGATCTTAGCTAACTCAAACAAACTGATGTTCACTCGAGTTTTCTTCATGTCATCTACAATGTTGTAGTCCAGAGGTGGTAGGCTCATCGAGGTGTCCGGGGTAGGACTGATGTTCGTGTTGTCCAATAGAGTGTTCTGCAGTTTACTGCTCATGGAGGTACTCTTGTCCATCGCTATCTTCCTAGACTTGTTTTGTGTTTTCTTCTTTGGGGTGGCTGGTGGATCAACCTTCCTCAACAACAGTCTCATCTTTTCTTGTGATTCCCCAAAGTGTAAGGGGAGCCCCTTTACTCCTAAGGTTGTAACAATCATTTTGATTTGGGGTTTGTTTCTCGGTGTTCACCTTCGACGCTTCTTGCGAGCACTAATACATGTTCACCACATGCCCAAGAATTGACGCTTCATCAGGTATAGCATCTTTGTCATTTTCTCTGTCTTCCCACTGCTCCTGCATGTTGTTTTCCGTGTCAAATGTGTGACTGCATATAAAGCTCGCAATTCGCTTCCAGTCTGAACAAGAGTTCTCGGGGTGATGTTCTTTGTGGAATGAACAAAACTCGGGATCCGCGCATTGTTTGATGTAGAACATAGAGATATATGTAGTTTTTGGAGTGCACCGGTTGCTGTTGATGAGCCGCTTCCCTATCTCTATCTGGGTGGATGGCTGCTTGCAGATGTGTCTATTTTCCATTGTTTAAGCTCAGACACTTTCGTTGTCAAGTTCTTGACGAGGCAAGTGAGGGTTTCAATATCATTTTCTTCCTTGTCTCTACCTTTGCTCACCATCGCTTGGGAACTTCTGCTCGCGTCTTTGGAATCATTTGTCGGTTCGTCATCCTCGATGACTCCGATCGCACGCAAGTTTTTCTCAATAGCAATAGCCTCTTCGCAGTTTTCCAAGAGTGTTGGTTTCACAACTCGCTTGACGAACTACTTAATGCTAGTCGAAAGTGCGAATGTGTAGTAATAAACAGTGATGGAGTCATGAGTTTTATTGTCCGCTGCAAATTTGTTCAATATGCGTGTAAACCTCTTATTGAAGTCTTTTACATTTTCTTTCCCCTCCATCTTCAGGCTTCCCAATTCTTTGAGTAACATAGTTGGGGTCTTGTCATCATTAAACTTTTCAAGGAACATGCATTTGAATGCACCATAGTTCTGTATGGAGTTTTGTGGAAGTCTATGATACCATGCAGCTGCATGACCGTTCAAGGTAAATGGAAACAATCTACATGCTACGTCATCAAGTCGTACCTTAAGGGTCTAAAGTTGCAGTTATAAGTTATCCAAATGATCTTCTACCTTCAACATGCTGTCAGGATTGAACTTGATGTTCATTCTCTCCGCTCGCTTCGGCATCTTGTGGAAAACACCCAGAAGAGCTAATGGTCCCTGAGTCATCCATTCCAAATTTTGGTCAGCCATCTCTTCCTCTTCGTCATCGTCCTCCTCTCTTTCAGAGTCTGACGGTTCTGACTCTGAGTCCGTTGGTTCGTCTCCGCCTCTGCTCCTTCGATTCCTTACCCTCTGCCTCCTGTACCGGAGTATGATCCTAAGGTTACAAGGGTGTCTCGTTCCCCTTGTCGAAAGACCAGAGGTTCCTCTCCGTCTTCAATACCTTATGCGAGACCTTCAAGTGTGGCAAGAACTACTTCTTCCACTAATGATACAACAACCCATGTGGGAGTGGCTTTTGGCTTCCTTGATGCGCATGGAAGATGTTGTATGCCTAGGATCAGTCCGACTACTTTCACGAATTGGCAGGTGATGGGATGGACGGAGCAAAGGTGATGATATGGAATTTCATGTTCAGTCCTAGGAGGTGAGAAGTAACCAACTGCAGAGTCACGCGTAGGTGAGAGGGAGTGCAAGTTACTGCCTTGACTAGATGGTTGAGGAATGCGTGTGAGAGAATGTTCAGGCATATACAACTAGTCGCCCTCTTTCTAGCGCCAGAAATGTTTACGGTGCTGGACCTGCCAACATTCAGGGGATCACCCTGGTATGAAGTCCCAATTAGACCTCACACCATTTGGTGTGGAGTCCCATCTGGTATGATGGCCCGATTGCCATTATCTTAAGGATTTTCCTCAACTCTTGCTTATCAGCACAGGATAATGGTCTGCTTTGTCTTCGAGAATGAGGTTCGTGTGCCTGGTGATTTCTAGTGTCACTTGTGCCAATGGTTCTTTCACTGCAGAGGGAAAGGATGGGAGTGAGTCCCAAGTCGGTTGGGAGGAAGCCCCAACTCTGCTAGGAACACACAACACAACAGGACGTGCACAGCTTCTGGAAGAACAATCCACACGGATGTGGCAGTCACAACACGCAAGGAAAGGTAACACGTACAACACTCAGCGAATAGTCTGCATGACTGCACGATTGTTATAGAAAGTTTTATGTGAAATGTTTGTCTGATGTCTTGGGAGGTAACCAACATGGGTGAGACAACACTGACAGCATATACAACACATTTTCATTAACATCTGTGTATTACAACAAGTGACTGAGTTCAAGTGTTAAACACGGGTTAAAGCAACATGCATTACAAGTGTTCAAGATTAGTCTTACAACATTTACAATACATGTGTGAAAACGTGTTGACCTGTTAGCAGGCTTCTGAATTAAGCGAAAATTCCAAGACACATCGTTACACCATACATCACTAACCCCGTGGGAGGGGTGTTGGAGCCACTACTTTCTCCTCAAACAAAAGATTACAGACTCTCAAGGCTATGTGGGAGGAGCTGAGGTGAAAAGTACTTTGCATGTACAAATGAGGGGGATTTATAGCCAAGGGTAAACTAACCCTTGTGGCTGTTTGACTACCCTCATGACTGTTTGACTTCCATGACTTTTTGACTCTTCATACAACAAGTGGGTCTCTTGGACTTCCACGTTACATTACATTGAATGACAATATGGCCCACAATAGAGATGTGGACAACTCGACTCATGACAGTGTTGGTACATTCGTGATGCTACTAGTGTGCATGTCGAGCTGCAGTGTTGCTGGTGATGGATGTCCTCATGGTGTGTCACAGCTTCACCTCTGCATGGCAACATGCACAGAGTCTTCGATGGTCATTGGGTCGCTTGATGTTGCATTCACACATTGCTCCTTGCTTGTATGTTGGTAAGCTTGATAGGTTCGTTTGTTCGCGAAAGGTGCATGTTTGCTCGTTCGTCCATCCGCGAACACATATTTTCATGATCATTTGTTCACGAGCACATCTCTTTTCATGCATCGTTTGTTTGTCCATTGGCAAACATGTCCTTCTGCATGTGCCCCCTTTATTCATCCCATCCGTCGTCGTGCCATGTTTCTTTTTGTACCTGTATCTGCAGTCACTCATGACGAGATGACATTAAATCCATAAACCTCCTAGTCTACCATGATGCATGATCATTTTGGATGGAGGTGACTGGGAGAGGAGACAAGGTTGCGAGGCAGGACGGAGGCTCCAGGAACTGCTGATGGAAACTGTGTAGCAATCACTGGGTGATAGAGATGGGCAATCCAGGTCGACAGTGACTTCTTGTGGGGTCTAGCTAAGCTGGAGGACAAAACTGCACAGTTTTTTGGAGGAACAGTCCGGGCAGCGGGAAGGTTGGGCAGGCAAAATCTATGGAATTTCCAGAATAAGTGGGTAGCGGGAGCTTGGCAGCAAAAACTGCACAATTCCTTAGGGGAACTGGGAGTCAGATGATGGGTCACTAACAACAAAAACTGCGCAATTCCTGAGGGGAACTGGCAGTCAACTGTAGGGAGTTTGGCAGCAAAAACTGTGCAATTCCTAAAGGGAACTGACAATTAGCTATCGAGAGTTTAGAAGCAAAAATTGCGCAATTCCTGGAGGGTTGCTGGCAGGAAAAACTATGTTGATGCTGGGAGGCTAGCCTGCTGGACACATCTGCATAGTTTCTGAGCTGAGCGGACTACTGGGCAGTAGAGGACTTACTCATGAAAATTGCACAATTTTTTGGGTGAGCAGCCGGTCGACTCTCGGGAGGGCTGGCTCAAAAAACTGCGCAATTTTATGAGGGATACAGGGACGGGCACTAGGTGTTTGCTCGCTTGTCTACACAATTTTCTCAGTTAGCGGAGTGGGCAAGGTCTGCAACCTCTACTCAATTTTTGAGGGGAGTCAGTCCTGGGGTGGCTATGCGGTCAAACTCTTGGTTGACCATCATGAAGGTTGATTTATTTGCTTGCGAGCATCACAACATGAAATGGCTTGCTTGGTTCTTTCGTGCTGTTCTGGGTGACAGTTGATCGATTCAATGGCAAGGTAATGGTCCGACTGTAAGAGGGGAATCTGATCGACATAACTTCAGCAAAGTGACTAAGTGTGTGAACGAGCGAAAGATGCATACGTGATCTTACAAACAAACACTTACATGACTAGACGACAAGAAGACTCAAACCATCCAGACACACATGCTCAACATCACTGACCGACAATGTAAGTGACAAGCGTGACACTTGCGATTGATCGTTGGTCGACTGTGATGACGCTTGCGCAACAGTGTATGTGACTCTGTGTGTGAGTGCGATAGATGTTTACATAGAGAACACAACAAGTACACATGAAGCGAAGACTTTGAGTATGACCAGAACATGGTCATAAGCATGACATTTACATCAACATGAAAAAGATTGGGTAAAATGATCAAGCAAGGTGAGTGCGAAGACTTACATGAGCTCACAGAGTGAACCCGAGTGTGTGCATTCATCAAGTGAAACTCTCAAAGGAGGCTCCGAAATTGGGTGCAGGCCAAAATTTTGCAGGGTGGTTGTAGTCGCTACAACACTTTGCGACACACTGGTAGAACTCCAGCTTCTCTGTTTTGGTTCATTGATAGCACAGGGCCTTGGTCTTTAAGGGAGTATTGAATCATTGTGCGGGTTACTTTGGCTTCCCCACTTACCCCATGGACATACATGGTTCACCTTTCGCTAACTCAGTCAACACAATCAAAAGTTCAACTTGATCACAACGTTTCGAATTCGGGAAGGGTATTTTAGCTCACGAGTTGAAGATTTTCAGAGTATAAGTTTTCATCTCCGGTGTTGCTCTACTACCAGCAGGCTTGGACAGTACCGCGATGAAGTCACGCATTTCTCCACTGCCAGCGAGCCTGGTCAATACCCCGGTGGAGTTGCATTTCGCCTCTCTGGCAGGAAGCCTTTCCCTTCTTTCGCCTTTATATTTTTCAAGAGGACTCTGCATAGGCACTTATTTATTTTTTGGGGGGAAGAGGGATCCCGACTTATTGAGAGCAGAAGAGGTGGTTCCTTCATAGAAGCCTGTAAGACCTCTGACATAGGTTTGTTCATTTAGATTTTCCCCTTCTCCATTTCTACTAGTTGGATGAGCTTGAACACACAGAGTAGAAAGCTGAGTGCAGACATGAGGCTTCCCAATGTGGGCACATGTTCATGGTTGGACCAAAGCTTCCCTTGCAGACAGCTCGTATTTTCCATCAAGACTTCATGAGCCGAAGGTTATAACCAAGCACAGAGAAGACGGACCCAAGATTGGCCAACCGCTGCAGTATCACAAGTATCTTCAAATCTCAGCCACATACTCTATTCAAAATCCAGAACGTAGTGGTTGGCAGCACTTATTTCCATAAACAAAAATAGTAAGGTATCAAGCAAACAAAACAAAGGTAAACAAAAATACTAAGCATAACAAAGCAAATAAAACAAATATAGTAAGCAAGGAAAACAAAATGAAAACAACAAGTAGCAAGGATGGCTTATTTACTATAGACCAGGAAGTACGGTGAGGTATTCAGAGAGGGTTTGGGTGTTACACGGTCAGCCCATAATGCATTCATCAAGGCGTTATGCTAGTTGCGCTGCTTAGAGAAAATGATCTTTTTTTTTTTTGCGGATGAGGTTTTTATTTGTGGACTCTGCTAGACTGTTTCATTGCAGGTAATAGTTATATGAGTGTTTCAACACAATACCATTTTGTAATGCAAAATCATAAAGTTTCAAAGATGAAAAGTACGTTGCATTATAAAAAAACAAGTGATACCGAAACGTTGAAGTGTGAGATGATGCTTTGCTGGAGGAAGCTGATGACCTCCTCGTCGTTCACTTGTTTGAGCGGAACTACTTTTGTCCACCACGTGAAGTAATCAGCTGTTGTTAGAATATAGCGGTGTTGCTTTGACAAATGTGGGAATATTTCCCCAATGATGTCCAGGCCCCACTGTTGGAATGGCTCGGTCACTACAACAGGGTGTAGTGGGGTTGTTGATCTTCGTGTCTTGTCGACGCATCCTTATAGACCAAGCACTTGCAGGCATAAGCATGCATCCTTGAATAATGTGGACCAGTAGAAACTGGCTCACATAAATTTGTGCGCAATGGTGTTTCCCGCAAAATGACCCCTGGCGAGTCCATCATGAAGATCTTGTAGTACCTTCTTTGATTCATGTGCCTCCAGGCACCTCAGCAAAACTTCATTACTTTGCTTCCTATAAAGCACTCCGTGCACCGATTGATATGCTAAGGATTTGAGGCGCAATGCCCTCCTCTATTTGATGGAAAAGTGAGAGGGTATGGTGCCATGCTCAAGGTACTGGGACACATCTGCGTACCAAGAGGTTCCGTCTTCAGTGGGTGCTGCTCGCCTTATATCATACATCTGAATTTCCTGCTCCCAGTCGATGAGCTCTTATTCATTCTTTGGTGTGTGTACTGCTTTAGTTGCAAGTCTGCAGAACCCATGTCCTTTGATCATATGAACTAGCTTGATTTCAAGATCATACTCTTGCAAATTTTCATCCAGTTTGCATGTCGTTCACCCAATTCTTGTTGTACAAGCAATGTGTGGACTACTGGGTGAGGGACGAAGACTATGCAGTGGTTCTTCAGCAAGTAGGGCCTGAAGTGTTTCACCACCTTGTAAATTGCATATTCTTGCTTGTCAACGACGGGGTAGTTGAGTTTTAGTCCCTGCATGCTTGCGCTCATGAAGGAGATTGGGTGTTCATCATTCATCTCGTCCTTCTGAGTGAGTACTGTAGCGAGCGAATTATCAGAGGCGAAGGTGTATAGCAGGAAATCCTTCTTGAAGTATGGGCTGTAGAGTGTAGGTGCTTCTGCAATAGCCTACTTGATCCGGGTGAATGCATACTTTTCCTTCTTTCCCCAGTTGTAGACTACATCTTTCTTGATCATGTCCTGTATGGGCTTGACTATCTGCGCATAATCCGAGATGAACTTCCAGAGGATGTTTATCTTGCCCAAGAATGACTGCATAACTTTCTTCTTAGCTGGGTGAGGGATTTGTGTAATAGTATGAACCCGGTTCGGATCCACCTTGATCGCACTTTTGGCAAAAATGTGTCTGAGAAGATTCCCCTCAGACACTACGAATGCACTTTTTTGGGGATTCAAGGAAATCCCGTATCTCTGACATCGCTCAAATATTTTCTTCAGATGGCGTATGTGGTCCTCACGTCTTCTTGAGAACACAGTCACATTGTCGAGGTATACCACTGCGCTGTGTCCAATGAGTCTTCGAAAAGTGATGTCCATGGCACGCTGAAAGGTTGTGCCTGCATTTACAAGCCCAAACGACATTCGTCTGTAAGCGAACGTACCCCACTTGGTATGAAAGGTTTCCTTTAGTCTGTTAGGTTCCACTACCAGAACCTGATTGTATCCTGAAAAACCATCGAGAAGGGAAAACTTTTGTGCCCCAGATACTATTTGCAGAATGTGGTCCATAGATGGCACGAGGTAGTTGTCTTTGTCCGAGGCGCGGTTCACGTTCCAGAAATCAACACACAAGTGGATTTTCATGGACTTCTTACATACTGGAACACGGTTTGTGGAATGACGAACTTTGTATATGTTTCGTGCATCCAATAGCTTAGTGATCTCTTTCTGTATGAGGGGTTCAAGTGACAGATGTACTTTTCTCAGCTTCTGCAAATATGGCTTAACCCCTTCTTTGATCAAAATGATGTGTTTAATGATCCGTGTGTCATAGGTTTTCAGATCGTCGTATGTCCACGCGAACACATCTCGATATTGTTTGAACAAGCGGACACATGCTTGCCGCTCTTGCTTTGTGCAACATGTACCAAGATTGACGAACTTCAGATCTTGTTCTGTTTCCAGGTTGATCAATTCGTGCATCATGGTGGAACTGTGAGTCTAGCTGTTTCTCGACCCCTGAAAATGTTCTTGCAAGTCATAAAGCTTTTCCAATGTTGCCACACCTTTTGTGATAAGGTGGCCTTTCCTGTTACCAACTTCTGCTTGTAGAGAGCGCTCATGCTC
The DNA here is from genome assembly GCA_031772625.1 of Pinus tabuliformis. Taxonomy (NCBI): domain Eukaryota; kingdom Viridiplantae; phylum Streptophyta; class Pinopsida; order Pinales; family Pinaceae; genus Pinus; species Pinus tabuliformis. The sequence continues at coordinate 1,305,896,134 of CM062818.1, forward strand.
GTCATCATCTATCGCTGCATCTTTGAAGACGTCAACGTTGGCCATGAAATGCAGTATCTGTTGATCATCATTAAACATGCATAAATTAGTTATGTTATTCGAGATAGATGGTTTGTACAAATTTTCCATAATAAATCTACCCCTAATTGCTGACATTCATGAAGCTGTTTTTGCCAAAGCATTGGTAGCTACATTACGTGTACGTGGTATAACAATGATGTTAAATTCTTGGAAGTTAGAGATTAGCCGCCATACCTCTAGCTGATAACTTTTGAGATGCAGTGACAAACAATGAATGGTGTTACGTACTTGTCGTACCACTATCTCTGAATCACCTGCCACTTTGAGCACAACCATGTTGAGGCTAATGGCTTTCTGCAAGCCCAGCATGAGTGCTTCATACTCAACAACGTTGTTCGTGCTCTCAAACTCCAAGCGATTTGAAAGCAGATGCTTTCTGTTCTATGGGTCGATCAAGACACACCCGTCTCCTAAGTCGTCCTGTGTCTTCGATCTGTCAAAGTACATGGTCCACAACTTGTCTATACACATACCGCTTGACATGCTAGTACTACTGCTACTAATGGTTCTACTGCTACTATTGGTACAATGCACTGTACATGTTTCATTACCATCAATTGGGCAAGGAAGGAGTCCCAACTGCGTGTCTAGTGGGGTTGGAGTTGGTCATGCAGGATAATACCCCAATGTTGTTTCGAGGAGGCAGTTTCCAAACATGAGTTCTGCGAAGGCCAACGGTTCATTCTCCTCGTTAACGAGAGTGACATTGTGCTTCATATACCTCTCGGATAACACCTGGATTCGGTTGCATTTTCCCTTGTATGGAAGCAACATGTGTGACGAGTCTGTAGCAAAATATCCGTCCAGCTTGCTTGACCAGTCTCTGCTGAGTAGTAGACCGTCTGCTTCCGATATGTCCACGAAAACTATGTTGATGCATTGGTGGACTCGACCGTCATGAGATAGTTGGATGATCACGTCTCGCATTTCACCAATGGATAGTACTAATGTTCGATCAAGTTGGATGATTCATGCGAATGTATCGCTCCACTGTGCATTGATATTTTTCACAATGGAGAGCGGCATGACGTTGGCTGCCGCGCCAGAATCAACCAAGCAGTTGTGAACATTGCAGTTAAAAATTTCAAATGATAGCAGGAATGGAGGGCAATCTGAGTTTGCTTCTTCCATCCAGAATGTGTTGAGAAAAGTAGAAAGTGATCCGAGAGGTGTGCTTGCTACCTTACTGGTAGAGGTTGCATTGTCTATTGCTGTCTGTCCCAATGCATGCAATAAGATGTCTCGCTAACTCTGGATCTTAGCTAACTCGAACAATCTAATGTTCACTCGAGTTTTCTTCATGTCTTCTACAATGTTGTATTCCATAGGCGGTAGGATCAACGAGGTGTTCGGGGTAGCATTGATGTTCGTGTTGTCTGGTGGAGTGTTCTGCAGTTTAATTCTCATGGAGGTACTCTTGTCTGCCGCTGTCTTCCTGGACTTGTTCTATGTTTTCTGCTTTGGGGCAGCTGGTGGATCAGCCTTCCTCAACAACAGTCTCATCTTTTCTTGTGCTTCCCCAAGTGTAAGGGGAGCCCCTTTACTCCTAAGATTGTAACAATCATTTTGCTTTGGGGGTTGTTTCTCGTTTTTCACCTTCAACGCTGCTTGCGAGCACTGATACACGTTCACCACATGTCCAACACTTGATGCTTCATTAGGTGCAGCATCTTCGTCATTATCTATGTCTTCCGGTTGCTCCTGCATGTTGTTTTCCATATCAAATGTATGATTGCATATAGAGCTTGCGACTCACTTCCAGTCCGAACAAGATTTCTCGGGGTGATGTTCTTCATGGAATAAATAGAACTCGGGATCCGCGCACTGTTCGACGTGGAACACAAAGATCTGCGTAGTTTTTGGAGTGTATCGGTTGCTTCCTGATGAGCTGCTTCCCTATCTCTGTCTGAGTGGATGGTTGCTTGCAGATGTGTGTGTTTTCCGTTGTTTAAGCTCGGACACTTCCATTGTCAATTTCTTGACGAGGCGAGTGAGGGTTTCAATATCATTTGCTTCCTTGTCTCTACCTTTGCTTGCCATTGCTTGGGACCTTCTGTTCGCGTCTTTGGGGTATTTTTCCAATTCATCATCCTTAATGACTCCAATCGCGCGTAGGTATTTCTCAACAACAATAACCTCTTCACAGTTTTCCAAGAGTGTTGGTTTCGCAGCTCGCTTGACAAACTACACATTGTTGGTCAGCAATGCGGATGTGTAGTAATCAACAATGATGGAGTCATGAGGTCTGGTGTCTGCTGCAAATTTGTTCAATATGCATGTAAACCTCTAGTTGAAGTCTTTTACCTTTTCTTTCCCCTCCATCTTCAGGCTTCCCAATTCTTTGAGTAACATAGTTGGGGTCTTGTCATCAGAAAAAATTTCAAGGAACATGCGTTTGAATGCACCCTAGTTTTGTAGGGAGTTTGGTGGAAGGCTGTGATACCATGTAGTTGCGTGACCTTCCAAGGTACATGGAAACAATCTACATGCTACCTCGTCATGCTGGACCTCGAGGGTCTGTAGCTACAGGTAGAAATTATCCAAATGGTCTTTTGCCTTCACCGCACTGTCAGGGTTGAACTTGATGTTCATTCTCTCCGCTCACTTTGGCATCTCATGGAAAACACCCGAGAGAGCTAATGGTCCCTGAGTCATCCATTCCAAATTTTGGTTAGCCATCTCTTCTTCTTCTTCGTCCTCCTCCTCTCTTTCAGAGTCTAACGGTTCCAACTCTAAGTTTATTGGTTCGTGTCCACCTCTGCCTCCTCCGCTTCCTTCCCCTCTGCCTTCTGCATCTGAGTCTGATCCCAAGATCATAAGGGTGTCTCATTCCCCATGTTGGAAGACCAGAGGTTCCTCTCCATCTTCATTAGCTTCTGCCAGACCTTCAAGTGTGGCAAAAATTACTTCTTCCACTGATGATACAACAACCCCTGTGAGAGTGGATTTTGGCTTCCTTGATGCGTATGGAAGATGTTGTATGCCTGGGATCAGTCCGACTGCTTTCGCGAACTGGTGGGTGATGGGACGGATGGAGCAAAGGCGATGATATGGAATTTCGTGTTCAGTCCTAGGAGGTGAGAAGTAACCAACTACAGAGCCGCGCATAGGTGAGAGGGAGTACGAATTACTGCCTTGACCAGATGGTTGATCAATGAGTGTGAGAGAACGTTTATGCATATACAACTGGTTGCCCTCCTTCTAGCGCCATAAATGTTGACGGTGGTGGACCCATGAACATTCAGGGGATCACCCTGGTATGAAGTCCCAATTAGACCTCATACTGTTTGGTGTGTGAGTCCCATCCGATATTGTTACAGGGAAAAGTGTCTACACAGAACTGCTTATCCCACTAAGGTGTGGTAGCTACCTTAGAAACAAACAAAGTAAAGCTACTTTCATTTTTCCTTTACGAAATATAGATGGGAGAAGAACAAAGAAGACCAACCTCTATCTTGCGCTAATCTCCTAGTTCGATTCCTCTCTCTCTTGATAGCCTTTCGCTACTTGCTCCCTTGTACGTCCAGTTTCACAGAGTACCTGTAGGATCACAGTAGCATGACACTATACAAGAACATAGATCTATAATCATAAACAATATAGGATGAGATGTAAATTGACCATACAAATGTATAAAACATAAATGACACAAGAGTATGGAGGAAAACTTAAATAGCTTTTATTGATAAACAAGAAAAAGCCAAGGGAGTTACAACCATTTGTTCTGACCCAACATCATCCTCTCAGCAAGTAAACCCTTCTTCACCTCATACAAAGCTTAGATCACCCAACACTTATGATGTTGTCTCAAGAAACCAACAACAATTCCTTACAATATGCAAAATTCCAGCCTCTGGATCTCTGGGATGAGGGATCCATATATAGATATCTGGAAGGGAGATGAGTCAGCTTGTGATTTGATTAGTGTCTTCCCTCTGATAGTTCTTGCTTCCACTTGGAGATTGATGATCTCTTACTCATCCTTGGTTGAATTCAGAAAGGCAAGTGTCACAGGAGAAGTTTCTAGAAGATTCCATGCCTCTCCACCTCGCCGAATGACACTGCCATTTGTCACTTCTCGCCCATCGCACCCCATAAAAGGGCTTTTTGAAATGCAACGCACCCACACAATGTATTTAGGTGAGATGCAATGCACTTTGCCTATGGAGCAGCTGAAATGATCCTGTTTTGACCAGTTTTGAGCAGTTTTTCATGGAGAAATTCTGGGAGAAGCTGTAATCAGTTGACCTTGTTCCTTTAGGGGTTAGAACAACACTTTTAGGGACTTAGGAGCCCTTTGTTTATGGACATTTCATGCTTGGGGTTGCAGTGCCCAAAAATGTCTATAACAGTTGCCCCCTAAAGCATGAGGTCGTTAATCTTTTGATGTCGGGTGAAATGCTTTATTATGAGGATCCGAAGTTCTTTCAAGCTGAGAGGAGACCTGTAATAAGATACAATACAATACATTATCTTCATAATATTTTCATGATCTAGCTGAGGCGGGCATTCCCATGCTCAGCTTCATAAATTCATTTTCATGTACGTAGGATAGACAATCGTCTGAGTGTAGACTGATGATTCTGGTAGAGTCATCATCCCTTTGATTGGATGATTATCTGTGCAGCAATAATGTACATTTGATGTCTTTATTTCCCTGAATATATATCGTAGCCCGGATGGATGAAACTAAATCTGGGGTCTTCAATCTTGTTCGATCTTCACTCGAAGTACAAGTCTATCCATGTGAGAGATGTTCTGGAGTCGAAAATGGAAAGACATCGCCTGATTACCAACCAATGATGTAAGCTGTTAACAGGCGCGAGAGGAATCACCGATAATGATAATGACCCTCAAGGTACTGCAGTACAATTCACGTGGTGTGAATAAAGGACTTGGCGTCGAACACCACGCAAAATCTTTCGGTTGAAGGCCATTGATGTAAACCTGTCGCCGGAAGTGAGAAACTTGCCATTGAGGCATGCAAGCTTCAAAGTACTGAACGGGGTGTTCCTAGATCGACTTCTTGGATAATGAGCTGATGTCGACAAGAAGCGATTCGTCACAGGAGGGCCTTAATGAATCCCACATCAATGACACAGAACGGAGCAAATGATTTTAATGGAGGTGAAAACGATCTGATGACATAAGGTTCAGGGTGGCGGTCATGAAAGAATGGAGTGTAAATGTATTGTAGCGGGTGAGACACAGGTGAATTCTCTGAATGACTTCTCTTGAACATATCAGCGACATTGACGTGATGGATTGGTAGCATTAACCCCAAATGTGGATGGTGTGATGGGACCATGGTGATGTGACCGGTGAACGAAACAACCCAACCCGACTTGGATGCAGAGTGAAAGTGTCATGTTCAAGAGCGACTTGCTACCAACAAAGTTTCTTCAAGTTTTCTTCCCAATTTTTCCCCAGTCATTGCTGACCAGTACCTTTTTATTTTTGTCAAGCTTGAGGAGGATAACATATGATTGTTCTATAATTTTCCCTTCGGGCAAACCCATCGCTATGTTTTAACGAGCCTAACGATAGTGAAACTCGTTCTTGTCTGCTATGGACAAGTTTGTCGCTATTAAGTTTTAACGAGTTTAATGACAAAGATAACTCGGTCCTTTTCAATTTTAGAAAGTCTGAAAAGGAACGTAAAGAAACTCCAAAATTCCTTTTTCGTCATCTAATCCCTTAAGTCCGAAAAAGTATAAAACAATATAGAAGGGATGAATTTTCGAAACTTTTAACGAGCCGAACAAAACAAGCGCTCGATCTTTTTGTGTAATAATCCCTCAGGTCCAAAAAGATTAAAATATAAAGGAGGGATAGCACTTCTGGTCCCTTTAACGAGTTGGAGATGCCAATGGCTCGACAATCTTTTCATATTTTACGAGTCAGTTGAAAAGAGCTTAAAGGAGACTCGTCTTTTGAGGAACGAGTGATAAACTTGGGTAGCAGCTGATTCCAGGTAAGGTTTGGAATTTTCCAATCACGACAGTGTTACAAGGATGGCTAGTGGGATCACTCTTCGCAGCTGTTACTCAAAAGGGGTAAACAATCAAATGGAGGTGAATGATCGACCAATACAGAGTGGAGGTGATGATGAGAACACGACCAAGGCTTTAAAGGCTGAAGTACTACATTCACGATGGTTATTTACCGGAAAATAGTTCATTTTTTAATGAGCTTAAACGCGAGGGGAAACATTTGCTCACGACTTATGTTTATTCTTTAACGAGCTTGAACTATGCGCTAAAACTACTCGATACAACGGTCATTTCTTGACTTTACCATAAATAGCTTTGTTCTCTCAAAGATTGTACTCTCATTTTACCATTTCATTTGAACTTTGGTTTGTTGGAGCTTTGGAGGTGCTTTTCCCCCTTGATTTTCATCAGCTGATTCCGGGAGATTCTGTGGACGATTCTCGGCGCCGTCTAGATCAGGTAGGAGCTAAACTTGAGCTCTTTCATTTCATGCTTTCCATTTTGCATTCTGAGCTTGATTCCTGGTTTTTCTGGGTCTTTGGGGTTTGAAAAACTCGCCCTGGCTTCAGCGCACCCCTTGTGTATCGAAAGGTGCATTGGATGTTGGCTTGTCTAGTGGCCATCTAACATGCAACGCACCCAGAGCACTACTGTAGGTGCAATGGGCGCAAGGAAGAAACTTTATGCACAGTTTTTTATGGAAATTTTGCCTGTTTCTCACCAAAATCAGGATCTAACTCTTCTCTTGTTTGTTTTCAGATTTTTTTTGAGCAAGATGACTATTAAATGGCGAGAACGTGAGCATGAAGAAGAGGACATGCCTGCTTTACATGATCCGGTTACAGTAAACGCACTGCGGAACTGTGGCTTGCTGAAGTTTTTCCGCATTTCTAGCATGAGACAACAAATCAACTTGCTGCAGTATTTGCTCGATGCTTGGGATCCTACCAACCAGGTGTTCCAGATTAGGGGCAAATCCATCCCCTTGACTGTAGTGGACATCTATTTCTTGACTGGCTTGTCGAGGCGGGGTGCCCCCATCTCTTTATTAGGTTCGGCCCGAGGAGGTGAATCTGTGAGAGATTATGTTCGTCGGTATTGCAGAGAGGGATCTCAGCCGAGTAAAGACGACAATATCATCATCCGTGATGTCACTGACAGGTCCCTCAGGACTATTCTATTCACTTTTGGTAGGATGGCTGGTGGTGCGGCTCTTCATGTAGCCAACCGATCTTATATGCAGTATGCCTTGGAATGTCTCCAACCGAAGGTGTTCAACTGGTGCGACACAATACTTCTTGTGATGAAAGAACAGTTGACCAAGGTGAAGAGTGGGAGGTTGAAGAACTTTGGGTATGGTTCTATTTTGACCGCCTTTGCCTTGGAAAAGATACCACTGATGCAGCCGCAGTATATTGCACTTGATTTACCTTCACCGACTGAACCACGTATGCAGAGATGGGTCGACCATATGTCTAGGCATGCTGGTCAGTCTCAGATTTCCTTTTCTGATACCTTCTTCAGGTGGTTTGATTGTCAGGAGATGGTTTATTCCGAGTATCCATATGCTGGTATGGACTTCTGGGGTGACCCAGATTTAGTACTGCCGGCTGGTGAACAGTGGGGTGCCATTGGTAAATTCTTTGACCATATTCCTGTTTATCGTTCTTATTTTATAATGTCCTTGTGATTTATTCTATCAAGACTAATCAAACTCATGCAGATGTTGGTCCCGTTTGGCCAGTAGTACGCCTGAGAGTGCCAACTGCTGCCCCAGCAGGAGAGGCTGTTGGAAGGGCTATCCTTCGCGACCTCGATGTGGCCGAGACTCTCACAGCATTACAGGACCAGGTTGAGGACCTCACTCTCGGTATCCCAGATGTGAGGACTGACGAGCTGCCCTTGAGGTTGCAGTGGCATACTACTGGTGTGCCAAGACGATGGACTCAGCTCTTACGCATGATCGCACAGGCTGTGACTTGCTATCACGAGCATCATTAGACTAGGGTGCCCCCTAGTGTTTTGAGTTTTGGGTTGTTTGACCAATTTTGTCTTGGTTACAGAACATTATGTGTAAACCATAAACAGTTATATATATATATATATATATATATATATATATATATATTTTGATTTTCGAAGTTCTATTTTGGTTAAGTTACATGATCCAAATGCAAATATTAATGGTATGCTTCTTTTTATAAATGTTGCAAATGTCTATCTAACACATAATTTGCCAATGAGTCAGTTAATTTGTTTAAGGTTATGGAAATATGCTGATATTGAATAAAATCAAATTGCCTTTCCAAAATCTTAACCCTTAGGAACATGCGATAAATAGCTGGATTTCAGACAAAGTAGATACCAGTGAGTTGTAGTATGACGAGTTGTGAGTCTAGCCTGACAATCAGTCGACGTATACCATGTGTGATGGCATCAGAGAGAAGTTCTATCAACGCGCTTTATTCAGCAATGTTATTCGTTGATCGACCAATACACACCCCTCTGAAACTTACTAACTCGCCGCTTGGATCAAAAATGGCCCAGGCCGCGGAAGATAGGTTCTGTGAACTACGACTTGCTCCGTTGGAATATCCAACCCATGACTCCAATAGGTTTGACATCTGCAATAAATGTAAAAAGTGGATTACTTGACCAAAACAAATACTTTAGCGAAAACAAAAACATAACAAAAGCATATAGGTTACTATACTGAATCACGCATAGTAACGCTTGAGGTACAACCTGTTATGAGGTTGTGCTAGTGGAATCCCGTCATAATCCATTAACTCGTAAGCTCCTTTTGCTAACACTCGCTTAACAATATAGGGGCCCATCCATAAAGACTTGAATTTACCTGCCCCTAATTTATCGGATTCTTGGTCATAAAGCAAGACCAAGTCACCTTCTGAGAAGACACAGGGTTTGACATTCTTGTCAAACTGCGCCTTGACTCGTTTCTTATGGGCTTCGTTAGCCAAAGCGGCATCACGACGGGTTTCATCCAATTGGATTAGTTCCAAGAAACGAGCCTCCTCTTCTGAAGTCCTGGGGAGAAGGTCAATTGTGAGTTTGAGGGATGAGATTTCACACTGGATTGGTAAGACTGCTTCGAGGCCATAAACCAGTTGGAAAGGTGTAAACCCGGTTGCATTCCTTACCGATGTTCGGTAAGCCCACAAGGCTGAGTACAGGATTAGGTGCCAACTTCTTTTGTGAACTCCAATCGTCCTTTGCAGCATGTGCTTCAGGACATTGTTGATCGCTTCAACTTGTCTGTTGGCTTGTGGGTAATATGGAGTAGAGTTGTCATGAGACAACCCTAGTTTGGCAGCTAATTCGACCATCATGTGATTGTGAAAATGTGATCCATGATCTGTGACTATAGCTTGTGGGACGTCGAATCTGGCGACTACATGATTGAAAAAGAAGAGGGCAGTTGTTTCACTAGTATTATCTAATGTAGGCATCGCCTCGGCCCATTTGGTAAAATACTCAACTGCGACTATGATATATCCATGCCCCCCGGTCGAGGTGGGGTTACATGTCATGAAATCGATGCCCCATTTGGCGAATGGCCCTACAACAACTATTGGCTGCAGAGGTGTGGGTGGTCTTCTGGTTTTACTATCGAACATTTGACAAGCATGGAAACTTCTGACTACAGTTATGCAATCTTTGAACATTGTTGGCCAGAAGTATCCTGCTCGTAAAAATTTTTGCGCTGTAGCATAACCGGATTGATGCCCCCCACACGCGCCTGAATGACAATCATTCAGGACTTTTTCGACTTCCTCATGGGTGACGCACCTTCTCAGAACTGTATCAATACCACGACGGTAAAGTGTATCACCGACGATCATGTAGTCTTTTGCTTGGTATCGAATACGTTTTTGTTCGGAGCGAGAGGTATTTGGCCTATATTTTTGGGTTTGGAGATAAATGATGATATCCCCATACCACAAATTGCTTGAAGATATCAGAAACAAATTTTCGTCCACGATCGTTTCCTCAGATGTTTCATCATTGGACGACGATGGGAGATCGCATAATAATTCTGCGAAAACCAGAGCTTTCTTTGACTTGGATTTTACAAATTCCAGATCAAACTCTTGTAGAATTGCTATCCATTTTGAATATTTGTCCCCCAGCAACTGTCGCGACAATATGTAAGTCATGGGGTTGTAATCTGACAGAATGGTAGTTTTTCGAAAGAGGATATAGTGTCGAAATCTCTGTATCGCTTGAACAGCTGTGAGCGCTAGCTTTTCAACATAAGAATATTTGCTTTCTGTATCATTTAAGTTCTTACTTAAATAATATATAGGATGTTCAATTCCGTTGTCTTCTTGAACTAAAACCATTGCGATGGTTTTATCCGCTACAACTAGATACAGGTTAAAGTCTTTTTGATAATCAGGAGCGTACATTAATGATGCTTTCATTAGGGATTCTTTTAAATCATCAAAGGAAGCTTGCGCAACCTGATCCCAGACAAAGGGTACTTCCTTTTTCAAAAGACGCGTATAACCTTTAGCAAGTTCGGCGTAATTTGGAATGAACCTCCTCAAAAAGTTTGCTTTCCCTTGGAGTTTCTGAATCTGAAGCAAATTCGAAGGTGGAGGCAAATTTATGATTGCCTGAACCTTACATGGGTCGAGACGAATCCCGTCTTTCGAGACTACAAAGCCAAGTAAACGACCAGAACTGACACAAAATACACATTTGTGTGGATTGAGTCGTATCTTGTAGTGTCGGAAACGTAGAAATATTGCTCTTAAATGCTGCGGATGATCAGTCCACTTTCGCGAATGAGCCGGAAGGTCGTCAAGGTATGGTTGAACGATGTTTTTGATGTCATGGAAGGCATAATTCATTGCCCTCTGAAATGTTGCCCCTGCGTTCTTTAAACCAAAGGGTAATTTTCGATACGCAAATGTGCCCCACAGACAAATAAATGTAGTCTTTGACTGGTCCGGTGGGCGGATATTTATTTTATTATACCCGGAGAATCCATCCATAAATGAAAAGATTTCACATCTGACGCATTCATCAATTATCTGGTCGATGAAGGGCGTAGGGTAGTTGTCTTTTGGACAAGCTTGATTTACATCCCTATAATCGACACACACTCTAATTGTTCCTTGTTTTTTCATAACAGGGACAATATTCGATACCCAATTAGTTAGAGGAACCGGGTAAATGAAACCAACGTGGAGAAGTTTTTCAACTTCTGCCTTGATGGCAACAACTTTCTTGGGGTGCACCCGCCGTAGCCGTTGTCGTACAGGTTTGACATCTGGATGCATCTTGATTTCGTGTTCAACGATACTCGAGTCAATGCTTGGCATTTCATTATATGACCACTTAAAGACATCTCTGAATTCGCGAAAAAGAGCGTTATATATTTCCAGTTCTGAAGGAGAACAACATTTGCCAACATAAATATTCTCTACAACATCTGTTTTGGTCGAGATATTTATGGCGATAGTCTCTTCAATGTTGGAAAAGTTTCGCTCTGAATCCACCGTGTTTACAGTATTTGATAGAAAATAAAAAACTGAAGGATGGTAAAGGTCATCAGGAGTATTTTCTTCACAATCCGGAAGAAGGGAACGATGGTGGTAATCATCCCATGATGCCCCTTCAATTACCATTGATTGAACAATTCCTTCATCGGTGACATGCACTCGTGACCAAGGATCTGAAGGGGTGCCATATTCCTTAGACCTATCTATCCAAACACTTGATGAGCGTTGATTTGGGTTTGCCTCCCATGCTAGGAACATTGATTGCTACAATATTTTTGTTGGGCTTGGAGGCAATACCTTCCCATGATCCATGTCGATATCGTTTTCTGAGATCTTTTTTGAAGATATCATATTGCAGGTCCCTACTTTTGCAAAATTGATTGGAGGTGGAAGGGAAAAAGTTCCCATTAATATAGGGTCTTTTAGTAGGCCTACTCTGATATTTTGAAGCGAATGGGGGCTTCCATGGATCATTGGAATGCTTCTCGTAACTTGAGAACCATTTGGGAGGAATTTTTGTTGATCGACGATTGTAATCCCTCCTTGAAAGGGAAATGCAATCTTTCTAAAATAGGTCGACACAACAGTAGCCATAGCATATATCCATGGTCTTCCCAGTAGGATGTTGTAATCGAGATTTCTGTCGATTACCTCAACATCTATTTCTATTTTTTTCCCTCCTAGTTCAACCTTCAAGTTACTGAGAATACCATATGGGGTATATGTTCATCCTTCAAATGCTTTTAATGTCATCGAAGATCGCGACAAGGTTGGAGATCCTAAAGTTTTCCAGCAACTCATCGACATAATACATGTAGATGTCCCCTCATCAATAATCGTTCGATGAACAGTTTTGTTGAGGGCTTTCACTTGAACGAGGAAAGCTAGTTGAGCTGGTAACTGAGGATCGTATCCTTTATGATCAAAGGATACAAGATTGGAATCCTTTGGGTCTATCCCACCGATGGCTGATAATAAAGCTTGCTTTTGGGATGGGCAATTTTGTAGTACCTCAAGAGTCGACATAGAGGATGGTGATTGGGCCAAATCTTCCACTATATTATAATGTTGTGCCGCTCTAGCGCGAGGATTAAACGTCGACTTGTGTACTACTCCCTTTGGCGGTTTTATTGTCAACTCGGGAATGATGGGTGGCGCAACTTCTGTCGAAGTCGTTGTCAAACTACTAGGTTGATCTTTATCCTTGTTGTTCGACAGCTGTGGATTGCCATAATCTTTGTTCCTTGTTGATATCAAAGCATCATTTTGCTGTTTGGAAACCGACAACATCAGTACTTGACATGGGGAAGCATTTTCACTGTCAACCAGATTTGTTCCTGGATTTGGAAACGGATTAGTCAATACTGCCGAGGTTTTTGAATTATTGAAGAATTTTTTAAGCTCAACTCTATGTGGACAATCTGCGGTCCAATGATCCTCATCGCATATAAAGCATGGATTTCTTGATTTCCTATTTCTAGGAGGGTTTGCAGAAGATTTTTCAGGTGATGATTCTTCTTGTTTCTTCTTCTTCCCTTTGCCTTTCTTCTTGCCCCCTGGTTGCTTGGTTTCTTTGCCTTTATCTGTCGATACGACATTTACTTCCGAGGCAAGAAGTTCCTCTTTTGCATTTTGACTGGAAATCTTACGGGCCTTTTTAGATGTGGCCTTTGTCGATTTCGTGTCTGTTGTGCCAATCACGCCATCGCTGGCATGAGAGTCATTGTTTGATTTAGGATGAGGAGGGACTGAGAATTCCGGTCTAGGAGCGTCAGGTATTTTATCGTAGAGCATGCCAAACTGAGTGTAAATCAAGTCCAAATATTGTGCACGAGCTATAACCTGCTCTTCGGTGAGGACTCCCCCTTTTGCCACATCTTCCGTGATGGAAGGCAATAATGACTTAATAAACCATTCAGCTAAAAGCTGGTCGGGAACATACGTTTTCACCATTCTACGATGACGTTGCCACTCATGTATATGATCAGATATGTGAGTGGCCGTTGTTTGTTTGAAATTGGTAAGAAGTTCCGTTCCCGTTTCATACCTTATCGGTAACTGAAAATGGGTTAAAAAGGTTGTGGCTAGGGTACTGAAGTTGGCAAATGAAGCTCTAGGCAATTCGATATACCATTTTGCTGTCGGACCAGTTAACGTCCACTGAAAAAGGCGAAGCCTAATTGAATCATCGTTTAGGGTGTTTGATGAACACCACAAATGAAAGGTCATCACATGCTTCGACGGATCTTCACCTGGATTCCCATTAAATTTAGGAATATCTGATGGAAGTTTATGCGGAATTGTTGGCCACCAAGGGGCGTAAGCAATTGGATCGTTTGTTAACCGATTTAAATCAGGTAACTCTAAAGTCGCCACGAAGGGTAACTGTTGATTCAAGTTAGGTGAAGCATACCCAGGATAAGATGGGATTGCCTGAGCAGTTGGTCTTTGCATACCAGCATAATGCATTTGATGCTGGTAACTCTGGTAAGGTTGGTGGGCATGACCATTGTAGAATGGTTGGTTTTGACCGTTTTGAATATACGGTTGCCCACTATTTGCAAAAATTTGTTGCTCAAAACCTTGGTATACTTGTTGGAACTGTAGTTGTTGGTATTGCACTAGCCATGGTTGTGACGCCATGTGCTGTTGCCCGATACTAACTGTTTGACCAATATGAGGGGTGATTGTACCCGTTTGAACCTGTGTCACTCCACCAGTAGGCGATTGTGGTCGAGTTGTAGGGTCAAGAGGCTGTTGCATTACAACCTGAGAAACTTGAGGTTGGCATACAACAGGTAGCGCTTGAACTTGCGACACCGTCACAATAGCTGGCGTAGTTGGTATATTTGACATAGGTAAGCATTGTTGCATCGAATATACAACTCTTGGTTGTTGAGGTAGTATCAGTACCCAACCGCTTGACGTAATTCCAGCATAACCCGAATTTTGTTGTGAACTCCCGTATGGCTGTCCTCCCGGAGGGGACAATGAAAGGGTATACTGCCCCCCATACGGCGGTAATCTGGTACTTAAGGGAATGGTTTTCCCTTGAGGGCCGGACTGCCCAAATTGACCTCCAAATGGATCAATTTGTTGAGACTCAACATAAGAGTTTCCGGATATTATTCCGGATGAACAAACAGGAACAGACCATACCGTCGAAATAGCCCCTGAGTGGGCTCCTTCTAGCGATTGAGAACTAGTTGGGACAGATGGTATACCGACGAACATTGTTGGAGTGATAACAGGATGTTCTGCCGTCGCTGTGTCAAACGACACAGTCCTAGATGTTGACAGTTGTTCAGACATTTCTAGTCTATCCAAAAGATTACCTAGCGATTCTACAGGAGCTTCTGCTGGCAGTAGACTAATTTCTTATGAATAAGGATACAGAATGATCCCGACTCCAAATTGCGATGGAGTACTAGATGAAGGATCCTCCACAATCTCTTCTATAGCAATCAAAACAGGTGGAAGGGGTAGACCGTCAGGTCTGTAGAATATTTTTGGTGCCGAAGAAGGTATGGAATCTGCAACGACAGATGTTTGGGGAACAACACTCTCCGAACCGGTTGTAGATGGAACTAGTTCAGTGATACAAGTGTTTACCCTCAGACTAGGATTAGTACTACTGTCCTTCGGTGGCTGTTGAACTTCTTCTGTAAAGGCAGGGATACCAGAAATGTTTGGAGTAACCAGAGTCTCTGATGTTGTTGGAACACTTGTTCTAACTTTACCAGGAGATTTAGAACCGGTTAAACGAGTTCGCTTTGTCCGTAATAGCTTCGATTCCGGAGACAAAGACGGTTGACTAGTAAGCCTCTGCGAACGACGGGGTTTCAATTGACTTTCTTCCACGATTGCGGATTACTCGATCAACTAAAAATAAAGGGGAAGTATGTTTCTAAATTAGATGAATTTTAGACGCTTTGTCACAACTTGTTTTTTCAATTTTTAAGGGTCGAGAAAAAACAAAAGATGACTCTAGTCACCTTCGATTTTTAATGAGCCTGAAGTGACAAGTGCTCAGATGGACCTTTTCCATTAAGGAGTCTGAAAAGGAACGAAAGGGACTGCTCTGGAAATCTAGGTAGAGGGATTACCAAACCAATCGCAAAACTGCAGAATACTTTTTACGGTACAACAGTCAATCTTCTCGAATGTTGTGTTTAGTGCATTGCGATCGATAGGGTGGCAGACACGGCTTCCTATGGATAAAGGACTAAGCCTATTGTGGTCTCCCAAAATATACTCGACGGTACGTGGGAGCACAAGTCCATACTGGCACTTATCGTCTCAAAGTGGAGTAATCACCCAACCATCAGTGAGAACAATAGTTACCAGGCTTTACGCACCGGAATACGTCTCTAGCCTAGACTTCTAGATGTTGTGCGTTAGGTTCCAAAGCGTTGTTAGATTCATTAAATTTATTTTATAGTTGATCTTGCTTAGGAAATTTTCCTTTCAGGTTCACCGCGAGATGTAGATGTATAATTCCTAAAATGAAATCTAAGATGATAAACAGTCTTTTATCTTCTTTGTGCAATGAAAATCCTAGCTACTAAGGAAAGAGAGACAGTATTCTTTCACAAAGAGCAAAGAGCACACTCTAAATGCACTGTCCTAAATCAAACCAATCAAACAGTCTAAATGCAAATGCACATGCATGTATTTGTTTTCAGCTTTCTTAGTATGTGAATGGTAAAAAGAAAGCTAATGCACAAATCTGAATTACTTTTCAAGCGACAATTATTAACAAGTTTCTTTTCAAAATAAAAAATGGAGACAATCACAACATTTTACGATTTGGAAATGAATACTTGCTTTTGACACTAGAAAAACTACAAATTCAGACCAAATACAATAGTAACAGGATAATCGACTATCAATAGCAACCAAACTCTTTCCTATGACTGAAAACGACACTTGCGACACTTTCAAATCAAAGGACGACAATACGATTACGTTACTTTTTGCAAAGGAGAACTGAAAATGACTCAACAAATACACAAAAACATTTACAGTTCTTTTGCACAAAGGAGGCGGAATAACAGCAAGGAAAAGGGGTTTCAAACAGAGATATACTGATTACAGGCAGCAAAATTCATGAATAGAACTGAAAAGAATGAATCACAGAAACCAAAACTGAAAAATGCCTAGTCTGATAAGCGCACCTGTAACACAGGGAATTTGAAATGCAGCGCACCTACTACACTCGGGAAGTGCGCTGAATTTCAGATTCACAGAACAGTACCTGCGCTGGGCCAGAGACGAGACTTTGCTTGGGTTCCGGGTCACAGTTTGTAGTTCAGTTCATGGGTTTTGGCCGAGCAAATGGTAATCAATAATGCAACAATCAGGGGTAGATCTAAGGAGGTTCTAAGAGCTACCACGAGGGCAATTAAAGAGTTTTTCAATCAGTTGTTTAAGTCATAAACAAATCCCGGAGATTGACTGAAGCGGCATTTATCTACTTTGTATTTGCATAGCAAATGCAGTTCGAAAGCTACCTGGCTCGACTTCAGGCTCTGTCTGTAAGTTTATAAAATAGACAACAAGGAAGATAAACAAACAAACTAATTCGTCCCCAGCGGAGTCGCCATTTTGTTACAGGGAAAAGTGTCTACACAAATTTGCTTATCCCACTAAGGTGTGGTAGCTACCTTAGAAACAAACAAAGTAAAGCTACTTTTGTTTTTCCTTTACGAAATATAGATGGGAGAAGAACAAAGAAGACCAACCTCTGTCTTGCGCTAATCTCCTAGTTCGATTCCTCTCTCTCTTGATAGCCTTTCGCTACTTGCTCCCTTGTACGCCCAGTTTCAAAGAGTACCTGTAGGATCATAGTAGCATGACACTATACAAGAACATAGATTTATAACCATAAACAATCTAGGATCAGATGTAATTTGACCATACAAATGTATAAAACATAAATGACACAAGAGTATGGAGGAAAACTTGAATAACTTTTATTGATAAACAAGAAAAAGCCAAGGGAGTTACAACCAATTGTTCTGACCCAGCATCATCCTCTCAGCAAGTAAGCCCTTCCTCACCTCATACAAAGCTTAGATCACCCAACACTTATGATGTTGTCTCAAGAAACCAACAACAATTCCTTACAATATGCAAAATTCCAGCCTCTGGATCTCTGAGATGAGGGATCCATATATAGATATCTGTAAGGGAGATGAGTCAGCTTGTGATTTGATTAGTGTCTTCCCTCTGAGAGTTCTTGCTTCCACGTGGAGATTGATGATCTCTTACTCATCCTTGGTCAAATTCAGAGAGGCAAGTGTCACAGGAGAAGTTTCTGGAAGATTCCATGCCTCTCCACCTCGCGGAATGACACTGCCATTTGTCACTTCTCGCCCATCGCACCCCATAGAAGGGCTTTTTGAAATGCAACACACCCACACAGTGTATTTAGGTGAGATGCAACACACTTTGCCTATGGAGCAGCTGAAATGATCCTGTTTTGACCAGTTTTGAGCAGTTTTTCATGGAGAACTTCTGGGAGAAGCTGTAATCAGTTGACCTTGTTCCTTTAGGGGTTAGAACAACACTTTTAGGGACTTAGGAGCCCTTGGTTTATGGACATTTCATGCTTGGGGTTGCAGTGCCCAAAAATGCCTATAACAGATATGATGGCCTGATTGCCATTATCTTAATGATTTGCCTCAACTCTTGCTTATCAGCACAGGAGAGTGGTCCGCTTTGTCTTCGAGAAGTGAGGTTTGCATGCCTAGTGATTGCTAGTGTCACTTGGTTCAATGGTTCTTTATATGTAGAGGGAAAGGGTGGGAATGAGTCCCAAGTCAGTTTGGAGGAAGCCCCAACTCTGCTAGGAACACACAACACAACAAGACATGCATAACTTCTGGAAGAACAATCCACACGGATGCGACAGTCACAACACACAAGGGAAGGTAACACGTACAACACTCAGCGGATGAGTCCGCGCGATTGCAAGGATTGTTATAACAAATTTTATGTGAAAGGTCTGTCTCATGTCCGGGGAGGTAACCAACATGGGTTGAGACATCGTTAACAACATATACAACACATGTTCATTAACATATATGTATTACAACAAGTGAATGAGCTCAAGTGTTAAACACAGGTTAAAGCAACATGTATTACAAGTGTTCAAGATTAGTCTTGCAATAATTACAATACATGTGTGAAAATGTGTTGGCCTGTTAGCAAGCTTCTGAATTAAGTGAAAGTTCCAAGACACATCATTACACCGTACATCACTAACCCCATGGGTGGGGCATTGAAGCCACCACTTACTCCTCAAACAAAATATTACAGACTCTCAAGGCTATGTGGGAGGAGTTGAGGTGAAAAGTCCTTTGCATGTACAAATGAGGGGGTATTTATAGCCAAGGGTGAAACTGACCCTTGTGGATGTTCGACTACCCTCATGACTGTTTGAATTCCATGAATTTTTTACTCTTCATACAACAAGTGGATCTCTTGGACTTCCATGTTACATTACAATGAATGACAGTATGGCCCACAATAGAGATCTGGACAACTCGACTCATGACAAGACTCGACATGACAGTGTTGGTACATTCGTGATGCTGCTAGTGTGCATGTCAAGCTCCAGTGTTGCTGGTGATGGATGTCCTCATGGTGTGTCACATCTTCACCTCTACATGGCAACATGCACGGAGTCTTCGATGGTCGTTGGGCCGCTTGATGTTGCATTCACACATTTCTCCTTGCTTGTATGTTGGTAAGATTGATAGGTTGGTTTGTTCGTAAAATATGCATGTTTTCTCATTCATCCGTCCGCGAACACATCTTTGCATGGTCATCTATTCATGAGAACATCTCTTTTCATGCATCATTTGTTTGTTCATTGGTGAACATGTCCTTCTGCATGTGCTCCCTTTGTTCATCCCATCTGTCATCGCGCCATGTTTGTTTGTGTACCTGTATCTATAGTCACTCATGGCGAGACGACATTAAACCCACAAACCTCCTAGTCTACCATGATGCATGATCATTTCGGATGGAGGTGACTGGAAGAGGAGACAGGGTTGCAAGGCGGGATGCAGGCTCCAGGCACTGCTGATGAAAAACTGCGTAGCAATCACTGGGTGATGGAGATGGGCAATCTGGATCGACAGTGACTTCCTGCGGGGTTTGGCTGAGCTGGAGGAAAAAACTACGCAGACTTTGGGAGGAACAGTCCGGGTTGCGAGAAGGTTGGACAAGAAACATCTGTGGAATTTTCGGAATAATTGGGCAGCGGGAGCTTGGCAGCAAAAACTGCACAATTCCTTAAGGGAACTGGGAGTCAGATGCTAGGTCACTGATAGCAAAAACTGCGCAATTCCTGAGGGGAACTGGCAGTCAGCTGCTGGGAGCTTGGCAGCGAAAATTGCGCAATATCTAGAGGGAACTAATAGTCAACTGCCGGGAGTTGTTGGCAAGAAAAAATGTGCTGATACTGGGAGGCTAGCCTGTTGGTCACCTCTTCGTAGTTTCTGAATTGAGCAGACTGTTGGGTAGTAGAGTACTTGCTCATGAAAACTGTGCAATTTTTTGGGTGAGCAGTCAGTCGACTATTGGGAGGGCTCGATGGAAAAAATACGCAATTTTTTTGGGGAGTTAGTCCCAGGGTGGCTGTCGGGTCAAACTCTTTGGTTGACCAACACGAAGGTTGATTGATTTGCTTGCGAGCAACACAACTTTAAATGGTTTGCTTGGTGCTTCTACGTTGTTCTGGGTGACAGTCGATCAAGTCAATGGTGGGGTGATGGTCCAGATGTCAGAGGGGAATCTGGTCATCAGAACTTCAGCAAAGTGATTAAGTGTGTGAACGAGCGAAAGATGCATATGTGATCTTGCAAACACACACTTACATGACTAGACGACGAGACGACTCAAACCATCCAGACACACATGCTCAACATGACTGACTGATGGTGTAAGCGACAAGTGTGACACTTGTGATTGATCGTTGGTCGACTGTGACGATGCTTGCGCGACAATGTATGTGACTCCGTGTGTGAGTGCGACATATGTTTACATAGAGAACACAACAAGTACACACAAAGCAAAGACTTTGAGTATGACCAGAACATGGTCGCAAGCATGACATTGACATCAACATGCAAAAGCTTGGGTGAAATGATCAAGCAAGGTAGGTGTGAAGACTAACACGAGCTCATGGAGTGAACCCGAGTGTGTGCAGTCATCAAGTGAAACTCTCAAAGGAGGCTCTAAAATTGGGTGCAGGCCAAAATTTTGGAGGGTGGTTGTAGCCGCTACAACAGGTTGTTGATATATGTTTCACTATAACTGGTGAGCCTTTAGGTATCTCAGGACTTGTTAGTGGACCTGCAATAGTACTTGCAATCACTTTCAAGTATTTATCAACACCCTCATCTTCATCATAATCATCTTATATCTCTATTGTTTTGAGATTCTTAGAGTTGGATTCTCTTTCTTGATCTATTTCTATGTCATCAGTCTTGTTTCTCTTGGTACCATATAGTTGAGAAGATTGTGAGTAGGTTGGGAGGAGTAATTTCAATTCTTAAAAAGTCATTTTGTTTGTTGCTTGTTTAAGGAGTGGCCTTCGCCGATGTTATATGTATATCTTTTTCTTTGTCTTTCCTTTGATTGTAGATTATGTCCAGAGGATCACACAGCCATTCTGCTCCCTGGGCAAAATGCAGTTCATTCAACATCATCTGTACTTTCTCTTGAGCCTTTCTAGATCTGGTTACGAATGGTGAATCTTCTTGTGGAAGGTGAAATGTTACTTCCTACTTCCTTGATGCAAAGTGTAACCAATCATTGATAAAAATTTGTCTAATAAACTCTAGTGCAAATAACTTGGGGTTAAGAAAACTTGGTAGTAAGTATGGCCTATTTTTGAAACCCTAAACCTTGATTATAGTGCAGTCTTCTAGGAGGTATTAGTCTCCTAATTTCCATATTTAATTAATTTCTTTCGTTTATGGGATGACCCTAGGTAAAGGTTGTTCATGTATAAACTAGTAAAACACAAACACAAAAGACTAGAGGTAGTATAAAATTCCCATGTAATATGTGGTTCTTCTCATAGAGGGTATACATTCAATAGTGGGTAGTATAATGTTGGAAGAATCCACTAGCCTTAAGACCAGGTGTCTCATGGAGTTATAATTTTGGTGCATGAAGAGGTAAATAATGTAGGAATAATATCTTAATGCAATGGTGGAATGAGAGTTTCTGAACTGATGATGGATAGTGTGATTGGACAAATCCCTCTTACAGACAAGAGCAATCTCCCTAGACTCAATGATCAAATATAGAACAAACAGGAAAATGAATATTATCTTTCTCTAGTAAAGTTTGAACATGAATCACTTGTTTAACAAAATAGGTCTTCAATTCAATCCTCTTCCTGCTTGATTTCCTGCTCCACTTCAATCTCTGAAGACTGGAACCCACAATAACAAAGACAGACAAAAGGATCAAAGCATACAATGGATGAATAAGTTCAAACAATCACCAATAAGAAGAACAAGGAGCTCTGATACAATGAATGCAAATAATAAACACATCATGTGAGAAAAACAAGGTATATTGTATTAACAAATAAGAGGGAGAGATTACAACCTAGGTGTTGAAAATGCAACAAGAAAATCCTGATTTAATTTTCCCTTGAATTAAATTAGGAGAAAAATTATAATTCCACATCGCAAGACAGCGTGTACAAGTTAACTAAGTAAAATTGGCTTATTTGGCTTAGTTAATTTAAGTTGAGGGTCTAACTTGAGTCAGTTAGAGTGTCTCCTACTTTATAGGAGTCGTGGTTGAGTTTATTTTGAGTTGTATTTAATTAATTCATTTTAACTGAGTTAAAGTCAGTTAAACTAGTTCAACTGATGGAGGAACTAGTAGGAGGTCTAACAGTGGGGTGCTTCTTCATGTGTTCAACCAGTTAACTAATAATTCAGTCATAAATAACTCATGCATGTCAGATCCAAGAGTTACCCAGTTGAGATTCGAGTTCAAGGGCAGTGTACTATTAGTTGTATAATTATCCAATTTTACAGATGGTGCATGCAGTCAGAGGAAGAGCCTAAGGGAACTCAACAATCCAATGGAGGAAAATTCCTATTAAATAGGGGCCTAATTCATCACTGAATAATGCAAGGAAGTAGGAGCTTGGAAGACTACGAAATTGGCAAGTATTGGCTAGAGTCACCCTAGGAAGCAGTGAGACAGATAAAGATAGTGCAGAGGTTGCTCGGGCTTGAGAAAAGCATTGTAATCTTCTCATATTTTTTTACTAATGCAATATAAAGATAACAAGGGTTCTTAGTTGTGGATTTCCCCAAGAAATCATTGTGTAATGTGTTGATTGAATTCTTTCTCTTATATGCTTCGTGATTTCTCGATCAACTAATTATTTCCATTTATGAGTAGAGTAGATTCAAGTCTTTTGTTTTAGTAAATTACATAAACAGTTTGAATCTATAAGGAATTTCTACATGGTATCTGTTACACAGTAATTTGTCACCATTGGTCACCGTCCCTGTTACCCCTGTTTCCGTACATTGGAGGACGTATTCCGGGACCTGTGAGCAGTGACATAACCTAAAAACACTTGCATTATGTTCCCCTGAGTATGTACTCCATGTTCCCTGAAGACACTTTCTGAAAAATATCCCTGAAAAGTGCCCTTTTTCCATTAGCGCGGGTCAACAATGTCTTACCCGCGCCAATAAATGAGATCCTCAAAAGAGGGTGCGACCATTGGCGCTCTGTCTTAGAACAACACTCGCGCCAACCAAATTTGGGAAAGATTTTTGACAAACGCGCGCCCGGATGTTTTTTTCCTTTTATTGTCATCAGTCTTTTTGGAATAAAGCTGGCTTTAAAGATGTCGAGACTCATCATCTATCCTCATCATCTATCCACAACAGCTTTTTGGGGATAATGTCAATCCACAATGAGTGTCTGGATGCATTGTATCTTCTTCCCTTCTCCATCTATAAAAGCCCATCCTCATGCACTTGACAAGCTAGTTCCGAAGTGCTGGAGTTCTTGAGTTCTGATGTATTGGTGCTAGTATTGATTATAATGATTTTATGCTGCCGGAAGTCTGAACCGTGTATCCACAAGAAAAGAGAGAGAGAAGGATCTATTACAAGACATATGTAGCTGCTTGCCCAGCCAGAGGAGAGATTCAACGTCAGAACATTGGTTGTAATTTTCTCTGTTTGTTCATTAATAAACGACTATTATTATGGTTCCAATCTTACTGTTCATGATGATGATGTTTGATTTATGTCCTTTCTGACTGATATATAGTTGTATATCGTGGATTTTATGCTTGTATTCGCTTCGTTCTTTGCATGTGCAGGTGTCCATACGCGGAGATCGCTAGGATTGTGACCTGCCGGAGCTGGAGAACGGAGATATCGACTCGTCTACGACAATAACGTTGGATTCCAGGTTGGTTCTTCTTATCCACTTTCGATTTACAACTAGGAACTTGCATAATAGCGTGATTGATTGTTGCTAGACCCATTTTGGGCTAGTGGGATCGCCTCTGTCCGCAGAGGGTATTTACCTCTCCAACAATTTGGCGACTCCACTGGGGAGGTAAATCCACAAAGTCGCGGTATAACTGTTACCTCAGTCACAACCCCTCCAACGGTATCTGTGGCTTCTTCAACTCCTATTTTTAGTCGACCTTCGGCCTCTTTATTCGGAGGTTTTGATCCTACATTGAATGTCCCTCCTGAAGGCCAATACGATCAGTATTTACCACCTCTTGGGTTTTTGACGGGTCAACCGAATGTTGAGGTTTCAGTTCCATTGTCAATTGATTGGAGTTCCACCATTTTTCATGGTGGTCAAGCTTCGTATGCACAGCCTGAAAAACCACCTCAGCAAAACCTACAAGGACGATCCTTTCAAGGAAATCCTTTCGCCTCTGGTGGCCCATTTTTCACCTCTCAACCTACTGGTAACCCAGGTCAACCTTCTATTCAACAAGCCCAACCTGGTATCCAGCACGGTTCTCCTACTGGACAAACTGGTCAATCATTTGTTAACCCAAATCAACCCAATGCCCAGTATGCTCACATATCTGGACAAGCTGCTCAACCACTTGGTCAGCCCACCGTCCAGTATACTCAACCTTCTGGAAAAGCTGCCCAACCTCTTGGTCAGTCCACTGTCCAGTATAATCAACCTTCTGGGCAAGCCGGTCAGCCTCAAACACAGTTAGGCCAACCAACTGCCCAGCCCACTCAGCCATCTGGTCTGTTAGGACAACCTTCCGCTGCTCAACAGCAACTTCAGTATCAGCAGGTAGGTCAACCTCAGTATCAGCAGGTAGGCCAACCTCAGTATCAACAAGGTTATCCTTCTGGCCAGATAGCCCAACCTACAGGACAGCCTACTGGCGCTGCTCAATCCGGTCCTTGGCCCCAAGCGGGACCCCAAAACCCATCTGGTCTTCAAATGCAGGCTGGAACTCAATCCCAAACATTTTATCAAACTCAGCCTGGTTCTCAAACTCAATTTGGAGTCCCACCACAGTATGGCTACCAGCAACCTCAAGGGCAACCTTTGTTCGCCCCATACCAAAATTACCAACAACTGCAAGAGAATCCTTTGCAGAATTATCAACAACCATATGGCGCATCTGCAGCATCGTTTGGTAATCCTTACATTGGGGGGCAAAACACAAATCCCTATGGCCAATACACTATGGGGCCAAATCCGTCCGGGCAAAGCCCATGGGGGCAACCACCACCTGGTTGGAACCCTGGTGCTCCGTCCTACCAGCAGCCCCAGATGTCTTTTAATCCTCAGTTACCATTCTTAGCGACTTTATAATTACCGGATGTGTCCAAACTGACCAATGATCCTATTCTTCATAATCCTTATTGGCCTCCGGTTCCAACCAAAATTCCTGGTGACTGTCCAAAATTCGATGGTAAAGCTAATGAAGATCCGCAAGCTCATGTCATGACTTATCACCTGTGGTGTTCATCCAATTCATGGCTTGATGATTCAATCCGGCTTCGCCTTTTTCAAAGGACTCTCACTGGCTCTGCCGCTAAGTGGTATATTGAGCTCAATCGCGGATCCTTTCAGGATTTCAACTCGTTGGCAATGGCATTCCTCACTCATTTTCAGTTGCCCATTCGATATGAAACGGGCACACACCTCCTCACATCCTTAAGACAGACAACGGCTACGCATATCTCTGATCACATCCATGAATGGAGACGGCGTAGACGTATGATTAAATTTTGGATTCCTGACCAGCTTCTTACGGATTGGTTTACGACTTCGTTCGTTCCTCCAATAGCTCGGGACATTGCTATGGGAGCATGTGTTACTGAAGAGCAAGCTATCGCGCGCGCTCAGTACCTTGACTTGGTTTATTCTTAGTCAGGTACATTGTATGATTATCTGCCTGATGCCCCGAGACCAGGAACATCCAAAGCCCCGCCAACACCCACCGTTGACGGTATTATTGGGTCTGTTAGTTCATCCTCCAAGAAAAATTCCGCGAACCCTGGGAAGCAGAAATCAAATGCTTCAATTGAAACCACTTCTCAGGTCATACCTACTTCTGATACTACTTCCGAGGCCAATGCCGTTCAGTCCACCACGGCAGACAAAGCCTCGAAAGCAAAAAAGAAAGGGAAAGCGAAAAATAAGCAAGATCAACCTAAACAGGAACCCCCCAAACCTCAACCCGAGGAGGGTGCCAAGCGCAAACCCAAGTACCCTTGTCTTATCTGTGATGAGGATCACTACACCAAAGACTGCCCTCGGCGGTCCGAAGTTAGTCGTTTGTTGAAAGGCACTCCCGGGGTCCCTGCGGTGCTTAAAGAACCCTTTCCCTCACAGCAAACTCAAATGGTGGCTGACCCCTCTCAACCTCCCTCTTCCTTCGGTTCCCAGGTGTTTATGGCTGGAACAATACCTATTAATATTAGTACTCGAACAAAGGATTATCCATCTGCCGGGAAAGAGCCTGAAGTCCCCTCCAGTGCTCCCCCGTTCAGTTCAGGCCCGCTCCATATTGAGAGACCTAGTACTGAAACGCCTCTTCGACCCCCTCCAAAAGGAGTACTCCGGAAATCTTCTTACAACCCAAATGCCTGTGCTGCACAGCACTACAATATCGTTGAGGACTTAGCCCAGACTCCATCGGCTATGTCCGCCCTAGAAGTTCTCCAGAGCTGCCCTTCTCAGAGGAAGTCCTTTCTATCCGCTATCGGCGGTATAGACCCGGCTGATTCGGATTTAATCACTTTTGATTTAGAACGCCATACACAGAGACTGCCTCCCCAAATCGCATTCCTCATACAGGTGATTATTGATAAGAAAACCATCCATCGTACAGTCATTGATGAAGGTGCTTCAACTTGCATCATGTCTGTTGCCTGTTGGAAAGCTATTGGATCTCCGACGCTGAGCCAGTCTCCTACGACCTTGGAAGCTTTTGATGGAAGAGCATCCCGTCCTTATGGTATACTCCAACGTTTACCAATCACTTTGGAAGGGAAGACGGTCGAGATGGAAGTTGAAGTTGTTGATGCCACTCTAACCTACAACCTCCTTCTCGGACGCAGCTGGATATACGCGATGCAAGCTGTCGCTTCATCTTTCTTTCGTATCATTCGTTTCCCTCATCAAGGGAAGATTGTTACTGTGGACCAGCTGTCATTCTTCGCTTCCTCTTCGGAAGGAACTATCCCTTTGGTGGAGCATACCTCCAAGTCGACTGAGAGTCTGGGTCATGGGCTTTTCAAAGATCCCGCCCTTATGGGCGTTTTTCCAGCCCCACCTCCTAACGTCGCTTCCGTCAATATGATTTCTACTGGTTCTGATCCATGGATCCTCCCTCCCATCGACCAAGTAGATTCTTGGGGCGACCAGATGCCGTTGAGTCCTGCCGAGCTCAACTACGTCGAGATTGTTGCTGCATCGGTTCCCTCTTCTGAACTTGCTCCTTCGAGCAAGGTTTTCCACTCGTTCGCTCTATCCTTAGGGCTTGTAGATGAGGCTTCTTCGGATCCTTTCAAAGAAACATTTTCTTCCGACGAAGCCATTATCGAGACTATGTCTCTCGAGGAACCCCCTTGGCATGATACTCACCATCGTTCCTCGTTTCTACCTGCCCCTCAGGATATGCCTACTTGTGTTGAGCGGTTTGCTCCTCGTTTCCCATTTCCAATCCTTCAAGCACCTATCCACGTTTATCAAGCGTCCTCTGAAGGAAATCTAGCAAGCATTACGCAAACCCAACCCATCGACATCTCTGTTAAACCAGGGATTGTCGAAAACATTCACATCGGAGTCACTTGTACTCCGGAGGAGATTCGACTTTATTCCAACCTTTTTCGTGAATTTCGTGATGTTTTTGCTTGGTCCTATGAAGAAATGCCCGACATTGATCCTAGCATAGTGGTGCATGAGATAATCACGTACCCAGGTGCTAAGCCTGTTCGTCAACGTTTACGTCCTGTACACCCCAGAAAGGCTGCAGCGATCAAGGCCGAAGTAGAGAAGCTTCTTAAAGCCGCTTTTATTTATCCTATCCCGCTCACAGATTGGGTTTCTAATATCGTACCTGTGACTAAAAAACAGGGTACAATTCGTGTTTGTGTCGATTATCGTGATATTAATCGAGCCTGTCCTAAAGATAATTTCCCCACACCATTCATCGATCAAATTATTGACGAGTGTGCGGGAAGCGAAATGTTTTATTTTATGGACGGTTTTTCTGGTTATAACCAGATCAATATTGCTCCCGCTGATCAACACAAGACCGCCTTCATCTGTCCATGGGGTACTTTTGCCTATAAGAAGCTACCTTTCGGTCTCAAAAATGTCGGTGCTACCTTCCAACGTGCAATGTCCTATGCTTTCCATGACATTCGACACATTGTACAGCCATACCTGGATGATCTTCCAGCTCATTCAGCTAAACGTCAGGACCACCCTTCTCACCTTTGCGAAATCTTTCTTAGCTGTCGACACTACCGAATCAGATTTAATCCTCATAAGTGTGTCTTCTGCGTAGAATCGGGTCGACTTCTAGGATTTGTCGTCTCCCGGGAGGGCATCCGATTGGATCCCCTCAAAGTCGAAGCTATAGTGAATCTTCCTCCACCTGCTACCTTACATCAATTGCAGAGCTTGCAAGGTAAAGCAAATTTTCTACGTCGTTTCGTTCCAAACTATGCCGAAGTGGCTAAAGGTTTCACACGATTACTCAAACGAGATGTCCCTTTTCAATGGGATACCATGGCTCAGGAATCTTTTGAGCGACTCAAGGGTCTCCTTGTTTCTGCTCCATTTCTTCGCCCTCCGAACTACCATCGTGACTACACCTTATATTTAGCTGTCGCTGACACCACTATCGGCATGGTTCTTGTTCAGACCGACGACGATGACACTGAGCATGTTATCTATTACCTCAGCCGTAATCTTTTAGATACAGAAACTTGATATGCTTATGTCGAGAAGTTGGCATTAGCCGTCGTTTGTGCGGTCCAACGTTTCCGTCACTATATTCTGTTGCGCACTACTACAGTGATTTCTGATTGCAACCCCATGACGTATATCTTGTCACGCCAGTTGCTGGGGGGCAAGTACTCAAAGTGGATTGTCATCCTCCAAGAGTTTGACTTTGAATTCACTACTGCCAAGTCCAAGAAATCCCTTGTCTTTGCTGAGTTAATTTGCTCTTTGCCATCTTCTTCCACGCCCTCTCATACAGAGGATCAAATTCCAGATGAGACTTTGTTTCTCATCAGCACCCTCGACCCCTGGTACGGTGATATCATTATATCATTTGCAAACGTCCTCCTTTCGCCCTGGCATTTCCAAAGACGCTCGGTGAAGGATTCGTCATCAGTCTCAACCATACCGTATCATTGGGGATACACTGTATCGCCTCGACGCCGACTCTGTTCTCCGCCGTTGTCTTACTCACGAGGAAGCAGAACGACTCTTGAATGACTGCCACTCTGGTGCTTGTGGTGGTCATATGTCCGGATATGCAACTTCCCAGAAAATCCTCTGTGTTGGCTACTTCTGGCCCTCTATTTTTAAGGATTGCATTCTTGCTGTCCGTTCCTGTCATGAGTGCCAGATATTCCAGCGGAAGATGCGAGCGCCTCCCGCTCCATTGCACCCTGTTGTCATCGTCGACCCTTTTGCAAAGTGGGGCATTGATTATGTGACCTGTAACCCTCGCTCGGTCGGGGGGCATGGGTTTATTATCGTTGCCGTCGATTATTTTACTAAATGGGCCGAGGCGATGCCTACACTGACTAAAGACGGTCACACAGTGGCGCAATTTCTATTTAACCATGTTATTTCACGTTTCGGCGTCCCTCAAGCCATTGTTACTGATCACGGGAAGCATTTCCGTAATCATATGATGACAGAACTAACAACCCAGCTAGGCTTAAAGCACGATAGTTCTACTCCATACTACCCTCAGTCCAATGGCCAGGTTGAAGCGATCAATAAGATTTTGGTTACAATGCTTCAGCGTACCGTTGGCATGCATAAGTCTAACTGGAATTTGATGTTGTTCCCTGCCTTGTGGGCTTACCGAACCTCCGTGAAGGATGCCACTGGTTTCACTCCATTCCAACTAGTCTATGGACTAGAGGCTACCCTTCCAATCGAGTGTGAAATCCCTTCGTTAAAATTGGCTGTCGAGCTACTTCCCAACACTACCCCATTAGAAGAACGCCTTCTTTATCTGGAACGGCTAGATGAGACCCGTCGCCTAGCCTCTTTGGTCATCGAAACACAGAAGAAGCGAGTCAAGACTCACTTCGACCAGACTGTGCATCCACGTTCTTTTGTTGAGGGAGACTTAGTTCTGCTATACGATCAGGAAAACGATAAGCTAGGAGCAGGAAAGCTCGAGTCTATGTGGCTAGGTCCTTACATTGTCAAGAAAGTTTTGCAAAAAGGGGCCTATGAGCTAATTGACTATGAAGGGAACCCTCTCGCACGGCCCCGAAATGGGTTGTATTTGAAAAAGTACTATGCGTGATGCTGGTACACTTCATTTTGTACATACATGTACTTTAGCTAGTGTGTTATGTGTGTGTGTGTCAGTCTTAATAGGCGTGATTGCCGCTTATTGTGTCTTTCGCTTCTTGTGCAGATGTCGAGTACACCTTATGTTGGTTTCGCTGATGGTGCCTGCCGCAGTACTCGTAACTTGTCCTCTGCGGCGTGGGTGATCTATGATCCTCATGGCGAGCTGATAGATCTTCAAGGTGTGTGTTTGGGTCGTACCACTAATAATGTCACCGAATATTGTGCTGTAATCGAGCTGCTTGCTGAAGCAATTAATCTCGACATTCAGGCATTGGTAGTAAACCTAAACTCTCAACTTGTCGTCCACTAGCTCAACGGGCGTTATTCCGTCAGAGACCATCATATTCTAAGGTTGTATTTACGTGTGAGGTTGTTAGAAAGGAATTTTGATTTCATTACATATCAGCATATTCCACGACAATTAAACACATTATCTGATGCATTGGCTAATCATGTATTAGATAGACATTTGCGTAATTTGTAAATAAACCATTATACAAGCAAGCACATGAAAACACAATAATAAACCATAGGCATATGTATATATATACGTGTGTGTCATAATGTTTGCGCTCCGCGCATTACATAATCAAAAAATAATACATGTCCAAAACTCATACAGCCGTTGACAACATGTCTCTCAAAAACGTGCAAAAATGAAACCTAGGCGTCTAATCACGGTGATGCTCATGATAGCATGACACCACTCGCACCAAACGTCTCAACAGACGATGGACATGAGTAGATACTCCCACCGTGTGCCTCTGATACGCTCTGGGCACGTCTGCCAATCTGCCATAATCTGGAATTCCTCGAGTAAGTGCCTCCAGGTTCTGTACTAGATCGTCGTCCGCATCACCCCCTACCTGAGGGTCGGCTGCGGGCTGTACCCTCCGTACATTGTGAGGCAAGTCAGCTGGCCGCTCTGCACCAACATCTGCATACATATATATATCTGTTGTCAGAGACTGGCATGTATTACAAAAAAAAAATTAAATACATAAAAACATCAAAAACACAAAGAGTTCTTACCTAGCTCCTCGTCCCAGTCTACTCCCGCAGGCAGTGGGAGATCTGGATCTCCAGTAAAATCCGTGCCTGCATAGGGCCAGTCCTCTATGACGATCATCTGGTGACGGAGCCAAATGAAGAACTCGGACCTCCAGGCCATCTGCTGGCCCCCTC
The DNA here is from genome assembly GCA_031772625.1 of Pinus tabuliformis. NCBI lineage: Eukaryota > Viridiplantae > Streptophyta > Pinopsida > Pinales > Pinaceae > Pinus > Pinus tabuliformis. Next base: position 1,305,928,052 of record CM062818.1, read on the forward strand.
CTCCTCTGGGCATGAGTGTTGCCCATCGAGCCAACCTCGGCTCCCGTGGCACTGGATCTGCCACCATACCACTCTGAATCTGAAATATCGGCAGTCGCTCCAGGAAGAAAGATACAATGATAGATCCGTATCCGAACTGTTTGTTGCCACGCTTACATTTCGTAAGCTGCCTCTTGATGTTTGTGGTCACAGCTGTGGCCCAATCAAACAAAGTAGGATTCAGACACTTGGTTGCCAGCAGCAAATGATTCTTGCTGGCCTCATGAGGTGCCTGTACCCCAGCCGTTCGTGTAATGGTGAAGAATATCACCCGCAGCACCAAATCAGGAACTGTGATAATTTCAACTTTGGCACTGCTTGTTCCAAACCGTGCCCCAGGACAAACTCGTTCCATCACCTCTCCCATCTTCTCACCGGAAGGCCTACTACCAGTCAAGATGGGCCGTGCACCTCGCCGTGATAGACCAGTGATAAAGTAGACATCGGAAACATCTAACTCCAATGTCTGATCCTTCAGGCGGAATACCTGATCCTCCGTATCCCAGGCATCCACGATGAATCGCAGTAACTCAGGTTGTGCACGTAAGTACGAGGTAAGGAAGAATTTCTTCAAGCCACAGTCTCTCAGAGCATCCATGCATGCATCATCCTCTAATGCCATGGCATCTATGGCATCATGCTCTCTTTCTCTCCATTCCACAGCCATTCTGACCAAACCCTGCAACCAAAAAGTCGAAAATGTCATCATTAGATCAATGGTGAAGACAAAAACCAGGGAAAATTGCAAATTCAACGGTCAAAACTATGTGCAAAATTGGTTGGCGCGACTGTTTTAAAAACAGTCGCGACAATGTCGCGCCCCTTTTAGGAAAACAATCCCATTGGCGCGAACCCGTGCGGGAAACTCGCGCCAATGGGCGCAACCCTAGTTTTTGCAAGCCCCTTTGCAGTGGATCATTCTGTGGATAAAAAGCTGAAAAAATGGAATAAAAATAAAGCTAAGGATGAGGCCTCTTACCTGCTTCAGACGGCGGCTCGAATGATCTCCTGGATTGATCGCAATCAGCAGTTGAAATTTGCACCCAAAACCCTCCAATGGTAAACTCACAAGGTAAAAAGTGAAAAGTAAATTTATTTTTTACCATTTCACTATTTATAACATTTTTTGACCTATAAATACATTAGAAATGATATTTTTTGAGTATTTTTGGAATATTTTTATGTCAAAGTGGGTTTTACGCAGTTTTGTATGATGACAGGGGTTGGTGCAACTCAAAGCAATGAAACAAGCTCCTTTTTAGAGTTATCTTTCAGCTCTTTTCTGACTCGCTAAACATGAAAAGATTGCCGAGTTACTCCTCTTGACTCGTTAAAACGTTAATAAGGGGCGGTCGTTTTAAGTTCTTTTTGTCGACCATTAAATCATAAAAAGATTACCGGGTTTTTGTCGTTTCAAACTCGTAAATGGTTATGAAACGACGTGGTTTTGATCTTTTTTTTACTTTTTCATATTAAAATCTCTACTTATGAAAAGTACTCCTCAATCGTAATGGTCGGGCAGTTCTTTCGAGCATTGTTTTATACTTTTTCGGGCTCGAGAGACACAACTTTACGAAAAAGGACACCCTGGAGTTTCCTTTTCCGCTGTCTTTTCAAACTCTCTAAACATGAAAAGACGCCGAGTTCTTCCTTTGTCAGACTCGTTAAACCCTGATGACATCGGATTTTGTCAAAATGACGCACCAAAAGCATATGCTATCCCCATCAAGCTTGTTAAAAATAATTGGGGTACTCGCCAAAAATGGTGGGGGAAAAAGAAATTTTTTTGGAACCATAACTATTGTCGTGTCGGCAGTATGTCGCTCTTGAACATGGCACTTCTCTGCTTTCGTGTCTAGGTGGGGATATCTCATCTCATTTTTCACTTGCCTACGTGGGTTTGGGTAATCCTATTTGACCTCTCATCTGCTCATTGCCTCGTCGCCATGACCTCTTATCCATTGATGTCAAATACTGCCAACTCCACTGTCGTGCCGCCGATATGTTCAAGAGAAGTTGACCTTTGCAGAAAAACAACCTCTGATAGCTCATATAATCCTGATTCATAACATTATCTCTCTGTCTCGTGTCGATGATGTTGGAAACATTATGGCCCACCTTCGATCAAGGTCACTTCCTGTCGACTTCAGCTCACTATCCAGGAAGTTGATGTAGAGACTCCCTACCGGTGCCTTGGAGCCTGCATGCCTTAATGGCAGGTTCTTCGTGTTCGACGCGTGGTTTTCATCATTGGCCTCCGATCGAATGATTCTACGGGTGTTCGACATCAGATCACTAATTCACACGCCGTAGATTGTACCTATAGTACCTTGAGGGCCATTGTCATTATTGGTGGTACCTCTCGCGTCTGTTAACAGTTTCCATTATTGACTGGTAATTAGACGATGTTCATGCATGTTCGACTTCAGCTCATATATTCGCATGTTTGAACTTGTACTTTTGTTCGGGTCGAGATGGAGCGCAAGACCCTGGATTTTGCTATTGTAATCCAGGCGTGATACATGACTCAATCACTGGATGGCTGCGACCATACCTGAGTCTATTCATTGATCCTAACCAGATGGCTGCGCCCATACTATGGATCTAGATTATTATGTACTCTCTTATGGGTGGCTGGGACCATACCACATACATCATGTACTTGAGCTATCAGTTGTATCTCTCAATGCAGATTCTCGGCAGCAGCTACATGTGTTCTTGTAAAGCATTTCACCCCTCTCTCTCTCTCGGGCCTCATGCTTTAGGGGGCATCTGTTACACAGTAATTTGTCACCATTGGTCACCGTCCCTGTTACCCCTGTTTCCGTACATTGGAGGACGTATTCCGGGACCTGTGAGCAGTGACATAACCTAAAAACACTTGCATTATGTTCCCCTGAGTATGTACTTCATGTTCCCTGAAGACACTTTCTGCAAAATATCCCTGAAAAGTGCCCTTTTTCCATTAGCGCGGGTCCACAATGTCTTACCCGCGCCAATAAATGAGATCCTCAAAAGAGGGTGCGACCATTGGCGCTCTGTCTTAGAACAACACTCGCGCCAACCAAATTTGGGAAAGATTTTTGACAAACGCGCGCCCGGATGTTTTTTTCCTTTTATTGTCATTAGTCTTTTTGGAATAAAGCTGGCTTTAAAGATGTCGAGACTCATCATATATCCTCATCATCTATCCACAACAGCGTTTTGGGGATAATGTCAATCCACAATGAGTGTCTGGATGCATTGTATCTTCTTCCCTTCTCCATCTATAAAAGCCCATCCTCATGCACTTGACAAGCTAGTTCCGAAGTGCTGGAGTTCTTGAGTTCTGATGTATTGGTGCTAGTATTGATTATAGTGAGTTTATGCTGCCGGAAGTCTGAACCGTGTATCCACAAGAAAAGAGAGAGAGAAGGATCTATTGCAAGACATATGTAGCTGCTTGCCCAACCAGAGGAGAGATTCAACGTCAGAACATTGGTTGTAATTTTCTCTGTTTGTTCATTAATAAACGACTATTATTATGGTTCCAATCTTACTGTTCATGATGATGATGTTTGATTTATGTCCTTTCTGACTGATATATAGTTGTATATCGTGGATTTTATGCTTGTATTCGCTTCGTTCTTTGCATGTGCAGGTTTCCATATGCGGAGATCGCTAGGATTGTGACCTGCCGGAGCTGGAGAACGGAGATATCGACTCGTCTACGACAATAACGTTGGATTCTAGGTTGGTTCTTCTTATCCACTTTCAATTTACAACTAGGAACTTGCATAATAGCGTGATTGATTGTTGCTAGACCCATTTTGGGCTAGTGGGATCGCCTCTGTCCGCAGAGGGGATTTACCTCTCCAACAGTATCAGAGCTAGATTTGTAGAAATTTCTACATGGTATCGAAGCATAAATCACGATAGAAGAGAAGAATTCGAAGTTGTCCTTGCAGGTGAATCTAATTTACAGAATAATTCTCCAGAGCTAGTAGAATGTTGTTCTATGGATTGAGACTCGAGTACGCCCTTGAGTGTAGCTCAAATTACATTAATTGGAAGGAAAGGATGGAGGCAGCGTTGGAAGATAATCAACTGAAGGAATTCATAGATCGTGATATCCCAAAACCTCCAACATCTGATGTTAAAGATCTAACAGTGTGGAAGAAGAGTGTAGAAAGAACCAGGAGGATCATCTTGGAGGGTGTAAGAGATCACATAGTCCTGAAACTATGTGGAAAAGGGACTCCCTTTGCTATGTGGAAGACTCTCAATGAGCTATTCGGTAATAGAAATGAAGCCAAGAAACTTGAATTGATGAAGAGATTGAGTATTGAAGACAATGGGTATGAGGTAGTCTTCAGAGATGGGAAGGCATACCTCAAGCATATTGCTTAATGTCGACTCAAGAAATTTGGTGTCGGGGTTGAGAGCCTCTACACATTAGAGGAAGATGCATGCATATCCTTGAGAAGCAAGGCGGGGATTAGAGATGTTGTGGTTGAGAGGGAGTGTGATTTAGTTCTCAAGAGGAAGTCTCAGCTAGTTGACAGTTGGTCTAACCACGAGGATGATGATGAAGAGGATCAGTCAGAGACCTCCAGTAGGAGGACAGCTCGAGCCAAGTGGGCAGAGGGAGCACATGTAGCCATACATCCAGGTGTGAGGTGGGTTGATGTGAAGCAATAGTCCCAAGAGTTGCCGAAATTTTGGCAGGGTCCATTGAGGTGTTTTTGTCTCATGGATCATTACCTTACTATGGGGGTCCACAATATTCAGTAGAAGGAGGATCAATGTCAGTTAGATACTGAGAAGTGCAGAGCAGTGTTGACAGTGGAGCAGGAGGCTCAGTAGCAACACAGTTTTCCCAGTAGGTAGTTGTAGATTGATTCAGTGGTTATTTTTTATTTATTTTTGGATGCTTTTCAGTTACAGATGTTGCAGTAGCAACAACAACAGTGAGAAGTGTCGAATGCAATACATTCCAAAGGTGATGGATCATGGTAGATATGAATCCCTTTCTTGTTGAGAGGGAGTGTTGAAAATGTAACAAGAAAATCATGATTTAATTTTCCCTTGACTTAAATTAGGAGAAAAATTGTAATTCCACATCACAAGGCAACTTGTACGAGTTAACTAAGTTAAATTGACTTAGTTGGCTCAGTTAATTCAAGTTGAGGGTCTAACTTGAGTCATGTAGAGTGTCTCCTACTTTATAGGATCCCTGGTTGATTTTATTTTGAGTTGTAATTAATTAATTCAGTTTAACTAAGTTAAAGTTAGTTAAACTGGTTTCAATTGATGGAGGAATTAGTAGGAGGTCTAACAGTGGGGTGTTTCTTCATGTGTTCAACCAGTTAACTGATAATTCAGTCGTAAATAACTCATGCATGTCAAATCTGAGAGTTACCTAGTTGAGATTGGAGTTCAAGGGCGGTGTACTATCAGTTGTATAAGTATCTGGATTATAGATAAGGTGTGTGAAGTCAGAGGAAGAGCCTAAAGGAACTGCACAATCCAAGGGAGGAAAATTCCTATTAAATAGGGGCCTAATTCCGTATTGAACAATGCAAGGAAGTAGGAGCTTGGAAGGCTAGGAAATTGGCTAAGTGTTGGCTAGATTCAGCCTAGGAAGTAGTGAGACAGATAGAGATAGTGCACAGGTTGCTCGAGCTTGAGAAAAGCATTGTAATATTCTCATATTTTATGACTAATGCAATATACATATAGCAGGGATTTTTACATGTGGCTTTCCCTGGGAAATCATTGTGTAATGTGTTGTTTGAATTCTTTCTCTTGTATGCTTCGTGATTTCTCAATCAATAAATTGTTTCCACTGATGAGTAGAGTAGATTCAAGTCTTTTGTTTTAGTAAATTAGATAAGCAGTTTGAATCTACAAGGAATTTCTACACTAGGTCTTCATGTCATAAGACTTCACTCAAAGATCTCCAATCCTTCCTTCAACATGATAAGTGTTCAATCTCAATTGGAAAACATAAGTGCATAAACCAAGAACTTCAAAAACCAACCCCCTCCTCTTGGGTTTTCTCTATATTTATAGAAGAGAAGAGGTTGCAGATCCACTTTTGAAGGGGTGAGATCCACAATGAGGGGAGATAGGATCCATAATGAGTGGGATGGGATCCATAAAAGTGGGGATAATGCCCAGATAGGTGCAAACTCAAGCTCATTCAGTTTGAAGAAGATTCTTGAACAAGGCTTCTAGAATTTACTTTTTATTTTTACCCATGTACAATTGTCATCACATTTTTTGGTCCAGCAAACTACGTTGATCATTGCATGTCTTTAATAGTTACAGATGCACCATCACACTTTGACAATAGGAAAGGTGCAATGAGTGCTAAAATTAAGGTCTTCAAAATTGTAATCCAGGATTCTTATATTTCTAAGAATGGCTCTTCTTCCATCTTTTTAGGGGAATGCTAAGAAGGATTAATCAGATAACGAGAGATCCAAATTTAGGTTCTTTTGCCTCAGTGTGATAAAATGCCATGTAATAGATAACATATGATATGTACTAGGGGTATTCAAACAAGGAGTAAGTTGTGGTGTCGGGATGACATAAGGCTACTAAAAAACCTAACACGGTCTCATCAACTTTAGCATCTTTTTCCATTCCTAGGATATGAGAAATCATGGAAATAACTACTTAGCATGTTCATAAGAGTTGAATATGGAATAAGGTGGAGGGCCTGTGGGGGTCACTACTACTTTAGGTACATGTTTGTTAATATATTTGCTCTTTTTTTCTCAGCAAGGGCTTTCCAATATCCTAGTAATGTGGTCTCATCTAGTTTATGTAGTCCAACTCTATCTCGGAAGCATAACATTTCTGCTACAGTTTAGGGAGTTGTTGACAATACCACCCTGGATCCCATGATGGTGGAAACAATCTTGTTATCAAAGTTGTAATGTAGGGAAATTCAGGTGATAGCATGTGGGAATTCATAAACTCGGGGTAGTGACTAATTTTACCAGGTTACCTCTTAATAAATTATCTAGATCTAGACCTACTTGCACATTTCAGTAGACTTGATGAACAACAACATACATATCTTCAATATCGAGTATAGGATCATGAATTTCGGCATGGGCTTCTTGTATGAATTCTTCCTCATGTGGCTTCTCCATTGTTGGGGAAGTCACTAAGGTTGGACTATGTGACATCTTGAATTTCACTATGTTGAGTGGGGTTGACTTTTTAATATGGGAGGAAATGAATAGGGTTGATTGCTAATGTGCCTAAAGGGTTTCTTGGGAATTGTGCATAAGGCACGAGTGAGCTTGAGCTTTCCAGTGAATTTGGTATTTGGGATTGGGTTTAATAGAAACTCAGGAGTGATTTGGTTTACGATCAATTTGGGAGAATGAACAACTCACACAGGTGGTTGTAGGAGTCTTTGGGGCTTTCAAAAGTGGGAGACAAATTACAAGTGGTCGTGGGTGTTTTAACTAGGTCAGCATAGCAAGAGGGCTCAAAGAGGCAGAATATTGTTGCCAACAAGACGCAAAGAACGCTACAGGATGCGGTGTAAGGATTGAATTTGCTCCTACAATTTTCATAGGGGAAATGATTAGAAAAGCACACCTTTGGGTTTTTTATAGAAAAAATTATTGACTTATGTGCACCATGTGTCACTTTCCAGTTGGTTGTGATGACGTCACAATGATATCATTGTATGGGGGTTATGTCATTATACGAGAGTTACATGGGGTGGTGGTGTGGTTGACACGGTGGGATAGTTGAGGTAGAGGCAGGGCAACATGGTATGGCAGGGTGACATGTTCATGGTGGATCCCTCCCCCTCCCCCACTAAGATTTTTCACATAGTGGGGAAGGTGGTTTGGTACACTTCCTCCTGGGGCGCGTGCATAATGGTGACCCACCAAGCGTCCCCGAGTGGTATTAGTTGTATCGCTTGGGGGTGTTAAATGTCGCACCAATCGACAATCGATCTATGTTGGTCACAGTTTGTTGGATTTGGGGCTATGAAACACCCATACCTACATATGCATGACGTACGACTATATCTTGATGATGTCTGGGTGATGTCATGTGACCCAAAACATACCACTTTTGTCACGGTCTGTTGGATTTGGGGCTATGAAACTCCCACACCTACATATGCATGACATATGACCATATCTTGATGATGTTTGGGTGATGTCATGTGACCCAAAACATGCCGCTAACATTACCTGACGTAAAATTATTATTATTATTATTATTTTATTTTTATTTTTATTTTTATCAGACGTGTATCACCCTATGGTCTCCTAAGCGAATATTGGCACCAACATCGATTCCATTGGGGAAAATGGGTCCTTATGGCATTTGAGAATAACACAGTTTTAATGCTTTTCAACATTGGGTTGTGGAGACTTCGTTTTGTGATCTGTGGGGAAAATATATATATATATATATATATATATATATATATATATATAGAATTCAAAATCATTGTGAAGAAATTCTTTAGGAACTCACCTTTGACAAGATTCTCGGAGAAACCTTCAAGAGTGTCCACTTAATGGGTGTTGTTGTCTTGGGCCTATTGCACCCAAAATGGGTTTATCCCTAAGTTGCAAAATTTTCCATGCTTTCCTTTATTAGCGCAAACTGAGTCTCATTTCAGCACTATATATCCTCTTTTCATATTCATCTCCTTTGTTATTTTATCAACCACGAACTTCATTTTATGTTGATAAACTTTTTCTTTGCTAAGGGTTTCTTCTCTTTGTTGTTGAACCTCTATAAGCTAATAAATTTGCTTCTGCATTGGGCTAATAGCTCGATCTTCTTCTTACAACAAATTCATCACTAGTACGACTAGATTCATGGGAAATATAACATTTGTGCCATACTCCAATTGATAAGGAGAGGTTTCTAAGGCCCTTTTGGTGCTTATTATGTCTGCCTAGAGTGCGTATTTTAGATTTGCATCCTACACTCTCTTATTCCTATCTAACATCCTTCTGATTATTCTTATGAGGTTCTTTTTAGAGGACTTTGCCAATCCATTTCCTTAGGGGTAATAGGTTGTGGAATGCACCAGGTCTATACTGTAACCTTGACAAAGTTTTATCATTTTAACAGATTTGAAGGCTTGAGTCTTGTCTATCACAAGCGTCCCTAGACAGTTGAACCTTGAGAAAATGTGGTCCTCAAGAAACACTATGATCACCTTCTCATCAACCTTTCATGTCAAAGTTTCTTCCACACATTTTATGAAGTAATTTGCAGTTGTGAGGATGTATTTGTTCTGACCACTTGAGTTTGGAGGCATTTCTCCATTGAATTATATTCCCCATTGTTGAAATGGAGCTTAAACTTTGATAGGCTTCAATGGAGAGAGATTTCACTTTTGCTTGCTTGCAAACATCTTGCATTTCAGATAGGATCTAATAATGACATTGGTGTCCTTGAATAGAGAAGGCTAGTTGTATCCAACACTCAAAATCTTATATGATGTGGTTTTACATGCTTGATGTCCCCCACATATTCCACAATGAAATCCTGAAATGATCTCCTGCATTTGGTATTCAGTAACAAAAGTAGGAGTGGTAGGGTCTTTCCAATACAAATTGGATTTCGTCAATTCATGTGGCCATTTGAAGCTCTGTAGGAAGACTATTATATCTTTGTACCAACCAAAAGTTTATAATCTTACAAGGCTTTCCTGTGTATTTTCTTCCTCTCGTGGAGAAAATTCTTGTGCATTCTCCTATTGCAATGTGGCGCAAATTGACCCATTTGTACACATCCCTAATTCCACATGGTTTGCTTCAATAAGCAGTCTTGCTAATCTTGACCTTGCAAAAGCTTTGTGGGTTTAATCTGCATATCGTACTCTTGAAGCTTGGCTATCCACTTCCCTCATCTGCCATCTTTGTAGGGTTGAGTGAGGATCTCCTTTACTATCGTTGATCACACATATGCAATTACCTTTGAATGCGGTACATATTCTCTAAAAGCTTTAAAACCTTTCACCATAACATATTCTTGTTTTTCCATAATAATGTATTTTAGTTCAACATCTCTCAGTACATGGCTAAAAAAGGATATAGGCCGCTCTTATCCTTCTTGATTTTTCTGTAAGGGGACAACAATTATTGTATGTTCCAATGTGAAAGAGAAAATATGAAATTCCTTTGAGAAGTCTCGACTTGCTAAGACTAGAGCCTTTGTGATAACTTTCTTAATATGTTCAAATGATGCTCGAGCTTTAGGTGTCCATCTCATGTCATTGTCCTTTCTGTGCATTCTAGTTACGTACTTGACAATCTCTGTATAGTTTGCAATGAATTTGTGAAGGAAGTTGATCTTAACCAAGAATGATTGAACCTCTTTTTTGTTTCTAGCTAAGTTGATCTTTGATATAGCCTCTACCCTTTCTAGATAAATATTCATGCCCTCCTTGGATACTATGTGTCCCAACATCTTCGCTTCTTGCAGAGGAAAGAATGACTTCTTTTACTTCAAAGAAATATCAATCTTTTTTCCCTTTAAGAACACTTGTCTCAAATGATCTAAATGTTCTTCATTTGATTTAGAGAACACAATCATGTCGTCTAATTAGATAACTATGAATTTGTCCCTCTCTCCCACGAATGTGATATCCATGGCCCTTTGAAATGTTGCTCTTGTATTCATTAACCCGAAAACATCTTATCATACAGAAACATTCCCCATGGTGCGGTGAATGTTGTCTTCTTCATGCATGGCTATCTAATTATATCTAGAAAACCTGTCCATCATGGATATCTTGGATGCACCCACTACTTTCTACAATAGATGGTCCATCTTCAACAGTGACTAATTGTCCTTCATGGAGAATCTATTCCAATTTTTGAAGTCTATGCATAACCTTATATCCCCATTCTTTTTCTAAACAGGGAACAAATGTTGAAAAATGTAGCAAAAAAATTCTCAATTTGATTTTGCCTTGATTAAATTGAGAAAATTCGAATTTCCACATTAGCAGACAACTTGGATGCAGTTAACTTGTGTGACATGGCTTGTGTTACCTAGTTTACTCAGTAAATTCGAGTTGGAGGAGTTAGATTTTAGTTAAGCATGTGTGATTGCTAATTTGTAACAATCAAGGTCAATTATTTCAAGTTGTTTTTAGTTAAACTAGTTCCATCTGTTGGAGGAACTAGTGGAAGGTTAGTAGTGCAGTGGGACTTCAGTCAAACTCAATGATCATCCCATTAACATATCAATAAGCCCAAAATAGCTAGTGCATGTAGATAATTCGAGTTCCCCAGATGTGGTAGAGATTCCAAGGCAGTGTAACATCAATTGTAGACTAGTCTTGAGTGTACATGTGTTGCATGCAGTCAGATGATCAACCTTGTGAATTGCGCAATCCATTTTGGAGAAATTCATAAATAATAGAGGCCTAATTTCTCAAGGAATTATGTAAGGAAATAGAGGCTCAAGCAGAGGCAGAAATTGATTGAGTATGGGTTAGAGATTCTCAGTTAGTGGAGATATAGGTTATTCACTTACAGGTTGTGCTAAGTTGAGCAAAACAATTGTAATACATCTCTATTCATCATATTAATGCAAGCAGGCATTGGGGTTTTTAGCAGATTTCTTTCCCCGAGAAAAATGCTATGTGCATGTGTATTATTTCTCATTGCATGTTTGTGGTTGATGTTCTAAGTTGTGAATTGAATTCCACATAGCAATAGAGTATGTTTGTGTCTTGTGATTTTGATTAAAACTTCATGAGCAGTTGCAAATCTACACCATAATTTCTACACTAGGTTGGCCACCCACTCTGAGTATCTTAGAGGCACAATTATTTTTCCATCCAATAGCTTTATGATCTCTTTCTCTATTGTTAACAACAAAATAGGATTGAATCTTCTAAGTTTTTGTACAAAAGGCTTAGAACCTTCTTTCAAAGGTATTCTACGTTGTATTATAGAAGTGTCATATGCTTTCAAATATTCATAACACCACACAAATACATCTTTAAATTGTTGAAACAACTCTACGTACCTTTCCTTGCATGATGGCTCCAAGTATTTAGCTAGCTTGACTTTATGAGGATTTGTCTTTGTGCTAAGGTTGTACTCTTCCATGTTTTCAGTCACTGGTTGGAAAGTAGGCCTGGTGGATATATCATTGTGGTCAAAGATCTGTTCCAATGGGACTAGCCCCTTTGGGATAAAGTTATTATTTAGTTGTATCACTTTGCAACCCCTGATTTGATTAAAGAATCTTGAATCTCTCTCATGTGGTTCCATCTCCCATTGATCCGCTTTAAGAGCTTGGTCCTTGTGATCTATATTAATGGATGAAAATTATTCCATTAGATCCAAAAACCTCTTCAGTTGTTCATCATCTTCAAATACTCGCGAGTGCTTGATATTTTAAGGGATAGGAGGTCTATACCTCATCTCTACTTCATGCTCCATTTAGTTCTGGAGGTGGCTTAAAAGTACTAGAAATTGTCATGTTTGCCTACTAGTTCTCTTCCCTGTGCATAATTATAATGTTAAACACATCAAAATATTTTTCAATAGTATCCCATACTACATTATGGTAGGACTGCATCTTGGGGTGTTTGGTAGTGTATATATTCCTTATCTGCAATACCACCTGTTATCACCCCAAGAAACTCTCCTAGGTTGTATATCAGAGATGCTCCGGAACATTACAAACTCAACAAAATGTTGGATAAATGGTGGATGAATGAAAGAAATGCTGCATATTCAAGCCAGATAACTACTTCTACTATGCTTAACCCCAGACATGGGTGAACACCCCCAGACTATAAGGCTTTAGACCACCAATTACTCACAGCTTGAGGATAAGGTGATGATGGAGAATACTGATCACACCAGCAGATGCACAGGACCCTGTGATGGCCAGCTGCAACCAGTTAAAAGGTCTGTAAATCTGTTTTCTAATACACAGACAGGATGACAGCTCTCTGGCATTAAAATAACATAAACTTGCAAACAAATTCAATGATACATGCTAAATCCTAACACAAAGGTGGGATGACAGCCCCTCTAATGCTAAACATTAACAACACATGAATAAATGCAAAATAGGCACAGCCTGGAAGAAGAAGAAGAAGTGGAAAGTGAGCAATCAACAGCAAAAGAAGTTTGTATTAGCTGGAAATGCAGACTAGAAGCTGTAGGTTACACAATAGTTACAGTCTCCAGAAGTTGAAGCTTACAACAGAATAACACTCATAAACCTGATTACATCTTCTTTCTGGATATATATAGAGGTTGAATACAAAATTGCTCTGCAGACTCATGTGTGGAGGGGTCATAATTGACCACCAACCGCATTTATAGTTAGATATGGGTCATTTGCTACAATCTGAATGTTTTAATGGACAAAATGACATTTACTAGTACTTTGTTGTCCTTCACAAACATATGAAGTATTATCTCAATAAATTTCAATAACTGTTGCCGTCATTGAGCTGCTCGAGGATCGTCTTGCTTGTCCTTCGGGTGTACTGTCTCTTGAATGCAGCGGGCAAAGTATTAAGTACAAAGTGCTAGTGAACAATTACCTTCATCCCTTAGAAGTGCGGGACAGGCCAAGAACACGGAACTTGCATGAACAATGAACGAAGGGCTGAGGAAAAATATTGGCCATTGGATGAATGGATGGACGACCGAGATTTCATAGAGGGAGACGCTGGGAAGACACGGGGAGGAGCAATTATAAACCATCAGATCACAAAAATCAACTGCCTAGATTAGTTTATGGAGTCTACCAGTAGATGGGCGATCGGGGTTAACGAGGGCTGTTGGACCACCTTCGGGCAGATCCGATGGTGATCGGGGGCAGAAGATGCACGCTGGTTAACTGCCGGGGGAAGGGTACAGCGGCGGAAAGTGGTTTCCCCGCACCGCTTATGGGCTGTAGTGGTTTACGTACAGGGCGGTGCGATGCAGTAGTATGATGACGCGTGGCAAGCGGGAAACCACTTCCCCGCAGGCTATCGGTCGGGCATGTTCGCCGAGCGGGGGAAGCGTCGATCGTTGGATTCGTCAAATGGAGGATCGGACGGTCAACACGTTAATACATACGTTTGGGGGTGACGTGACAGGTAAAGGGCGGGCCGAGCTTTATTAAAGCTTAGGTATATGAATTTTATGATATGTGCGGTGTTATACGTTAAAACTTTAGCGCTAGGGTAAAACAAGAAACATAGGTTAATATGGTTAATAAAGGGTTATCGGGGCTGAATAACGTTAAACATAAAAATGCTCGGGGACTAAAGGGAAAAGGGGGAAACGAGGTTTTTATAGGTTTTAGACAAAAAGAAGGATAAAAGGGTTTTAAAAGGAAATAAGGTGAATTTATGGGAGAGGAGGAAACAGAGGTTAGCGGGAGTTATAGGGGGCATGAAATAGAACAGGCACTGACCTCTGCGAGCCTTCATAAAACATGAAACAAGGCTGCCACCCCTGCTCTCCATCCATCAGATGTCACAAAGTGTAGCAGAGCTAACACTGGCTCCTTCTAGGGATGAGATCCTCCCTGTGGGGTTTCAAGAACCTGCAAACCATTGCCTTTCCAGCTGAAAAGAAGTTAACCAAAATTCCTAGTGTTCCATTGGGCATGGAGTCTACTGCAACTATACTAAAGCTGAATAAAACACAATATTTGCAACTTTTAAGGCCAAAGACCTTAAACAACATAAACTTTAAAAAACCGCCCATTAACTAGGCCATCAAAAACCGCTTCCCTTCCCATACTTTTCAGTATGAAGGTGTTGTTCCCTTGAACCTGTGAAATGATGAAAGGCCCTGTCCAGAAAGCATCAAATTTCCCATGGTTGCCTTTCTTTTCTTTCAATGCATCCCATTTCATAACCAAGTCACCAACCTGAAAATTATTTATTTTTGCCTTCTTGTCAAAGGCTTCCCTGACCTTTCTCTGATGTGCTGCAGCTTTTTCAACCAGCTGTTATCTAATCTGATGTATTTCTGCTAGATCAGTGATCCTCTTTGCCATATGTTCTTCCTCATCCTGCTCTTCTTGAAGGAATTTTGCCACAAGGAGAGTTAGCTGAACTGGAAATACTGCCTCAGTACCATATACCAGCTTGAAAGGAGAATTACCTGTGGATTTCTTAATGGTCACTCTGTCAACCCACAGTGCATACTTGAGCTTTGAATCCCAATTCTTTTTATTGTCTTCTAACAGTTTTTTAATTATCCTGATCAGACTTTTATTAGAGGATTCTGCTAGACTATTTCCTTGAGGATAATAAGAGGCAGAATGAACAAGTTTAATACCCATTGAATCAAACATTTCCACAAACTCTTTTGCCCTAAAGGTTGCTGCATTATCTGTTATTAATTTATGTGGACAACCAAATCTGCTGAAGATATTCTCTGTCAAAAACTTCATGACCACATTATGATGAGCCTTCCTGGTAGGGACTGCTTCAATCCACTTTGTGAAATAATCAATGGCTACTAATATCCACCTGTGCTGGCCACTGGAATGTGGATTGATTTCTCCAATAAAATCCAAGCCCCACTGCTGAAAAGGTCCTGTTAGTGTCAGTCTTTCCAGCCTTCCTCCAGTGATCAAATATGCTCTTACAAAGTGATCTCAGAGTGTCAAAGTCAAATTTTGTCATTTCAGTGAGTCTTCAAGCAAAATTTGGTCACTAGGCATTAGGCCTAGGGTTTGCCCAAATGTCAGTCTATGTCATCATTCAGCTGAGTGTATCATCATTCAGAGGGTTTTCATCGTCATGTCAGTGTCTAATGGGTCATTTTACATCTTGTTCATGCTTCAGTTGTGCCTAGGCAAGGTCATTTCCCTCTCCTAGGGTTTTGAAGGTAATTTTTCTTGGACGGTCAAATCATCGGCAAAACTTGTTTCCTGATGTTCATACACCTTCCCCTATCCTTAAAGTACCTTATAAAACACTTCCCATCCCCTAGATCCGCCAAATTCCTCATTTTTGCACAAACCCTAGTTTCTAGCTACAACCTGGCAATTTTCTAGGTTGGGCCTGTGTTTTGCCCTTTTGGACCCCTTCCCCTCACTCAATCTCTGAGATTCCACTTTCCCCTGCTTCCTAACATCCCTCCCCACTCCCAAAAATTTCCTCAAGAATTTAGAAGCCCCCTATCCCCTTCATTTCGCTCCATTTCGACAAAATTCCTTGTTTCACACATCGGGACAAGTCGCACTCAAATGATGTTCCAGAGCAATAAAAGATGAATTTTGGAAAACTGAGAGAGGTTTTTGCCCAAAACATGCCAAATAAGAAAATCCTCCTTCACTTTTTGCACAGGTGTCATGGTTTGAGAGAAATGTCAAAAATTACGGCGAGAATGAAGGTGCTCCAAGGACGGTTGGCCAAAGCACAAAAACGAAGGAAAACGCCCGATCCACTCCAAATTTTGGCCAAAGCCTCTTTGACTGAGCATGGTACTTGATTGGGGACTCCCAGCCCAAATTTCAAGAAATTTGGAGAAAATTTTGTCATTTGTGAATTTTTTGGGAAATTGACAGGTTTTGGCCTTTTAACGGGTAGCGCCCCGTGCGCTACGCTACATGGGGGCAACTCAGAACGGGAAAAACTCAGCATTTTTGGAATTTTCATGCAAAGTTACACCTACCTATGGATGGACTTCAGTTTTTATGGAGATTTGGGCCTCCAAAAGGTCAAAACACACGCAAATTTTGACTTTCTGCCCCTATTTTGAGTTGCAGAAAGCTGTCTTGGGAGAATTGAGTTTTGAGGGGTCAAATGAACTCCAAATTCAAAAATTCCGGTGGGGTTGGAAAATAGACTCGCATAACTTTCCAATGAGCTAGCTTGCACCTGATTTGGACACCGGGAAGGCCCTCAAACAGGCCTCTCAATGTGCGCTACCCGTCAGGCACATGTGCGTTGCATGTCAGGGAATTTTGCCTATTTTGACCAGTTCGGCCAGAAAAGTACAGTTTTGACTTGGGTTACCTTTTTGGGCATGTAAATCATGGATTTTTATGCAACTTTCATGGCTCTAAGATACTTTTACTCTCCTTGATCACTTCTAGAAGATTCTTGAATGTAAATGGTAAAAATTTAATGCATGGATAGGTTTCCTAAGTTTTAGAGGCAAGTTGTTTTGACTGCCTAGGTTTTAGGGCTCAGTTTAGAATTGGTTGAAACAACTCCTAGAAGGATGAGCTCGACCCCTAGAGGCAAGGGAAGAGGTTGGCTTGCCTATATTATGTATTTTCTCAATCATTTTCAGGGTTGGAGAGGTTGGACTCTTGAGGGAGAAGCTCCTATTGTATATTTTACTTGTATCTCTGCAATTTGAGGAAAAGGAAGACCAGGGTTTTGCAGACATCATTGGGATTCTTGTGGACTCTTGTGTTGATGGTGTGTTCTCTTATTGTAATTGTAAGTGTGTTTATGTGTTCCATCTCTTTCTTTACTGCAGCTTATTAAACAAATGAAGTGATAAAGTTTGAATTCATGCTTGCCATGCTCAGCTTTCAAATTTGTTTAATGTTTATGTTTTCCACTGTCTAGAGAGGATTCAAAGTCATTGTTTGCCCTCTTTAGCTTCTCTTTTTTCTCCCTTGATCATCCATCTCAGCTAAAGGCATCAACACAAACTCCTACCTTGCCCCAAAAACCTACCTGCAAAAACTGAGCTCAATCCCCGCACCCTGAATCGCACTCCCTCCAATTGCCACCAAAAACACCAAAAACTTTAAATCAACCCCCCTTATCAATTTACTAGCCTAATATCAGTGTTAACTTTGATTGGTCATCTCACCCCATTGAAAATTTGCCGAGATAGACCGGAGAGAGCCTTCTCATACCCCGTAGGGCTAGCTACGAGGTGAAATGGTTTGATGTGGCCTTGAAGGTTTACCTTCCTTAGCCTAGGGTGAAATCTCAAGCGCTAACAGGTCCTTTTGCATGAATTGGTTTTAGGGGCAGGGATTTCAACTGCTGCTTTCCTTCAAATCTTTGGCACCTGTCACAAGATTTAACAAAAGAAAATACATCAGAATAAAGTGGGCCAATAGTACCCAGCTCTGAGAATTTTATGGGCTGTAGTTTTCCAATAATGATGTCCTCCACACATGCTGTTATGAAACTGCTGCATAACTTCTTTTGATTGTTCTTTGTCCAGACACCTTAAAAATATTCCAAATGGATCCCTCCAGTACAGCAAATTTTCCATAATACAATATTTTGCTGCCCTAAGCTTTAAAGTTCTAGCCTGCCTTTGAGTAAATCCTGAAGGGATTTCTAGCTTCCGCAAGAAATCAATTATTTCAGCATACCAGTTACAAGAAGCTAGATTTTCAGCCACTGACTACTTTCTCTTTGTTTCAGCTGCTTGTTCTTCTATATCTGTCTGTCCATCTTCTGCAATTGTGCTCAGGAAATCAATATCTAAAGACCTACAATTTTCTTCAGTCAATAACTTGGCAAGACCTTGACCTCTGACCAGCTTGGTGGGCTTCAGCTCTATATTAAACTCTATCATTTTTGCAATCCATTTTGCCCTTCTTCCATCAGCATTAGTTTGAGTCAAGACATCTTTTATTGCAGCAGAGGGTATATATGCAATTATCTTTGGATGCAAGATATAAACTCTGAAAGCTTTCAAGGATTTAATAAGAGCATATGCTTGTTTTTTAATAATATCATACCTTAGTTCAGCATCCCTCAAATTCTTGTTGAAAAATGCCACTGGATGCTCTGAACCTTCTTCATCTGCCTGCAATAAAACAGCTGCAATAGTGTCTTTAGAGGCAAAATAAAATAAATGGAACTCCTTGATGTAATCAGGGCTGCTTAGTGTGGGAGCCTCCATAATAGCTTTTTTGATGGAATCAAATGATTTTCTTGCTGCATATGTCCACTTAACCTCTGATCCTTTTCTCAACATGGAGGTAATATGCTTCACTAATTCAACAAAATTTGGTATAAACCTCGTGACAAAATATATTTTGCCCAAAAAAGACTGAATATCCTTCTTTGATCTAGGTACAGACAAAGTCTGAATTGCTTTGACTCTTTCTGGGTCAATCTGAACACCTGCAGCAGATACAACATGTCCTAACAGCTTGCCTTCATTCAAAGAAAATTGAGATTTTTTGGGATTGACTGATATTCCAAACCTCCTGCACTTCAAGAATACTTTTTTCAAATGCAATAAATGATTTTGATGGCCGCTGGAGTAAATTGTTATATCATCAAGGTAGATAAGCACAAATTTGTCCTTCCCTCCCATAAATGCTATATCCATAGCTCTTTGAAAGGTGGCTCCAGCATTCATCAATCCAAATGGCATTTTGGCATACATAAAGGTGCCCCAAGGAATGGTAAATGTAGTCTTTTCTTGATCATCTGGGTGCACAACAATCTGATTAAAACTTGAAAATCCATCCAAAAATGACATCGCTTTAGCTCTTGAGACCTTTTGCAGCAAATGCTCCATTTTTGGCAGAGGATAGTTGTCTTTCTTTGAACATTTGTTCAAATTTATGAAAGCAACACACAGTGTGATTTCACCACTTTTCTTCCTCACCACCACTAGATTGGCTACCCATTTTGAATATCTGAGAGGTACTATGATCTTGGCAGCCAACAATTTTTTAATTTCTTTTTCAATTAGAGGAAGAAGTATAGGATTTATTGGTCTCAGTTTGTTTGAAAGGAACAATGTCTTTCTCCAGAGGGATTTTATGCTGAATTATGCTCTTATCATAAGTTTTCAGGTCACTATACTCCCACGAAAGCACATCAGCAAATTGCCTCATTAAATTGCAGTATTCAGCACTTTGATCAGCAGACAAATGAGTGGACAAATTTATATATTTAGGCTGACCTGGACTTCCTATATCATGCTTACAGACTGCAGATTGGTCTTCTTTCTGGGCAGCTTTGTGAGGCACATCATTTTGGTCAAACAGTCTTTCAAGAGGAATTAGACCCTTTGGAATATGGTTACTAGGAAGCTGGACAATGCTGTCTTTACCGATTTTATTTCTAACCTGGGACTGGTGATTTTCTAACAAGGCATCATTCTCTTGGTCAATTTGCATTTCTGAAAATTCATCAATGACCTAAAGGAACCTATTTAATTCATCATCTTCTTCGAAAACTTTCCAATGGTGGACATTATCAGGCAAGGAAGGTCTGTACATCATCTAGACTTTATAAACTAGCTTGGGAGGCAAAGGAGGTACAAATAGACTAGTAGAAACAGCAAGGGAATCATCAAGCTGATTTTGGGCTCTAGGAATGTATGAAATACAGAAAAAAATCAAAATAATTTCTGATTCTCCATACCTCATCTCTGTATTCTTTTAGCCATGGGTGCTTTGCTTGAAATGTTTTATTGACTTGCTGAATAATCAAATCAGCATCTCCAAACACTTTCAGATTCTTGATTCCTCTGTCTTTTGTTGCATTAAGGCCCAACAACAGTGCTTCATATTCTGCTATATTGTTTGTCACTTTAAAAACCAGCTTAAAAGACAGCTGAATGCTTTCTTGTTGTGGAGATATCAACACCACTCCTGCTCCTGCAGTCTCTCTGGAACATGCTCCATCAAAAAACATATCCCAAACCTGACTTCCTTGCTCTTCTTCGGCCTGAAATGTTGGTTTCTTAATCTGCATTACGGCCTTTTGAGATTCTTCTATTTGGAGAATACAAGCTCCAAAATCAGTGTCCACTGCATAAATGGGATGATTAGTAGGATTCTTTTCATCACTGATGATGTATGCCAACTGTGCTTCTCTATATAACCTCCTGCTTTCCCCTCCAAACATTGGGACAGTGGCATAAGATATATCATTCTTTAATGTCCCACCTAGTCTCTTAATCCACCCTCTAGACAGCAACATGCCAAACTTAGGAGGGACATCTGTTACCACAATATCCATCATCATACCCTTCGTGGGTAGCTGAGTTAGGGTAATGGCCAAATCTTTGATTAATCATAGGCATTTGACTTTCCTTGAATCAAAAGAGAATAAATCATGATAGGGTCTAGTGATATCAAGGCCTAACTCTTCCATGATAGCTTTAGGCATTAAATTATGGTTGGCCCCTGTGTCTAGCAGGCAATTGTGGAGGATTTTGTCATGAATGGTCAATGAGACATAAAAAGATGGAGAATTATTTTCAGCAGGCTCAATCATGGGGCTAAGCACAATAGCAGGCTTGTCATCTTGCAAATTAACAGAGTCAGTGGAGGTTTGTTTGGTTTCTAGCTCAAGGGCTTCAAGGATAGGCTTCCTAAATACTTCACTCTTCACCAACTCAACCAGAGGCACAGATGTTTTCAATTTCTAAACTTCTGACTCAAAGCTGAAAGAAGAAGATGACTTATCAAAACTTTTTACCTCTTGAACTGGAGCTTTGAGGATCAGTGGATCAGCTGCTGGTCTTCTTTGTTTGACATTCTGTGGTTCTGCTTGGACAGCAGCCCTTTGGGCAGGATTCTCCTTGGCATTCTTTGCATTGGACCTGAGGTTATATCTCTGTTGATCACCAGTTTGTAGAACAGCTCCTCTATCCCATTCTTGATTGTCTTGTTCCTGCAGCAATGATTGTTCATACTCATCCAAAGTCAAAAACGCAGCGCTGCCTTTATCTTCCATGCAATGAATTTCATCCTCATCTTCTTCAAATTGTTCTTCCTCCATGACTACATTTTGAAAAGGAGCTTTTACTTTCTGATCTTCTTTTGAATCTTCACCCCTCTGCATTATTTGCAACTGCTCATTTGCTCTTCTGAAAGGATTTGGGTTTTTTGGAGAAAATGTGTTCTGCTGCCTTGTTTTCCCTGAATTCTGCTCAACCTTTAGCTTAAAAATTTCGGCAGCCAATGACTCTATCATCTTAGTCATCTTGTCCAATTTAGGCTCTGAAGATGATGTAGAAGAAGTAGAAGCCTGATTTTTTTGTCTTCTTCTATCAGCTTGACCTTTTAACTTTTTTGCAGCCATAATATTAGACTCTACTTCTAAGGCTGCATCCTGCATGTCTGCTAGAGTAGCACACCTCCTTTCTCTCAATAACAGGCAGAAATCAGAGTCAAAAGCATTGGCATAAGTGAGTTTGGCAGAGGTAGGAGTAGGCTTTACCTCAGCTGGTATCTTACTGTACATTCGATTGAATCTTTTATTTGATTCCCCATTTTCCCTCTTCAGATTACCAAACTCAGTATGATAATACAACAAGTCTTTTTTATCTCCCCATTGCTTCAAAATGCATTATCTAATGCTTCTATATCTGTAATATATCTTTGGGGCAATTCTCTAAACCACTTCCTAGCCTCTCCATCAAGGCTCTGGACAAAAACTCTCATCCACACATCATTTTCACTTATATCTAAATTATCAGCATAACTGTAAAAAGCTTCAAGGTGTTCTTCTGCTGTTACTCCCTCTGTGCCAGTGAATTTAGGCATATATTTTTTATATTCTCCCACAGGCATAGGATTTAGAGGTACAGGCAATACCAGAGGTCCATATCTAGCAGCAACAATTCTTTCTATCCTCGTAGGTGCTTGCTGTCCTGCCATGATTGGAATATTTGGAAGAATACTAGCAGATTGAATGGTAGGGAGTAATGTGATGGATGACAGAGATAAAGGGATGTTTTAGAGTAGATGGGAAGCTTTATTTGGACTGAGATTCAAAGGGGAACTAACTGCACAAGGGGCTGAACTAATCTCTGAAGGTTTTTCCTCATTAACAGTGTTGTGCTCTAAATCTTCAAACTGTAAATCTTCAGCTACAACTTTATCTTTCAAAGATGAATTAGATTTCTTAGGCTTCCCTGATCCTGATGCCCCTTTCTGTGAAGCTTTCTTTGATTTGACAGTCCTCTCAGGTTCAGGCACTGATTCAGCTAGAGCTTTCTGAGTATTTCTTCGAGTGTGTCTCACCAACTGAGCCAAAACTTCAATGTGGAGTCACCAAATGATGGTCGTCCTCCAATGGAGTCGCCAAATAGATGATTACAACCAAAATCTGTGTTCAAACCTTGTCTATCATCAAAGCTTGAAGCTGTGTCATTCTCCCAAGGAAGCTGAGCTTCGATCTCCTCTCCCTGGCAATGACGCCAATTAATGTTATCACCCCAAGAAACTCTCCTAGGTTGTATATCAGAGATGCTCGGGAACATTACAAACTCAACAAAATGTTGGATAAATAGTGGATGAATGAAAGAAATGTTGCATATTCAAGCGAGATAACCACTTCTACTATGCTTAACCCTAGACATGGGTGAAAACCCCCAGACTACAAGGCTTTAGACCACCAATTACTCACAGCTTGAGGATAAGGTGATTATGGAGAACATTGATCACACCAGCAGATGCACAGGACCCAGTGATGGCTAGCTGCAACCAGTTAAAAGTCTGTAAATCTGTTTTCTAATACACAGACAGGATGACAGCTCTCTGGCATTAAAATAATAGAAACCTGCAAACAAATTCAATGATACATGCTAAATCCTAACACAGAGGTGGGATGACAGCCCCTCTAATGCTAAACATTAACAACACATGAATAAATGCAAAACAGGCACAGCCTGGAAGAAGAAGAAGAAGTGGAAAGTGAGCAGTCAACAGCAAAAGAAGCTTGTATTAGCTAGAAATGCATACTAGAAGCTGCAGGTTACATAATAGTTACAGTCTCCAGAAGTTGAAGCTTACAAAAAAATAACACTAATTAACCTAATTACATCTTCTTTCTGGATATATATAGAGGTTGAATACAAAATTGCTCTACAGACTCATGCGTGGAGGGGTCATAACTGACCACCAACCGCATTTACAGTTAGATATGGGTCCTCTGCTACAATCTGAATGTTTTAATGGACAAAATGACATTTACTAGTACTTTGTTGTCCTTCACAAACAGATGAAATATTATCTGAATAAATTTCAATAATTGTTGCCGTCATTGAGCTGCTCGAGGATCGTCCTGCTTGTCCTTTAGGTGTACTGTCTCTTGAATGCAGCGGGCGAAGTATTAAGTACAGAGTGCTGGTTGTTGGGTTGTGTTATATTCTTTCCACGTAGTTAATAGGGGGTTTGAAGGGCACCTGTAATCCCACTTTATGGGGTCATTTTGGTTTTGGACCATATGTTAGGTTGGGCGGACCCACCTATGGTTTCGTGCATGATTTTCGCACATGTTTTTTGGACGCGATGGTTTTCGGTCCATGGTATTGGATGCTTCGGCATGTATAAATATGTATTGTAACATTGAAAGGAACATAATGAAAAATCAAGCTGGTAGTCCCGGTTTTTGGATCCAGGGAAAAATCTCTGTGCATATGTGTTTTATGGGTTATGCTCTCGCATTGTTTATTTTCTTTGTTTAAGAATTTGTATGCAGGTAATTTCTGTACAGGGTTAAAACCTACATTTGGTATCAGCGCTGTTTTGGCTTCAAGGGGACGCCTTTGTTGCTGAGGGGTTTCGCTCGGGCCTGTGGTAGACCCTGTTCAGTGGGAGATCTGCGAGATCGATTCTGGTGGTGAAAGAAGATGGCGAGCAGTGGAAAGATAGAGATTGAGAAGTTCAATGGTCAGAATTTTGAGTTGTGGAAACTCAAGATGGAGGATCTGTTGGTGGATAAAGATCAGTGGATCGTGGTAGATCCGGGTACTAAACCATCGGGAGTGACCGATGAAGAATGGAAGAAGTTGGATCGGAAGGCAAAGAGCACAATACGATTGTGTGTCTCGGATTCAGTATTGCTAAATGTATCAGGGGAAGCTACGACAAAGGCTTTGTGGGTCAAGTTAGGGACTTTGTACCAATCTAAGTCTCTGGTGAATAAACTGTTCCTACAGAAAAAGCTGTATAACTTGAGGATGAAAGATGGAGACTCGGTGACAGAGCATCTGAATGCGTTTAATACTGTGGTAAGTCAGTTATTATCTATTGATATTAAACTTTCAGATGAAGATAAGTGCATCAGTCTGTTGTGTTCTCTACCAGATTCGTGGGATAGTCTGGTTATTGCAATAGGTAGCAATGCAACTGCTTTGCAGTTTGATGAAATAGTCTCAGCCTTGCTGACGGAGGAGATGAGATGGAAAAATATGGACAACCAAAATGGTGATGCCTTGTTTGTACGAGGACGGTCCCAGAACAGAAACAAAAATAAGTCATCGAGTGGGAGATCTAAATCTAGAGGGAGATCTAAATCTCCAGGAAAACCTACAAAGGTGGTGTGTTGGAAATGCGGAAAGGAAGGGCACTTCAGAAGGGATTGTAAATCTAAATCTCCTGATAAAGGAAAGGGATCTGATGATGCTCCTTCTGCAGAGGCGAAAACCACCTCAGATGAAGGTGGGGATGTGTACCTGGCTTCTTCAAGTACACATGTAGATCATGAGGCATGGTTGATTGACTCAGGTGCATCCTTTCACTTCACTCCCCATAGAGAGTGGTTCTGCGAGTATGAGAAATACGATGGTGGTGATGTCTTCTTAGGAGATGATAGGAAGGCTAGAATCATTGGTCGGGGAAAAGTAAAGTTGAAGTTGCAAGGTGGAAGGGTTAGAACACTTCCGGGTGTTCTACATATTCCTGCATTGGCCAGAAATCTGATTTCTGTAAGCAAGTTGGATGATGCAGGTGTAAAGACAGTGTTCGAGAAAGATACCTGCAAGATGGTTCGAGGAGCACTGATATTAATGCGGGGAGTTCAGCTTGGAACTCTGTACAAGCTGCAAGGTAGCACTGTTGTTGATGGGTGCAATAGTTCTATGGTTCCTGAAAATGGAGTAGAGAATCTAGTGGTCTCTCGAGAGAAGACCATGTTGTGGCATCAAAGGCTTGGACATATTGGAGAGAAGGGCCTTCAAATACTTCATGGTAAAGGTATGGTAGAAGGTATGAATAATAGCTCTCTGGATTTTGATTTCTGTGAAAATTGTGTATATGGGAAGCAGAATCGGGTGAGTTTCCCCTCTGGTGGTAAGAGGACGAAACAGATATTAGAGCTTGTGCACAGTGATGTGTTTGGACCTGTGAAGGTTCCATCACTGGGTAAGTCTGTGTACTATGTATCATTCAGAGATGACTTCTCAAGGAATACATGGATATATTTTCTTAAGAAGAAATCTGAAGTCTTTGACGGGTTTAAAGAATTTAAGGCTCTGGTGGAAAATCAGACAGAGAAGAAGATAAAGGTGCTGAGAACAGATAATGGTGGAGAATTTTGCAGCAAGGAATTTGAAGAATTTTGTAAGAAGTGTGGTATAGCACGGCAGAAGACTACTCCATATACACCTCAGCAAAATGGAGTCGCAGAAAGAATGAACAAGACGTTGATGGAAAGGGCAAGAAGCATGCTCAGTGGTGCCGGGTTAGGACAGGAATTCTGGGCAGAGGCGGTGGATACTGCATGTTACCTGATCAACAGATCACCTTCATCAGCGTTGGAGGATAAGGCTCCACAAGAAGTATGGACTGGTAAGAAACCCTCTCTTTCACATCTAAGGGTATTTGGATGTGATGCATATGTATATGTTCCAAAGGAGAAACAAACCAAGTTGGATAGTAAATCTGAAAAGTGCATCTTTATTGGGTATAAGGATGGTTTAAAGGGTTATAAGCTTTGGAACCCAGTCACATGGAAGGTTGTGTACAGCCGAGATGTGTTGTTCAGAGAGGTAAAAGATGTTATTCAACATGAAGTCCAACCAAAGGAACCTGAGAAGATAGATTTTGAGCCAAAGGAGGAAGAATCAGACTCTGCAGCAGAGGAGGAATCAGAAGATGAAGAGCCACAAACTCCGGCTGTGAGAAGATCAGTTCGAGAAAGAAGGCAGCCAAAAAGGTATAGTCCATGGAAATGGTCATACGTTTGAATGACTTACTTAACGCAGTTGAATCCCAAAAATGATATCTAAGGTATAGTCCATCTGCTTTCAGTTCAAATTTTGCTTTGTCTGTTACTGATAATGATCCCAGAACTGTAAAGGAAGCAGTGGATTCAGAGGATGGAAAACTCTGGAAAGAGGCCATGGTCGATGAAATGGCATCTTTGCACAAAACTGAGGCTTGGGATCTGGTGGAGTTGCCGGCTGGAAGGAAACCCATTGGCAGCAAATGGGTGTTCAAGAAGAAGACAAATGCAGAAGGAAAGGTGGAGAAATACAAAGCTCGGTTGGTAGCAAAAGGTTATTCCCTGGTGCCGGGAATTGATTTTGGTGATATTTTTTCTCTTGTTGCCAAGGTAACTTCTATTAGATTACTTTTATCTGTTGCTGCTGCTTTTGATTTTGAGGTAGAATAGATGGATGTGAAGACAACATTTCTTCACGGGGATTTGGAAGAGGAAATCTACATGAAGCAACCTGAAGGCTTTGCGGTGAAGGGTAAGAAAGAATTGGTATGCAAGTTAAAGAAGTCTCTGTATGGGTTAAAACAATCACCAAGGATGTGGTATCAGAAATTTGATACATTTATACGGGGACTTGGCTTCACCAGAAGCAAAGCAGATCATTGTGTGTATTTTAAATTAATTGGTGACCGTATTATTTATCTGGTCTTGTATGTGGATGATATGTTGCTCATTGGAAATGACAAAGAAATTATCCAGGATTTGAAGACCCAATTGTCCTCCAAATTCGACATGAAAGATCTTGGTGCTGCAAACTATATTTTGGGCATGAAAATTAAAAGAGATCGGTCAAAGAGGAAGCTCTGGTTAAACCAGAGGAAGTATGTCGAGACAATACTCCAGAGGTTTAATATGCAGGATAGTAAACCGGTGAAGGTTCCTATTCCTGTAGGTGTGAGGTTATCTGCTGAACAGTGTCCCAAGAAACAAGAAGAGGAAGAGGACATGTCCCGTGTTCCATATGCAAGTGCAGTGGGTAGCCTGATGTATGCAATGGTCTGTACTAGACCAGACATTGCACATGCATTGGGAGTATTGAGCAGGTTTATGTCAAAACCTGGGAAGGAGCACTGGACAACAGTGAAGCGGGTTTTCAGGTATTTGCGTGGCACTAGTGATTATGGTTTGTGCTACCAAGGAAGACCAGGATTGGACAGAGTGTTGGATATTCATGGCTTTGTTGATGCAGATTGGACTGGAGATCTGGATCAGAGAAGATCTACAAGTGTGTATGTGTTTAACCTATTTGGAGGTGCAGTCAGTTGGATGAGTAAGAAACAATCTGTAGTGGCACTATCAACTACAGAGGCAGAATACATGGCAGCCACTCATGCAAGCAAGGAAGCAGTTTGGTTGCAGAGATTGTGTTCAAGTATGGGATTAGTACAGGGAGCTATAAGAATAGACTGTGACAACCAAAGTGCAATTTTCTTGGCAAAGAACCCTGCTTATCATTCAAAGACAAAGCACATTGATGTTCAGTATCACTTTGTGAGGGATATGATAGAAGACAAAAAGGTGTTGCTGGTAAAGGTGGACATTTTGAAGAATACTGCAGATGCATTGACAAAATCTGTGAGCTCTGAGAAGTTCTCTTGGTGTAGAGAAGCAATGGGAATCTCAGGGCTGAAAAAATGACTAAGCTCTCCTGTGTCCCCCTGTGGAAAGAAAACAACAAGTGGGAGATTGTTGGGTTGTGTTATATTCTTTCCACGTAGTTAATAGGGGGTTTGAAGGGCACCCGTAACCCCACTTTATGGGGTCTGGGGCAGCGCCCCGGAAAATTTTGGTTTTGGACCATATGTTAGGTTGGGCGGACCCACCTATGGTTTTGTGCATGATTTTCGCACATGTTTTTTAGACGCGATGGTTTTCGGTCCATGATATTGGATGCTTCGACATGTATAAATATGTATTGTAACATTGAAAGGAACATAATGAAAAATCAAGCTGGTAGTCCCGGTTTTGGGATCCAGGGAAAAATCTCTGTGCATATGTGTTTTATGGGTTATGCTCTCGCATTGTTTATTTTCTTTGTTTAAGAATTCGTATGCAGGTAATTTTTGTACAGGGTTAAAACCTACACTGGTGAACAATTGCCTTCATCCCTTAGAAGTGCGGGACAGGCCAAGAACACGAAACTTGCATGAACAATGAACGAAGGGCCGAGGAAAAATATTGGCCATTAGATGAAATGGATGGACGGCCGAGATTTCATGGAGGGAGACGCTGGGAAGACACGGGGAGGAGCAATTATAAACCGTCGGATCACAAAAATCAACTGCCTAGATTAGTTTATGGAGTCTACCGAGAGATGGGCGATCGGGGTTAACGAGGGTCGTTGGATCACCTTCGGGCAGATCCGACAGTGATTGGGGGCAGAAGATGCACACTGGTTAACTGCCGGGGGAAGGGTATGACGACAGAAAGTGGTTTCCCTGCACCGCTTATGGGCTGTAGTGGTTTACGTACAAGGCGGTGCGATGCAGTAGTATGATGACGCGTGGCAGGCGGGAAACCACTTCCCCGCGGGCTATCGGTCGGGCATGTTCGTGGAGCGGGGGAAGCGTCGATCGTTGGATTCGTCAAACGGAGGATCAGACGGTCAACAGGTTAATACATACGTTTTGGGGTGACGTGATAGGTAAAGGGCGGGCCCGGGCTTTATTAAAGCTTAGGGATATGAATTTTATGATATGCGCGGTGTTATACGTTAAAACTTTAGCGCCGGGGTAAAACAAGAAACATAGGTTAATATGGTTTATAAAGGGTTATCGGGGCTTAATAACGTTAAACATAAAAATGCTCGGGGACTAAAGGGAAAAGGGGGAAACAGGGTTTTTATAGGTTTTAGACAAAAAGAAGGATAAAAGGGTTTTAAAAGGAAATAAGGTGAATTTATGGGAGAGGAGGAAATAGAGGTTAGCAGGAGTTATAAGGGGCATGAAATAGAACAGGAACCGACCTCTGCGAGCCTTATAAAACATGAAACAAGGCTGCCACCCCTGCTCTCCATCCATCAGATGTCACAAAGTGTAGCAGAGCTAACACCACCAACTCGGAATCACTGAATCCTAGTATGATTCTTACTCCCATTTTCTTTGTTGTCTCCAACCCTAGGATTAATGCCTCATATTCGACAACATTATTTGTGCCATTGAACTCTCGCTCAAATGATAGAGATATGTTTTAGCTTGTATGAGGTATTAAGAGCACTCCTACCCTTGTCCCTTCCTTTCAGCATGCCCCATCAAATAATAATTTCCACATTGAATGTGGGTCCTACAACCGCTTGATCATTGTAGGAAGTTCGTCTACTTCTATTATTGTCCTTGAGTTCATGAATAAGTTGTAACAACCCACATATTCTTCTATGGCATATATGGTCTTATTCTTAAACCTTTTGGCATCACTTACAACATATAAGAAATTAGGCTCTGTGTACAACCTTCTCTCATGACCTCTAAAAACATGTATGGTTGTATAGGATAAATCCATCTGCAAGGTTCCCCCAATTTTCTCGGCCCAATGTGTGGAAAGTAACATGCCATAGGTAGCTGGAATGTTAGCCATAATGATGTCCATGACTACACTTTTGGTATGGATTTGGGTGAGGGATATCAATAAGTCTTTGATGAGACCTAGGCACTTGACGCTTCTAGAATCGAATGAATAAAGGTCATGGTAAGGTTTGGTGATGTCTAAACCCAACTCCAACATGATTGATTTGGACCCGAGGTTGTGAGATCCACTGAGTCCAACATGAAATTGTGAAGAAGCTTATCACAAACATTGAGGGTGACGTACAAAGGAGGGTTATAGTCATGTTGTTCCTCTACATGTGGGTCATGTACCACGGTAAGGTGATCTTCTTGAAATTTCAAGGTATCGTTATGAGAGGATAATTCAACGAGGTTCATGAACTTTTGTATGTGATATTGATAGGTCGGATTTTGAGCTAGTCCAATAAAGGGACTAGGAAATTTATCTTGCTAAACTCTTGTTCTAGGTTGAACAGTGGGACTGGGGTTTTTTCATTTTCTCTGGTTGGTTCAAGTCGTGACTTAGGCGGTAAGTGCTCTTGTAATTTTTTTACTACCTAGTTTGGGATGGGATTGGAATTTTGGTTGGGTTTACTCCTCTGATATGAGGATCCTCGTGGGTCTTTCATATCATTGAGAGGATGTTGGTTGGTAGGAGGGGATGGTCTTGGGTCGAGTGAGGGCATAACAACTTAAGTTTGACTTCCTACTTTGGGTGATCTTCCTTGTCTAATACACAAATCATACTTCCTTTAGAGTTCTACCATTACTGTATCTATGATTCATTGATATTAGGTAGCAGAGATTCCATAATCATCTTGTAGGTCGTAGGCTTCTTAATTTTTAGGGAGTTTGCATAATTAGCTTATGTGATATAAAATGTGGGGTACTGATCTCCTATTCAATTTATGTCTTCTTCTTGGTTCAACTCATTAGAGAATTCATCCATTTGTAGGTTCAATTCCCTTATGACTGGGGGTTTGATCGATTGGTCATTGGGCCTCTTTTCTCTCTGTATCAGTTGCGGGTTAAAAGGCCTATGAATGAAATCAGGGTTACGGGGTGGTGGCATTTGTTTTCTACTTGGCCCTTTTAAATCAAGTCTGGCCACCTTATTAGATAAATTCCTTATTAGCCTAGTCTTTTCTTCAATCTTTTCTTCTGATGTGTCTTTATTGTATGCAAAATGGTTTGGCTCATCCTTTACTTTCTTCTTGTCTTTGTCCTTCACATTTCCCTTTTCTTTCTCTACATCATAGTTCTCATCCCCTGTCTTAGTTCACCTTAATTTTCCAATGATAGTTAGGCTTCCTTCTATTTCAACTACGTCAGATTGCATGTCTTCCAAGGTTGTGGGCTTTCTCTCTTGGAATGACAAAAAAATCAGGTTCAAAGGTTGTGACATAATTCACCATGGCAACAGTGGGTGTAGGCTTTATCTAATTTGGGATCTTATTGTACACCATGTTAAACCTCTTAGTAAACTCCTCTACATTCTTTGAGGATTTATTCTTAACTATTGAAAATTGTGTGAGGTAATATTGGATGTCTTTCTTTTCACCCCACTGCATATGAATTGTTCTTTCTAAATCATCCCATAAGTTTAGTGAACAAGGAGGAATGGTACAAAAGCATTTTCGCATCTCCTTCTAGGATTTGTACAAAGAGCCTCATAAACACATCTTCTTCCTCTACCATGGAATTATCAGTAAAATATTGAAAAATGCTAATATGTTCTTCATTCGTCCTTTTCTTTTCCCTGTTGAATCTGGGCAGGTGATTCAGACAGTGCTCAGGCATATCATGTAGGATCGGGGGTAACACTAGGGGTGCACATCAGGCTGCTACCTAGGCTAATGGTTAATTAGGCGGGTTTTTTTCAATTGTGGGGTAGACCTTGTCCTGCCATTATATGTTGTAGAATAAGGTTTCTACCAGTGGATGATATTAGGGTTTTTGTTCTGTGCGTTGGCTCAGGAGTTGGGCAGGGTGTGGATGAAGGTGTAATTCCCAATGTATGAGGAAGACTTCATGATTCAAGCTCTCCTTGTATTGGGTGTGAGAAGAATGTGTCAATCTAAGGAGTTTCTAGGCGACAAGTTGGAGAGATCACGATAGGAACATGATGAGGGGTTGAATTAGGTATACTAGCCTCAAAGGAATTTGCCTACAAAGCCTTATTTCGCTATTTGTAATGGTAAAAAAAGCGTTCAGGATTGAAAACAATAGGTGGTAAATTAGGATCTAGGTTACTCCGAGTGTATCTCCTTACAGTAGCCATAATGTGACTGTAAAGACTATTTCCTCATGAATTAGGAAACTATGTTGGATGTTGCTACAAAGAATGGGTTAGTTGTGGTTGTAGTATAGTGGTTTTAGAGTGGAGTCACTAGGTAGGTAAACGTAACTGATATGTCTAGATTTTTCCTACCCTCAGAATCTAAGGAGTGTGTTGTTCTTCCAAGCGAATTAATCCAGACTTCACTCCCCAACAACAATGCCAAGATATGTTGGGGCCCCAGAGCACATCGTGCTATATCTTTGGTGCGGAGCCTAGGAACATCTAGGATTGTCTCAAATAATATTTTCTCAATCTTAAACTATTTTATTTGTTTTCAACGAGTTATGAATGAATCATATAAACCTTTTAGAAGATACTAATAGTTCTAACTCTTTTTCCTATCTTCAGTATGAGTCATTCATACACTTTGGGTTTGACATACATTTAATGGGTATTGTGGAAATTTGAGAAAATGAACAACATGACAAGATCAATGACTAGGCTCTTAAGAATCCAACCATTCAACATAAACATAAAGTGAATTTGCATTTATCATTTCAACCCATGTGATATTTTGTCTAGATAACTGAATAGTTCATCAAATCTCAAGTCACATCATAAGAATAAGACAAATAATCAAATAGATTCAATTCTTCTCATTACATACAACATACAATTATTACATTTAGACAACAAGAAGTACCATTAAGAATTGTCATGAATAATTGATTTGTATTAATTTGAAATTGCAAATTCAGGTTACATTAGAGTTACATGATTACAGGAGAAAAAATGACATCCTGTCATGTACTGCAAAGTCCCAACTCTAACCACAGATCCAAATTAGAAGCCTAACAAATTTTCAACAAAAATTTGACAGAGTTTTTGTACACAAAATTTCTCTCCTTCTCCCATCAAAATGAGGCCTATTTATAAGACACAACACCCTAGGACATAAACCCTAAACTACTAGTGGTAATAAGAAACCACTATGTAGTTTAAAATTAACAGTTGACATCTCGTAACACTCTCCAATGAAAACCTACGAGAACACTAGAATATTAAGCTTGTAACTAACTGCTTTCAGAGGCTTCCAGCTGTCAGGGCGAGTCCCACTTCTCCAACTCATTCTTCTTGTTGTTCGGATTGTGAAAGTGACTCAGCATATGAACATGTAGATTGCTGAGGTGTGTGTTGCATACCTGCAATTGATGTTCATGGTGTTCGTTGGGTGGAGGTAGATGTTGTTGCTATTGTGGGATTCTTAATTCTTTCTGATACCTTTTTTGAGTTGCAGTTATATATTGTGAGATTAAGCCCCAATCTTTTGTTAGAGGACACTTTTAGTCTCAAGCTACTTTGATGGTGACTGCCAAATCAATAATTGAATCATATTCTAGAGGATGCAAGCTCTTGAAGACCTATTTTAACTTGAAGATAATTTAGAAGGATGGTGCCAAGTTCTGGATGATGTCCTTAGGTACCACCACATCTCCTTCCTTTTCAAACACAATAGGACCATTCCTGATTGCTTCCAACCTAATTTGGTAGCCTTCCTTTTGTGAAACAATCCCATTCGTGTCCATGAACCTAGGCAAACCTTTCTTGAATAATGGATCAAAATCTCCCATATTTTCATCAACACGTTTGACATTTCTATCGCCTCCTTTTTTATTTCTTCTATGAGCTTTACCTTGTAAAGGCCATGTTGCATTTTCAGACAAGGAAAACCATGTCTTAGAGTGATAAATCCTTCCTCTTTCTTTTGGATATAAATTGAATCAATATCCGACATTGTTCTAGCTTTACCTCCAATATCATTTTTGAGCTTCCTACTTCTTTTTTGGCCTCTAGGACCAATGCCCATTTTTCATGTAATAATGTAAGTTGTTCCCAATTCTCATCATCCAACATATCTTTGGTGATATTATCCCAAATATTGTGATAAGTCACCTTTAGGTTGTATCAAGAGGGATTTTTTTTATATTTTTTAATGGTGTCTAGCTCTCACTTGACTCGATCATATGACCTCTCTCCTTCTTCGGCTCCTTTGGTTAATTCTTCAATTTCCTTCTTCTTGTTTTCCAATTCTTCATCCTTGTTGGGTAATAGGGTCCTCGTCCTATTTACTTCATCATTTACCGACAAATTTTCTAAATTTGTGGCTAAATATTTTGTTGTACTTTGTGTGATGATGGTTTCTCCTACACCTTTAGCCTTCATATCCGCTACCTCTGATTTCAGCAATATGAACTAGTCATTGTATTGTTGTGCCTCTTGAGTGGTTGCGTACAATTTATTTACTAGTTCTTCTTTCTACATCTCAACCTCCAACAACTCCATGATTTGCATTGGGTATGCTTCCCATTTTCCTTGCCTTCTCAGGAGCTTTATTTATTTGTTCTTTTCATCCAGTATCTTCTTCTACTCGAATTAATTTTCAGCAACAAATTTCTTCAGATTTACCTTTTCCAAGGCTTCATTTTTTAGCATTCTTGCCCTAGTTGCCACTTTTTCTTTCTTTATATTTTTCTATGCTCTATTGTAGTCTTCCCTTAATCTCTTCAGTGATGAATGAGATTTCTTGGCTTCAATGTATATGACATCATTTAGAGCCTTAGACAAACTGTAGGTGTCAGGCAAAGGTATTTGGGATAGATCAAAAGTGATCCGAGTGGTCTCGTAGTCTTCAATAAAATGAACTTCATTGCCTTTGGCCTTCAGAACTGCCAAATTCAACTTGTCTCCCTTGTAATCTAGGACACTAAGCAATCGAGTGTCTGACATCTTTCTAGTATGAGTGAGTTGAAGGCCTCTCTTCATTTTCTGTTTAGACCTCTTTGCTATATTTTCAAATTCTACAATGAGGGATGATGGCTCCCTACTAGCCTAAATGTCAAAGGTGTTCATGACTTCTGAGAAAGTTAGGTCTGTTGATATAAGTTGCACTATAAGTGATGAGCCTTTAGGTATCACAAGCCTGCTTGGTGGACTTGCAATAATACCTTCAATCACTTCCAGGGCTTTATGAACACCCTCTTCTTCTTCATCATCATCTTCTATCATTGTTGTTTTGAGCTTCTTGGAGTTGGATTCTCTCTCTTGATTTATTTCCATGTCATCAATCTTGCTTCTCTTGGTACCAGATAGTTGAGAATACTGTGAGTAAGATGGGAGGAGAACTTCTTTCACTTCTTCAAAAGTCATTTTTTTTATGCTTGTTCAGGGAGAGGCCTTGACTGGTGTCTGTGTATATCTTTATCTTTGTCTTTCCTTTGATTGTAGATTATGTCCAAAGGATCATACACCCATTCTAATTCCTAGGGAAAATGTAGTTCATTCAACATATTATGTACTTTCTCTTGAGCCTTTTTAGTTCTAGCTATGAATGGCCCAACTTCTTGTGGAAGGTGAGATGTTATTGCCTGCTTCCTTGATGCAAAGTGTAACCAGTCACCGATAGACCTTTGTCTAATAAACTCTAGTGGAAATATCCTAAGTGTAAGAAAACTTGGCAATGAGTATGGCCTCTCTCTGAAATCATAAACCTTAATTAAAGTGTAGTCTTCTAGGAGGTACCATTCTCCTATTTTCTATATTTCGTTCATTTCTTTCATTTATGGGATGACCCTAGTTAAAGGTTTTTCATGTATAAGCTAGTAAAACACAGACACAAAATATTGGAGGTAGTATTGAATTCCCATGTTATTTGTGGTTCTTCTCACAGAGGGTATCCATTTAATAGTGGGTAAAATAGTGTTGGAAGAATCAACTAGCTTTGGGGCCAGGTATTTTAGGGAGCTATAATTTTGATGCATGAAGAGGTAAATGATGTAAGAAAGATACTTGAATGCATTGGTGGAACGAAAGTTTTTGAATTGTTGATGGATAACATCTGATATGTATTGGGGATAGTCAAACAAGGAGTAAGCAATGGTGTCAAGATCACATAAGGCTACTAGAAAACCTAACATGGTCTCATCAACTTTAACATCTTTGTCCATTCCTAGGATTTGAGCAATTGTGAAAATAACTACTTTAGCATATTCATAAAATTTGACTATGGAATAAGGTGGAGGGCCTGTGGGGGCCACTACTCCTTTAGGTACATTTTTTGTTAATACCTTTGCTCTTAGTATCTTAGAAAGGGCTTTCCAGTATCTTGGCAATGTGTCCTCATCCAGTTTTTGTAGTCTAGCACCGTATGGGAAGCATAGAATTGTTATTATTTCTTTAGAAGTTGTTGATAATAACACCCTCGATCCTGTGATGGAGGAAATAAACTTGTCATCAAAATTGTAATGCGGGGAAATCCAGGTGATAACCTCTAGGAATTCATAGACTTGGGGTACTATTGATTTTAGCAGGTTGCCTCTAAATAGATTATCCAGATCTAGACTTGCTTACATGTTTGAGTAGACTTAATGAATGACAACATATATATCTTAAGTACTAAGGACATGATCATGAATTTCATCATGGGTGTCTATGAGTTCTTCCTCCTGTGGCTTCTCCATTGTCGGGGAAGTCATTGAGGCTAGACTATGTGACATCTTGAATTTGACTATGTTGAGTGAGGTTAATGCTTTAATATGGGAGTAAGAGAATGGGGTTGATTGCTGACGTGGCTAAAGGCTTTCCTTGGAATTATGCAGGAGGCTCTAGTAAGCTCGATCTTACCAGTGAATTTAGCTATTTGGGGTTGGGTTTGGACAAAAACTCGAGAGCGAGTTGGATTATCGCCGGTTTGGGAGAATGAACAACTCACATAGGAGGTTGTAGGAATCTTTGGTTGGCACGTGTCACCTTAGATTTCATAGGCGAGAGACAAAGTACAAGTGCCCTTGGGTTCTTTGACCAGGTCAGCATGGCGAGTGGGCTCGAAGAGGTGAAAAATTGCTGCAATTGGACGTGGAAGAAGTTGCGGTCTGCAGGGTCAGGATTGACTCTACTCTTGCAATTTTCACAGCATAAATGATCAGAAAAGCACCCCTTTGGGATTTTTATAAAAAAAATCTCAACTTTTGTGCCTTCACGTCTCACATTCCAGTTGGTTTGATGATTTCACAATGACATCATCAGATGGGGGTGACATCATTATATGAGAGTGACGTGGACTGATGGGGTGATGTGGGGTGGTGGCATGGTTGACATGGTGGGATGGTTGAAGTGGAGTGGATGGATGACATGGAGGCGGGGTGACATGGTGTGGCGAGGTGATGTGTTCATGGTGGAACCCTTCCCCTCCTCCGCCAAGTGGTTTTCACATGGTGGGGAGGGAAGTTTGGTACACCAACTCTTGGGTCGCCTGGCCAATGGTGACCCACGGGCGGTATCGACTGCACCACCTGTAGGTGTTAAATGTCACGCTAGTCGATGGTGCGGTGAAATTTGTGCCATCAATCTATGTTGGTCGTGATCTATTGGGTATGGGGTTGTGCAACTCCTGCACCTGCATCTAGATGAATACAATTGTTTCCTGATGATGTATGGATGACATCAAGTGACACAAAACATCATGCTGGCGTCATCCGACATTTTTTTTTTAAGCATCTACCACCCGTGGTCTCCTAAGTGAATATTGGAACCAACACTACCTATGGTGACACCGAGACTATCCCACAAGTTTGGTAGAGAACACAAAAAATTGATACACTATTATTCATATCAACAAATAATAGCTGATTTACCCCAATATTGAAGATATTTAAATCCTTGGTCATTGAGTCTCCATCCTTCATCCTCAAGTTATACAACTTCTTTCATAATGTATAAATGTCTTTCACATTAATCACATTATTAGGATTTGGTCGACGTTTCGAACCAACTGATGTGGCTCATCCTCAGGACAAGGTGAAAAAATCATACAATCTTCATGTATAAATAACAAGGATGCATCATTGCCCCAGTGTCAGCTCATGAAACTAGCCGTTCAAAACTAGCAGTTGGAGATTAGTTAAATAGGTAAATAGAAATCATAAAAAGTTAGAAATGAATTAGGGGCGTAGACTATGTTGTAACAATTTCTTGTCATATTATTTTTTGAAGAAAATATTCCATTTTTTTTTCACCTTGTAAATAAAATATGTGTGCATATTTTATAAGTGCCACACATATATTAGTTTGATTATTTTTATAAGGTTTTTAATTAAATTTGGTAAATAAAGTGCTCGCATAAAGTGCTTGTATCTTTTCATAGCAGAGATTTTGTACAAAATAATCAAAGGTGATCATTCAAAAGCGGATCCCCCTTCTTGCTTGACGTTTAATTTGGAGGGGGGTCCACTATTCCCTATTTTCCCAGAACCACTTATGATACGTGGCAACTTCTGATCAATTGTGGACCCCCCTCTTTTCACTGCTTACCATTCATGCTCCCCCTCCCACGCAAACCCGCCTACATTTTTTGCCAAGATTATTGTTCCCACCTAATTTTTAAGGTCATCGCTATATTGATCCCTCACTAACTATATTGTTGCTAGATTCTAGTTTCCAATCAATGTCTGTCTAATTATATTGCGCCAGCCATTAGTTCATTAACTCCCTTTGCTGCAGAAGAAGACCGTTATACCATAAACACCTATTTTGTCAAAGTCAATCTTGTTTGTCATCATTTTCATCTTCCCTCTACATTGCTGCCATATCAATTTCTTCAATTTTATCCAAAGTTGTTATCTTTTAACCTTTTGTCAAAGAGTTACAATCGAATAAGCATTTAGCAATTTCATAACTGTTTAAAGTTACGAGGGACAAGAAGATTCAGTCGCCACAATTATATGGGTAATTTCATTTTCCTTTTCCCTTATTTCATACTAAAAAGATGAGTTCACAGAAGGGAAAGTCTGCAAAAACACAGTCAAATAACCCACCATCTTCTTCATTTATAAAAGTAGATGAACTGCCATTAATTAATTTGGATGCTAAAATAATGGAAACAAAATGTGAATTTGACATCTATGAGCTGCATAATTGGGCATTTAAGAAGTTCCAAGATAATAATGATGAATTTTCTCTTCGGGAGTCCCTTCTTCCCCAATTCATGTTTCCATAGACACACTATTTTCCTGAGTTCATAGTATGGTGTTTAGATAGATACCTACCAAGTGAAAGAGCCATCATTGCTAAAAATGGAGAGACATTATTTTGTATCACCTCTAAGTCAATTTTGTAGGCCCTTCAAGTTGTTATTCTCAGTTCTCTTCATCCATTCTCTAGTGAGGTTTTGTTGGAATTATATCAGAAGTTAACCCCTTAGCAAATGACTTCTATATTTGAGTCCTTTTTTTTCAGAAGAAACCAATATTGCCCAATATAACACTCCCTATTCTTTAAATGTCTTCCCAAGGATTACTAGACAAATCATATCCTTGTTGCGTTGTCTTTTGGGGTGTGAAAGTGATGAAGTAGTCCTTGGTTTTCTATCAACAACCCTTATAACAACTCAAGGTTTCATTTATGAATATAATTTTAAGTTGTTTTACAACAACCATCCTTGAATGTCTTCAAATAGGTGCTAACATACAAAGAAGAGCCATCAGAAGAATTGATTGACATTAGGTTAAAGAACGAATGTGAGTATATGTTGGCATATCAAAAATTAGTTGTGGAATTTGTAAGTATCTATGTTGTTTTACTTCTATGATTTTATAATTATTAGAGCAAAAAAAACATTTATATTAAATTTATGATTTATAATGGAGTTTAAAACATGCTGGAAACAAAGTATGGAACTATGCCAACAAAAGACTTGTCGCAACAAGGGATGAGACGTGGTTTTGAAACCACGTGCACAATTTATGAGTCACTTCTTGCTATGGTACATTGCTATTTGATTTACATTGATGTATATTATTTATTTAAATTTTCATTATTCTCACCAATGTAGATACACTCATTACACTTTATTTTTATGTTTGCATATGGAACAATATCAAGAAGATGAAAACAATCGATGCAATCAACAAAATATTCCTCCAAATAACCCAAGTCATGGAAGTAGCTCGAGCACTGACAACAGTTTCAGCGAAGAATGATGATCTATTTGGATATTAATGGAACATGTTGTATTTTTTGAAATAACTGTCTGTGAAAATCAAACATTTTGTTTAATGTAAACATGGACATAATGTCCTAATTGAAAGGCAAGGGGTTACCAATAACAATCCCTTTTTGTATGACAAAGAGCATCTTATTGATATATAATAAAATACATTTCAATTTATTCTATTGTGTTATCCAATGTTGCTATGGAATGTTACACCACTGATTAAATATATGGATGATTAAATATTATAATGAAGAGATGTGAAATATGATAATATAACAAATTAATCCAAACATCATATACAACTGCACTAATCAAATATTAATTTATATGAATATTGTTATAATACATATGTCGGTTTTTTAACGAATAATGGATTTTAAAAATTACAATAATTGTACTGTCACAGGTCGATGTCTCCAAAAAAGAGAAATTATCATACAAAAACATTGGTGCGTCCATAACATAAAAACACACTGGTGCTTTAATTTAAATTAAAGCACTACGACGTCATCTTTCAGCATAGCTGGTGCTTTTTCAGAAAACGACAATACTAGGGCTTTCAGGGCTTCAGACACCAATGTTATTTTTAATTAATGCCCCGATGCACTGTAACTCTTAACACACCAATGCTTTCCTAGAACTAACACCCCCTAATTCTACAAAATATTATTTCCATTCCTGGTGCACTATTAAAATTAACAACACCAAACGCTCTATATAACAAATGCACTGATGCGTTTATGTAAACAAGACATTCTGATGCTACATGTTTAAGAGAAAGCATCGAAACTGCAAATAATTTTTGCATGCTTGAAGCCGTTCTTCATCAAAGAATGATTGAGGCTTTTTTTATATATAAGCACCAACGCGGTATACATTTCAAGGTCCAGTGCTCTTTGAGTTGAATGCACCGGGGTGGTATTTTAGGTTCCGATGCTCTTTCAATTAAATGCCTCAGTACTTTTAATTGTGTATAAAGCCCAACGTGTTTATATAAGTAGCGCAT
The DNA here is from genome assembly GCA_031772625.1 of Pinus tabuliformis. Classification (NCBI taxonomy): domain Eukaryota; kingdom Viridiplantae; phylum Streptophyta; class Pinopsida; order Pinales; family Pinaceae; genus Pinus; species Pinus tabuliformis. Next base: position 1,305,969,902 of record CM062818.1, read on the forward strand.
CAGGGCTACTTGTTCTATAAAGCACACAAAAAAAAAAACATTCACTAAAGCCTTGAGTCGCCCAGATTTTTTCAGTTGTGATGAAGTTCCGTTATAAGCTCCGCTAAAACATCCATTCCAACAAACAAATGTTTTAGCAAATTTTTTTTTGATATTTTTTGCCAATTTTATAACACTAATAACCTCTGTATAACCTATGCTAGAAGGTCTTTTCCTTGTGGTGTAAATAAGAGACTTTTTTCCCAAGAAAACTTTTCACATAAACTCTTGGACACTCCCGTACATTATCTAGTGCAAACTTGTTAACATTGATTATGGTGCTTGACTTGTTAGGGACATCAAGTGAGGTGCAAAATAGAGGTCCTTAGCTTGAGGGATTGGCATTTAGACCTCTTACATGAAGCTCAAAGCACTCAAGCACTCAAGCTAGCCCACCAGGCATATAAATAAGAAATTTACTCACTTGAGAGTTCAAAGACCCTCTCATCTTCGATGTGGGTAACTTGAAATTCTCAAACCTCTATTTTGGTTTTGTTCCCTTGCAATTTCTACCTTAGGGAGGGTTGATTCCTTTTACAATTAACTTCTCCTTATTTCTATATCTTAGAGAGTTACACTCTTAGGCAATGTCCTCGAACTATAGATTTATAGGCTTTATGAAAACTCATTCTTGTGAAGTTTTTTTATGGAAGAGATAATTATGTCCTATTTAATAAGATGGAATGATAACACCGTAATTCATGTTAGCATGTCCATGTAGGTCATTGTGTGAGAATACAATATTGAGATTGAGATGGCCCACTTGAGACACTTGTTAGTGTTTTAGGGATGCATCCCTTTCAATAAGAGCAGAAATGTCACCTAGTGCTTCTCTTGCCCAATTAACTTGTTCCCATCAATCCTAGAGATTGGATCATTGACCACACCATTGAGCTAACAATGTAATTAGGGAAAGATAAGAATGGAAGCATGATTAGCCTTTTTCTCATGTCAATCAAAATGACAAGTTCTTGATCTTGGTATTTGCTATCTTGGAGTATTAAGCCCCTTGGATCTAGCAAGGACAATTAGGAGCTAATGGCATAGGGTGAGGCTTAGTCCCTAATGATCTTGTTAATACACCAAATAAAACTAGGCTCCTATCTACTATGACCTATTATACTTGCTTTCAAAGATACTATATATATATATATATATATATATATATATATATATATATATATATATATATATATATATATATATATATATATATATATATATATATATATATATATATATATATATATATATATATATATATATATATATGTTAGCAACCTTTTTATATGTGTTAAAATGTGAAACACATATATGTTTTGTTATTAAAAGGATAAAATATCATTTTAAGCTCCACTTAAATCAATTTCGTTTGTCAAACATGTAAGTCTTTTTGATGATGGAGGAAGGTAACTATGAGTGTTCAATCACTTCCCTCGGTCACACAATGGCTTTATACTCACTAATGTTTGAAAGTCTCTTTGATGGAGGAGGGAAGTAAATATGGGAGTTCAAACAACTCCCTTACACACACAATGGCTCTATACTCATCAAGGTTTGAAAATTTCTTTGAGGGTGAAGGTAGACCCAATTTTGGGAGGTAGAACACCTTCTCTCATAAGTGTGGGATAAGGGGCACTTTATTGCCCCACTTTTTGAGTCAAAATTGACCCTAAATCTAGTAGGAATTATGTTATAAGTTAGAGTTCCACCCTTATGTTGGGAATTTTTCCCTGGAGAGTTTTGACCAACTTTAAGATGACCTAAATCATCATTTTTTTGAAAAATGATTAAAACATTTGGAACTTTAACTCACTATAAAAATAAGACTCACTAGAAATAATACTATTTGAATGCCCAACATACAACACCTCCTTTACATACATAATGGTTGTACACTCACTTGAGAACCACAACAAAGAAAAAATTTGATTGAGACAAGTCACTATTAAGTATTATTGAAAACAAGTGCTAATAGCAACTTAGTCCTTGTGGATTAAGTTTAAAAATGGAGAATATTAGCAATTCAATCAATTATCGTGTTAAAAAAAGAATAAAAGAATCAAATGAAATTACAATTTCAATGCAATTAAGATTTTTTTTTAAGCTTGACTAGTGAGACTTGTCCAAGGGGATTGAACTTCTGATCACTTGGATACAAGGCCTTGAAAATATGTTCTTTGCCAATTGTGCTACCACCGATGGACAATGTAATTAAGAATTGAATGTTGGGCACATCTCTTGTTTTGTCATTTGTTCCCCTCTGTATCAGAGTTGTGATTGGGCTCATATGCAAGCTCGATGACTGAACAATGTTTGGGATCTATTTCAAGAAAGGATGTGCAATGTTTTTTTGGGGGGCGACTAAAGTGTTTGCAACAATGAATAAGCTTTGCCCCATTCCACATCTCCCTTTTATTTATTTATTTATTTTACTATAAATTTTCCATGACAATAAGCTTTTACGTACTTTAGCACAAAACCATAGACTACCACTTCTAAAGTTGTTTCATCTCATCACTAGATAAGAATGTCTCCATGCTTGCAAATGGCAAGCGTATAAATCCTGCTTGACACTTTGAAATATCTGCTAAATTGATGGGCATGATACCACTTCATTGCATTGGTTATCGACATGCTAAAGGGGAGTTCTTGATATAATGACATCAACTTTGATACCATGTTGAACGAGTTTGAGTGCCCTGTATCACCATTGAATGAGTTTGAATGTCCTATATCATCAATATAAATTTAGAATCATGAAAATAAATGTATATAACAGTCAACCAACCTATTGCAAAATTGCTATATAGAAGCAAATAATTCAAATTGGAGAATATATATAGAGAAATATGGAGTGGACTATTTGTTCAAGGTCTTATCTAGTTTTATATTTGGATATGAATTGAGGATTGAACTTGGAGCTATTGGATTTGGACTCACACACACACACACACACACACACACGTTAACGTTGTATTTCCAAAAATGATTGTGCAAAATAGATACATCAACCCATCCATCAACATAAACATGTCACTGAGTAGGTGGTCTCAATTTGCCCATCAAGAAACCAAATATTTTTGACCACCTACCAATAGAGTTGTTTGTCGAAAATTCTAACAGTTTCAATAATCTTAACATGATTAAAGTATCTCCTACAATATTGTAAAACAAAAAGATGATAACTAACATGCTGAAAATCAAGATTCATAGGAGGTAACAAGTGTCGGGTTTTTGGCACTAGATCCGAGAGGAGTTGGAAAAGCAGGATCACAATGACGGTGGCACTCAATTTGGGCCAACCACACATCCATTCTTTCTAAACAAACCCTCTAGTTCCTTTGGACTCTTTTGACATCTTTTAGTCTGACGAAGATGTTATGTCTTTCTTCTTGCTTATCCTTCTGTAACCTGCCTAGCAGGGTCTTCATTTTTAAGTACAAAAATAAGACATTAAAATTTTGTTTCCTTCTACACTTGGTATGGCCATAGTTAGGAATATAAATAAAGATATTCTCTAGGATTTTAGAGTCCAAAAAAACTTGCCTCTCTCTAACTACAATGAAGCTACAGTGATTCCATCTAGCAAATTTCATTCCTAATAACATATATAAAAAATACTCATCCTTTCCAAAAAATAAAAATAAAAATCATCACATAAACACTATAACATGAAACAATACCCAACATATTGAAGTTGACCTTTTTACTCTTTAAAAACCAATAAAATGAAAATAAAATTTGTCATTTCATAATGTTGATTATGTTACACCACTATTATTGCAACACCAAAATTGTGGGAAACCATCTGTCTACTTTTAATTAATCCTTAGTAGAGACAACAATAATGTATCGATATAGTGATATCTATTTTGATACATCGATCAAAGAAAATTTAAGCTGAACCATTATTGAGCCCCACCGGAAAAAAAAAAAGAGAGAAAAAAGACCATAATTTATTTAGGGTCAAAATTTAAATAATGCTAAGTCAACAATAATCCTGCTTTTCGGCGAGGAATAATAAAATAAGATAAATTATTTTTTGGTGAGGAATAATAAAATAAGATAAATTATTTATCTAGGCGTGCAAGCGGACCATATTTTCTTCCTAAAGTGTGAGTTTATATTCATCTAGCTAGTCGTTCATTCTTCCCCTGTAATTAGTATCGAACAAGTTATTAGAATTTTCAGAGTAAAGGGCAGATGCAAGGCATCGGATATTTGGGGGCATGGCTAGCGATGGAGATATTCAAGCCATTCTCAGTCCTTTTTCATCACCGAGCCAATGAAGCCGAGGTAGGTATTCGTCAGTTCTCCTTTTCTTACTCCTGCTTTTTCTGGGGTTCGAACTTGTGCTTTCTGTCCTGTAATCTTTCCCAAAAATTCCATACTATACAAGGAAAAAAAAAGCAATCGACTCTGTTACAGTTTTCCATAATACACGAAAAGTTTTAGAAGGAATTAAACATTCATTCATTTGTTTATTCAGTTCGCTAACAGCTCTGTAAGATCGTCGATCACAAAAGAAAAATCCCGACACCTTTTATGATGGAAAAAAATATTGCAAACTTTGAAATGATCTTATCTTCTGAGGCTTCCAATCTCCACACTAACTTCGGGGTCCATGCTATCGAGCTGTCAAGCCTCCACCTTCCTTGGTCGTTTGCCAATTTAGCAATCCACTTGTATAACTCAACCGAGAAGGAACAGAAGAAGATTTTGTGTATCTCTGTGTATAAGTATCTGTCCAACCACTGTTCTTTCGTCAATCGCGGATTTTTGTTTTCTTGCGCTGTGAATTCGTGGATCTTTCTATCCAACCAGTCTTCAATTTCCTTCTTAGTTGGATTCAATTGATGCGACATCACACATCTCCTTATGCAGATCCCAGCCCGACAACAGAACCATTTGTTGGCTTAGTGGGCCCTGACCCAGGTTTAGCTTTAAGTTAGCCATGAAAATCCCTACACTATTGGCCCTTTCGGCATCAATCTGCGGAGTGCGGACTGAAGTCTCACTCGAAGCAGTATGGGGGGATGCTGGAACCAAGTTTCTACACCCAGAGATGGTTATGATGTCGTTTTGTACCCCCTTTATCTGTCTACGCCAGACCGATAAGCTCTCGAGGCTTATCGATATAACTTCCTCTTACCAGCCTCTAGGCCTCCGCGAAGGTCTACGGCTGTCTTTCGCAGACCCTAAACAGGCGACTCAACCACTTACGTGCCTCTGTAATTTCTCCTAAGTCTTTTATTATTCAGATCAGCTTAAATGTCTGATATTTTTAGCATACATTAATATATTCTTCACGTAATCAGATATTATTACTTGCGTTCATATAACAATGTAAACATACAGATTCACGCATCAATATAGCATTAAATCATAAACCCATTATTCATCATATCATAATCGCATTCATTCATATCATAAGTAAATAGATCAAACACAGGTATTTCCAAAATAATCTTCTTTATTAATGCTTCAGATCTTATTACAGACTCAAACTACTCTGTGCACTCAGCTGCAGGGCTCCTCACACTCAGCTGCGAACTTCTACCCTAGGCCTCTGTGCACACAGCTACAAAGCCTTTCATCTACTCTAAAACCCTTCACTCTTTCTGCTAATGACCCAATACATTCATCATCTACTTCGACCTTCCCTTAGACTCTTCTAAGACTCTCCTTTTATACAATTCCCCATTACATTCATCATCTACTTCGAACTTCCCTTAGACTCTTCTAAGACTCTCCTTTTATACAATCCCATGGTCCGCGAACCATGGGTGGATCTTCTAAAGCCGACACAACTTACATAAAAGAAGGGTGGAAACCCTTTACGACACTTTACCTCTACATGCTCTGTGACCACAAATTGCAGAGACTTTACACTTTACATACAAAAACTTGGGCTTTTAACCCCAAAATTGACCCTTGGGGACCTTGTCCCAACAATGGGTGATTGAACTTCAAGCCATGGAGTTGTATGATAATCTCTATATATGCATGGTGGGGGTGATCAATCTCAAGACCAAATACCTATGGATATCGGTTGTAACCGAAATGCCAGACTGGGACATTCGGTACAGGTTAACTACATATAATATAGGAAGAATCAATTATTGCTAGCATTTCAGTTAGTCATACAATTCCCATTCATAAGACTAATATGAATAATCTTGTTAGTTAACCATCCATGAAGATTAGCATAAACAACATAATAGCTAAAATGTGAATAAAGTGAAAAATCTAAAGACTCAATTGTCTAATTTATAAAGTCGCAGAATTTTTTTAAAAAAACTCTCATTTTTCTTATTTTTATGACCAAATTTCTCAACAAACGACCAGTAGACTTGTCACAATTTAAATACATGGAGTTTTGGAGTATACAATATCATCAATGTATTTTGAACAAGTCTTTATAGAAAATTTGCATTATATGGACATTGTAAATATTCATATAGGTGAAAAGAGTTTTATTTGTGAAATTTCATTTAGTTTTTTAGTTTTATTTGATTCTCTTTAAATTTTCCATGTCAACTCCAAAGTTTTCACTTGTTGAATTGAACTCCTACTCTTCGGCCTTCCTGAGTTACTATTCTTCGAGTTCAATTGGTAACTTTCCTATGCACTAGTGTTAGTATTTTTTTTATGTTCATATGGTCACTGACTATATGATGCTCCTTTGACTGGCTCTAACTTGTCTCTGAACTCAATCGGTCATCTACTATTGTCGGTCCTGGTACGAGTGTTCAAGCTCTCAATTGTTCATACAATGTGCAAATGTATATTACATGTACATCGACATTTAATACCAGATGGTGTGACATAGGTCTAATCTTAGCATATGATTCGTCGTTATATTATCCATGATGGTTTTTTTGGCAATTTTATGCACATAATGTTATCTTAGCAATCAAATATCAATCCTAATTTTAGGATAATATTCTAATATTCTCTAGGCAATCTCAACCTTTTGTCCAATTTTATCATAGCTTTGTAATATGAATTTGATGTATAGTTAATATTTCATGCGTTTGTTTCACGAGGCATTAGATCCTCATTTTGGCCTTCATCCTAGTCTTCTTCATAGTTCATATCTATAATGGAGTATACATCCAATTGCGCTCTCATCCTAGTTTCTATTGAAGCTTATCTACAATAGACAAACTTGTAATTAACCCAGCTCTCAGAGTCCACCTCAATTGGGCTTGCAAGAGAAATTAGGCCTATGACAGACTCGATCTACAAGGTTCAGTAGTGTGATTATAGTCAATGACCTCCACATTTTGAACTTGTACAAAGTCCATGATTTTAAAAATAGTTCTGGTTTTGTTGCTATCAATTGATTTGGATCTGCCATTTGTTTCTTAGTTGAGAAATATCTATCCACATTCCCTACAATAGAAATTTTATGTAGAAACTTAGAACATCAATCACATGGTCGGTGAGTTATTATCCTTCAAGATTGTCACATTGTGAGAGTTTAAGCCCTCAATAGTATGCACATGATGTTCTATGAATGGTAAGTTGCTCATGGGTTTAATGAATAAACTACGACTTAAAAATAGAAATAATCCAATACGAAACTCAAGTTCATATAGGAGGAAATTATAGAAACAAAAAACATGTAATTGTCTGTGTGTTTAGGGATTGCTATTCTTAAAAACTAACAATTTTTAAGGGTTGTTTGAACTTACTTATGGCATTTGATCCTTAATTACTAGAATGAAAGAATTTATGACATTCTTAAATCCCATTTGTTTATCTGGAACTCTGCAGTATAAAAAGTTTTACTGGTTTTCTCCATACTCACCTTAAAAAATTTAGTGTTTTTAACCATGTTTGTCTTATTGGTATGTTTTCCTTGTGATTGTGCTAAATCCCCACTATAGACATGGATAGGTAATAGACATTTAGCAGACAATTTTTCCTATTCCTATTACTACATTGTTTGATCATTAGAGGTAATTTTTATTGTTTTGTTTCAATATTCATTATTCTAAGCTTGTTGAGCTTTAAATATCAATTTGCATTTTCATTGTGTAGGCACCAAGACTAGAATTTTTTAAACATGATAACACGACCAGTTTATTTGGTAGAATACCTAACAAAGCAAGGTTTTAGTAAAATATATGGCTAAAAGGTTAGTCGTCTGAGGCTTTTGGATGGTGAGTACTACAGGACACTAGTGGCTATAAAACTTACTATTTTACAATTTAGTTGTGATGATGTCATGGAAGTTGAGGAAATAAGGGTAGAAATTAGCATGTGGCTAAATGATATGAATGTTATCTCATCTCTTGTTGCGCAGTCGGTTAAAAAATTGAGGCATGGGATGGTATGTAGACATCTATGGAAAGAAAATGAGGAATTATACTACACTAAAATAGATGACCATGGAAGCTCCATTTCAAATCAAATGTTTTTTGAGAATGTAAATTATGTGGGAGATAAGACAACTTTATAGTGCAAATTATGCTACAACTAGACCATTAAAGATGACAAAAGAAGATCTGTAGAAAATTTGAATAGTGATGAGTGTTGCCTTTGTAGGATGAATGGTACTTTAATTTGTTGTGATAGTTATCCCGTTGCATATCATTCTAGATGTGTTGGTGTTTCAAAAAAAAATTACCTGAAGGGGATTAGTATTGTTGTGAGTGTTTGGTGAAATAAAGAATGAAAGGACTTGAGGCATTGAGTGGTTTAGAATGGGCTGAAATGTTGGGTTATGATCCATTTGGAAGTGTAACTTAAACTTCTAATGGCTTGAGTTACTAGTCTTCTATTTTTTTTCTATGCATTTTTTTACTGTGTTTTTCTTTTTTGATTATAATGTCAAACATTATTAAATTGTTTTTATGGAAGAAAAAATTGCATAAAAATACATTGTTCACAACTACATGGTCCTTTTACCAATTTGAGGTTTTTTTGTGTATACTGTGTTTGGGATTATGTGCTGATACAAATGTGTTTCAAGGTCTTTGTCATTTGATGGAATCTTTGTTGTTTCTTGCATTTAATTTTTTTTGAATTTTATAAAATTTGTAATTTTTTCCTTCCTGTTATCACTCTGTAATTTCTGAGGTTGCTAGAGAAATTACAAAGGTAACCACAAAACCACTTTGGAAGGTGGGATCTAGCCCTGCCAGCTTCAAAGAGGAATCTCCCGGTCAGATTTAGATTTGTTTGGTTTCAGATATTAGGCTAGTTATAAAAGTTCAAGGTTTGGTTTATGAATTGGTTTGAATTGTATGGTTGATTGATGTCTAGATTACCATTGGGCTATGGAGTCAGTGATTTAAAAGATGGATCTATTTCAGTATTTTGTAGATAGATTTCATAGGGAAAGGCAGCCAAACTAATTGGATTCTTTAATTTTAAATGAAGTGAATAAGAAGAAGAGAAAGGATTTCCATTAAGTAAAGAGAAATTAAGAATTCATTTACTTAATATCAGTCGAAAACATTAAAATTATTCAAAGCCAGAATCAGAGTGTACATCAAAACAAATTATGTTCTTCAACTTTCTATTGAATAATTCAGATTATGAAAACACATGAGTATGGTAAACAAAGAATAATAAACACATAAACACGATAGATGCACTTCACCAACAATTTGACACAAGAATCCTATGAAAGAGCTTTCTGTATTACTGATAAGTCCACTGAAGCTTGAAAATGTACAATAGCTTTCTCAAATGAAAAAACCAACCCTTCATACTTCGAAAGGAGAAGTATTTATAAGTTTATTTACAAAATATCATGTCATAACCAATTAGGATGTAATTTAGGAATTTCTAAAATAATTATATCTCTAATTTACAAAAATATAGGAAAACTTGAACTGCTTCGATTGTTGGCACTATTTTTGTGGAGACTGTTGTTGATCTGGCCCTTGACTTTTGTTGCGTTGTTTGTCCTACTGCTGAAGAAAAGTTGACTTTTTATTCAAGTAAATCGCATAATTTTTCCCACCTGTCTTCACTTAGGATTGACAATTTGGGTAACTTCCTGTAAATTTCATCTACCTCTATATATTTGGCAAAGGTGGGCTTAGTCATAAAAATGTATTTGATTTCATGTTGGATGTCTAAATCAAATTCCAATGCCTTTAGGAAGGATTTACATGTTATACTCCCATGTATTCTTGCAAATTTGGCACTGTCTCTAGCAATGACCATCGATTTCTGGCTATAATCGGGCAATGTCATTAAATTTTCATTCAACATTAGCAAACCTGGAAGTCCCTTTTGACCGAGGACCTCAAACTTGTTGAAGAATCTTTGGACACCATTCTCTAGAACTTGACACTTTTTCTCCAACTGCAACATAAGATTTCTCTTTGTCAATACTTTCTTGATTTCTAATATGGTCTCGGTTCTGTCTTCTATTTCCAGTTCTTCCAACTCTTATCTGTTTTTAGAATTTAGAAATTTAATGAGGTTTTGGCTTCAGTTGGCTTGTCCCCCAGCATTTCCCTAATTTCTTGAATGGCTCCTCTAGATTTCTGAGTCAGCTCATTCTGCTAAAAAATAATTTGTATTAATGGCCAGATCTCTGTCATTGATTTGCTTATATCTATCCATATATTCTCCTTAGCATGAGCTAAGATATGACCATGTCAGCTTCCTTTTCTAATTATTGTATCCTTTATATTAGTCTGGGATTTTTGTACCTCTGTTATTTGAGAATTCTCAATTCTCGCTTTCTGTTACTGTAGATTCCTCATCTGTTCATTCAGTTTTTGTACTACAAATGGGAACTTGTCTTCTTGATAAAATATAAACATATACACAAGAATAGAGGCATATTTGAACATTCCTTTAGTTTGAAGCTTAAGGAATTTTTCATGAATGTTGTCAGCAAGGAACTGGCTAAAATTGAAAATTACTGAGGGCTTTCCTTCAATGGAGAAAATGTATAAACAACCTAAAATAGGTTCATCTACCCATTCATCCAAATAATACCCCAACAAACATGAGAGTATGGAAATGATTTGCTTAGCCTTGTCTAGAAAAATGGAGGAGGGATATGGTGGATTCTTCTTTGGGAGTTGGATATCTTCAGGTAGGAAGATCTCTGGGAAAAGGCCAACTTCTAATATAATTCATTCAGGGCTTCCACTGAGAAAGGAATAGTGGAATCATTCTGAGGGATCCGCAACATTTGGTTAATTGACTGAGGAGTGATTGTGAATATAATTTCACCATTGTGGGCCACAATGGCTCTCTGGTTTCGCAAGTAACAAGCTTGGCATTTGAGGACAAATTCGGGGAAGTGATGGGTTTGGGGAAACATGTAGAGGGGTAAATTGGATTCCTAGAGGCCAATTTCATCGCTCTGGTCAAGGAAGATGTCTTTGAGCCATCTGTGTAATTCAAGTAAATCGAATTCACACTTTGACTCTGAGATTTTATAGTCTCTATTAGCTAGGGGGATGTGATCAAGGTCAACTGGTGGGGGAATCATAGGATTTTCATTATTAAAATTGGTTTTTCTCTTGGGAGCCATATTAGGAATTTTGAAGCAATTTGGAAAAGGCTGAAGAGTTGTGCAATTTATCGGGGAAAAGTTTGCAATGGAGGTTGGCGACGATGGTGAAGGTGGTGCTATTGTGCCCTGGTTTTCTGCTCAATGCTGGGACAATTTGCCTGTATTGATTAAGATTGAGAAAATATGAATTAACATCAGCGGGATTAGATTTAGCAAAGGGTGTAACAGGAATGGATAATGGGCCTTTTATGCTTGAGGAATTGTCCGATGAGGGCGCAGGACCGTTGGCGGATTTAACGGTAATTCATGGAAAAAATTAATGCACAACGGGTAGGGAAAATGGTCGGACAGGCGTCGCGAAGGGATTCGCGGTATAGGCGGAGGGAACCATTGGCGAGAAGGAGAGGTAGTTTTTGGAGGGGGGGGGAGGTTGGTATGCAGTATTGAGATGGGTGGTGTGAAAGAACGGGGGAGTGACACGTAAGGTGGGGTCAGGGAAGTGAAACCACCTTTTCAGATCCCCCCCCCCCCCCCCGATAAAGGTAGGAAGGGCAGGGGGTTGAAAAGTATTTTGGACCGTTGATTACCATTGCCAATGAATTGTAGCGTAGATCGAGCCGGCCACTTATCCACTACATGAAAAAACATATTGTCGTTTTCCACTTTTGTTTATAAGCACCAAAACTTAGGACAAAGACTATATCGCTTTAAAGCATGCATAATACAATTTTAATGTTTTTCATCCTAATTTTGAAAGCAAGGCCTATCTTCTACAAACCAAGGGTGCATTTAAATGTGCAGACCCTTCTTATTTTCCTTTGAAGGAGAGATTTATCCTAATCTAAGTTCTAACCTACAAACTTAAATTATTAATCCAGCTTAAACAATTGGATCAATTTCTTCACCTATCTACCTAATTTTAACCAAGTTTAAACAATTTGGTTAAATTATTCTCTAGTCTAACAACAGAAATTCAAATGTGTTTGACCATGATTATACTATATGATTCAAACAAAGATCTGTGATTGTGGCATTTAAAACAAGCTGCACACAATTCCTAATTTATTTTTCAAAACAAAACTATTTTTCTCATAGTGGCATTTGAATTTGCATCACTTTCACTCTTTTTTTCTTTTCATGGGGTTCTTTTCATCTTCTTTTTTATTCTTTTATTCTATTTTTCTTTTTATATACCCTCTTTTCATTTTTATTTTTTTTTTTGTTATTTTTTTTTCAAAATCATTTGCAACATGCAATATTATTTGCAATTTGATATAATGAAAGAAAATATTCAATCATCATTTGATATTATGAATCATAGGACCCTAACAGTGGCTCCAGTTGGGGATGGGACTCTCCCTGTAAGGTGTCAAGAATTGTTGACCAGTACCCTTGAATCATCTCCTTCAGTATTTTTTTCTGCATCTGATTTGTTGTTGTTGTTGTTGTAGTTATTTTGGCAAACACGGCCAAAAGCTCAGGGCCTTCTCTTCGGGCTTCAACTTTCTGACATGAGCTACCCAATCATAACAATACAAAGAAAATGATATTTACAATGATTTTGGTGAGAAATGCTTCTATTCTTGGAAAACATAATGTTTAAACAATCTGTCATTGACAGGTCCACCAGGAAGCTCTGCTCCATCAATGTCCTTAAGAAAAAATGCATTATTCCCCCTGTAAGCATGGATTTTGTAAGGTCCCATCCATAAATTATCAAATTTTCCATTCTTACCTTTTTCTTCTCTTCTTGAATCCCATTTCAAGACTTTGTCCCTTATCTGAAAATCATCGACTTTGGTTCTTCTGTCATAAATCTTCTTGATGTTTTCCTGGATAAATTAGGTTCTACTATAAACTTCTTCTCTTGATTGTTGCAGTTGAATTGTTTGATTTACTCTTCTTTGAATGTCATTAGGTTCCACTTGCAATTCCTACGTCATTTTCAAAACATGGATACCTAATGAATTTGGAAAAACAACATCCATTCCATAAACCAATTGGTATGTAGACATGCCAATTGATTTCCTAGTGGTAAGTCTGTCAGCCCATAATGCATTTACCAATTTGTTATGCAATGATTTCTTGTTATCTTGCAACAATTTCTTAATGATATTAACTATAATTTTGTTGGAAGACTCTGCTAATCCATTCACCTTGGGGTAATAGGCAGTAGAGTGTCATAAGGTTATTTGATATTTGTTGCAAAACTCCACCATCTTCTTTGATTTGAATGATGCTACATTATCTGTAATGATTTTCCTGGGACATCCAAATCTTGAAAGAATATTATTTCTAAGAATTTAATAATAACTGCATCAGAAGCTTGCCTAGTAGGTATAGCTTCATTCCATTTGGTAAAATAATCAGTGGTTGTAGGAATCCCTTTGTGTTGGGCCGAGGAAGAAGAATGAATTTCTCTAATGAAATCCAAACCCCACAGTTGAAAAGGAGTTTTAGTTGATATGGGATTTAAGGGTAAAGGCAATAGTTTACTTTTGCCTTCAAATATCTAACATTTGTAACATGAGGTGACTTTCTTATGGACGTCTGCAAATAAGGTTGGCCAGTAAAAACCAGCACTTAGGATCTTGTTGGTGGTGGTATTCTAATACAAGTGTCGTCCACAATCTCCTTCATGAAATCCCTACATTGCTTTATCTGCTTCAGCTTTCAACAAGCAATTTAATAAAATTCCTCTAGCATCTTCCAATACAAATTATTGTCTAGAATACAAAATTTCATAGCTTTGAGTTTAATAAATCTAGCTTTAGTATTGGTAAAACCAAGAGGAGCTTGTAAATTATGTAAAACAAAAATAAGGTCTACATACTAGGGAGAGTTTGCAAAATCCTATGTTACTTGTGGAGTCGACTACTCTCCTTATTCGTCAAGTATAGCTAGAAAATTTGTATCCAAAGCATGTAAATTTGATTCAGCTATCAATTTAGCTAACCTGTGACCCTTGATGAGTTTGGTAGGTTTTATTTCAATGACATATTCCAGGATAATGGCAATCCATTTACCCCTTTTCCCATCAAGACCATTTTGGGTCAGTATATCTTTTACGACGACATTTGGAACAAAAGCAATTATATGTGAGTGAAGAATATAAACACTAAAATCTTTAATTTCTTTCACTAAAGAAAATGCTTGCTTTTCCATGATCTTGTATTCAATTCAGCATCTCTTAAGGCTTTGCTAAATAAATCAATAGGTTTTTCATGTCCTTCATTATTTTTCTGTAAGAGAATTGTTGCAATAGTATGCTCATATTGAAATGAGAAAATCAGAATATCTTTTGTGAAATTAGTGTTGATTAACACAGGAGCTTGGGTTAAGGCTTGTTTTACTTGATCAAATGATTGTTTTGCCTCTCTGTTCCACTTTACCTCAGTGTCTTTTCTCAACATATTTGTTATAATTCTTAGAAGTTCTACTAAATTAGGAATAAATCTCATTAGAAATTTGATTTGCCCAATGAGGGATTGGATTTCCTTTACATTTCTAGGGGGTTTATTTTTAAAATAGCTTCAATTTTGCTAGGATGTATTCTGAACCCATCTTTTGAAATGATATATCCTAACAGTTTTCCTTCTTCTAAGCCAAACAAAGTTTTCTTTGGGTTCAGGGAAATACCAAATCTCCTACATTTTTCAAACACCCTTCTTAAGTGAAACGAATGTTCTTCATTTGTTTTTTAAAAAATAGTGATATCATCAAGATATATAACTATGAATTTGCCTATTTCATCTGCAAAGGTAAAGTTCGTTGCTCTTTCAAATGTAAAGCCAACATTCCTTAAGCCAAAAGGCATCTTCACATACATGAAAGTGCCCCAAGGTGTAGTAAATGTTGTATTTTCTTGGTCTTCAGGATGCACTAGGACTTGATTGTAACCAGAAAAACCATCTAATAAAGAAATTCTACTGGATCCAACCACCTTCTGCAAAATGTGATCCATTTTAGGCAAAGAGTAGTTATCTTTCAGGAAGGATTTATTAAGATTTCAGAAATCAATACAAAGTCTAATTTCTCCAGTCTTTTTCCTAGTTGGAACTAAGTTTGACACCCACTTAGAATATCTCAATGGTACAATGATCTTGGCATCATACATCTTTTTGACCTCCTTTTCAATTAGAGGCATCAGCATTGGGTTGATCCTCCTAAGTTTCTGTTTAAAAGGCTTTTGGTCTTCTTTTATGGGAATCTTATGTTGTATAATGTTGGTGTCATAAGATTTCAAATCTTCATAACTCCATGCAAACACATTTATGAATTCCTTGAGCAAGCTTATGTACTTTTTTCTTTTCAGCTGGGGGTAAATATTTGGATAATTTAACCATCTTGGGTTCTTGTTCAGTTCCTATGTTATAGTCTTCAACTTTAGCTCCAGTAGGTTCGATTTTATGATTTTTGGCTACATCATTAAAATCAAACAAATCCTATAAGGGGACTAACCCTCTAGGCAAAACATTGTCTTTCAATTGTAAGATTTCTAATTCTTCTTTTTCTTGATCTATTTCTTTTAATTCTAATTTGGTCACACTCTTATGTACACGATATTCTATGTCAAAATATACATCTATATTAGCACACTCTAAATCATCCTTTGATTGTAAAAAACTTTCAATTTGTTCATTATTTCCAAGACTTTCCAGTGTTTTATATTGTTTGGTATAATTGGTCTGTTTTTTACTTCAACATTGTATTGGTGACTAGGACGGTATGACATTTTGCAGGTACTAGTTGAAGTAGCCAGACCATTTGCTAGGTATTTTTTAACTCTGTGGATCACAGACAAGTCATACTCAATGAAACATACAAGAAAATTAAAAACATCATTCATATAGGCCCTTAACCTTGGGTGTTTGGCAAAGTATTCCCCTTAAATCTGTTTTATTATTAGTTCAGAGTCCCCATGAATTGAAATTCTCTTGGCACCTAGCTTCTTTAAAAGTTTTAACCCTAGAATTAAGGCTTCATATTCAGATATGTTGTTAGTACACTAAAAGTTTAACTTATATGAATGGCCTTCTGAGTGAGTGGTTTGTGAATTTGAAACCCATACACCTGCCCTTGATCCCTCTTTATTGGCAGCCCCATCAAAATCCAAATTCCATAGAGGTTCATTTTGTTTATCATGTTCCACCATATTTGTTTTGCATTCCTCAATTTCGCACAAATTAGTTTCTAAATTAGCAATTTGTTCATTTATGTTTCCATCATTGTACAAAATGAAAGAATCCAGGTATGAATGGACTAAATATAAACGATAATTGTGGGGTTTATCCTAACTGCTAACCATAAATTTCATTTCGTACCGTTGATTACCATTGCCAATGAATCGCAGCGTAGATCAGGCCCACCACTTATCCACTACACGACAAAACATATTGTTGTTTTCCACTTTTGTTTATAAGCACCAAAAATTAGGACAAAGACTATATCGCTTTAAAGCATGCATAATACAATTTTAATGTTTTTCATCCTAATTTTGAAATCAAGGCATATCTTCTACAAACCAAGGGTGCATTTAAATGTCCAAACCCTTCTGATTTTCCTTCGAAGGAGAGATTTATCATAATCTAAGTTATAACCTACAAACTTAAATTATTAATCGAGCTTAAACAATTGGATCAATTTCTTCACCTATCTACCTAATTTTAACCAAGTTTACACAGTTTGGTTAAATTATTCTCTAGTCTAACAACAAAAACTCAAATGTGTTTGACCATGACTATACTGTATGATTCAAACAAAGGTATGTGATTGTGGCATTTAAAACAAGTTGCACACAATTCCTAATTTATTTGTCAAAACAAAACTATTTTTCTCATGGTGGCATTTGAATTTGCATCACTTTCACTCTTTTTTCTTTTCATGGGGTTCTTTTCATCCTTTTTTTATTCTTTAATTATATTTTTCTTTTTATATACCCTCTTTTCATATATATATATATATATATATATATGGAAATCATTTGCAACATGCAATATTATTTACAATTTTATATACTGAAAGAAAATATTCAATCATCATTTGATCCTATGAATCATAGGACCCTAACACCTCACAATTACATTGTTTGCAAGTGCCAATTATTTATCTTTCCCTTTATCATGACTTTCAAGACATTTCAATGTTCACACTCACAGCAATCTTCTAGTTCTGAATGGAAGCTTTCAATGGAGTCAATAATTTATAGCTTGCTAGGCTCGATAGTTTCATTCCTTCCATTGTATGCACTTTCTTTTGGTCTAATAGAGACTTATATTTTCATTTAGCATAGTTCTAAGGATGGATGTTTTACTTCAGGATGCCTTTTAGGCACATCATGTTTGGAGTTAGTTATAGGCTTGTCACTTTTTAAGGAAATAATTTGTGTTCCATTATTTTCTTTTGGTTAATCATTCATAATAGAGTAGACTCTAAATTACAATGATTTTGAGACCACTTTATGTTGGATGTATTTAATTCAAAGGTTGTCATTAAACTATATTGTCACACGTCAGATTCTTTGTTTGATCGAGCTATAACTCACAAGTATTGCAACATAGATGATACAGTGGAGATTTTGAAGATATTAGACTCATCCACTCCTCTATATAATAATATACATAATGATTTTATATAATGCCAGAATATCTGATCATATATAGTGATCAGCCAAAGAAAAAAATGAGCACAAATGTAGACAAATTTTTCTAATAAACGCTCATCATAATTATATGCTATATCTGTCTCGTAGTATTTTGTTCAACAAGATCAAAAGAAAGGGTATATACTTACACCTCTAGGTTCTCAAGAGCCTGTAAGACTAAAAAAATTGGCATCTCAAAAATAGGAGGGTCTTCATCATTATGATGTAGCGGGACGAAAAGGAGATGATGAAGTATTTGTTATGGATCAGATATATGATAATACTCGATTAGAAAGTTCTAAAGGTTCTTTGGAAATTAAGTCATTGAATGATTTAAAAGAACGTCAGAAAATATCTGAGCAACATTTTACTGATATAGGTGCTCATAGTTTTTCTGGATTTACTAAAAGCAATGCATTACATGAAGAACTACTTACTGAAATAGATGTTGGAAAATAAACTACCTAAGTGGAACAAGTAAGGAGTCTAATATGGGCCCCAACTCTATAGTGGGCCAAAACATTTTAATAGCAATCCTTCAATAAGGAATTGACCTTCCATCTAAATGTATATATCAGTCAATATGTTTTAGGTGATATGAATACATCAACAACTACAAATTCAGCAGTCAAAGGTGCTCAGTATTGACAATTGAATGCACGAGTATCTTCAAATAAATCTCCACAGCAGTAGTCGTAGAACAAGTAAAAAAAAATCTAGGGAAGTTTTGAAATTTTGTTTGCCATGTTTTAGAAAGAAAATTATGGAAGTACCAAAGGAAGGATGTGGATGGTGGTTTGTGTGTAAGTCATCTCCAGGTAGTCGTAGTCATTGTTTGTTGAATATAACTGCTGGAAATATAATGACAAGAGTTGCATGGATGGCAGGTGGCCTTCGTCTAACAAAGAATGGTGATGGTCATTTTCTAGCCATTGTAGCATATATATTATATGTGGAAGACCTAATTACATGGTCTTTTGGAGGGTCCATAGGAGAATCTAGTGGGCCCTAATATTGCAGCAATAATGCTGCAACTCCTGGAACTCCCTTCTTTAATTTTATCAACCCGGTAGTTCGTAACAAACTTGGAAGCGGCGGTATTGTATGCACAAGTACTAGCTCTTGCCGCGGCTGTCACTTGATCAGCTGGCACAAATCCGCTAGGAGCTTAAGCCAACTTCTGTGAGCTCTTAGAAGAAGCTTTTTAACTGATGGATGAAAGCTAACTCAAAGGAGGCTAATCTACTTGCAGAAAGAAATTGAAAGTGGAAAGGAAATGCAAACCCTATTTTTACCGACTAACCCTATTGGTGCAAGAAAAATGATGAAAGCTACAGAAAGGAATGCCATTGACTCTTAGAAAGGTAAAATGCATGTGACTAAGCTACTTCTGAGGTGAAATCCGAAAAGAAAAATCTTTTTGTATTTTTGAGTAAGTTGGCAAGATTATTGTGCATGCGCTTTAACTGTTTTTGACTGTGCAGAGGTGGATTGGCGAGAGGAAATGCTTGCAGGAGGTTGGGAAGGTTCGAAGAGGGCCTAAGGGGTCCCTAGCACCCTTCCAAAGAGTTTCACAGAGTTGGGCTATCAAGAAACCGCTTTCGTGAGCTTCTACAGGAAGTCTGCAGGGGTTCTACAGGATGTACTGTATCTTCTACAGGATGTTTCTACAGGAAGAGTCGAGAGAGGATTTTTGGGGGTTTATGGAGGAAAAAATTGTGGGAAAGTGAAAATGGAGGTTAGATGAGGTTGTTAAGGGGTCTAGGACCTGGTGCATGAGGCTAAGGAGCGATTGGATTTGGTTCAAGGATGGAGAGAGCAATGATGCACAAGAATGTAGAAATTAGGGCAAAGGGAGAAAACATGTTATGAAACCAGCTCAAGAAAAGATAGAAAATATAGATCAACGCCTTAGAATTCAGCCTCTTCGAGGGGGAAACCTCCTTTACATTACATAAATGAACAATTCTTGGATGATTCAAAAGACAAAACCTCCTTTCTATATATAGGAGTCTAAGGAGTCACAATATAATCCAGCCGACCTAACAATAATAATATAAAGCCACAAAAATAACAATAGAGGGATTCTATGGGCACATTAATAACAATATGGGGGCAATGGGGGCACAACAATATAAATAAGGGGTATAACTACAATAGTAATGGGGTAATCACTAGTATTATAGGGACCCAACATGCCCCTCTCCTTCAAAAAAGTGTTGTCCTCAACGCTTGAGTAGTTCTGGATATTTTTGCATAAAATTCTCATCCTCCCATGTGGAATCTTCAGCAGATAAGTTCTTCCACTTGATAAGGTACTCTGAAATTGATCGATTTCGTAGCTGTCGAGTTCTTGTTTCTATAACTGCTTCCGGTTCCAATATAATTTTTCCTTCCTCGTCAAGTTCTGGCAATATTGTTTGAACTGGGAGCTTGTCGCCTATAACCTTCTTTAAGCATGAAACATGGAAAACTGGGTGCAATCGAGAAGCTGCAGGAAGCTCCAATTTGTATGCCATAGTACCAATCTTTTGCAACACCTTGTACGGACCATAATACTTTGGTGATAATTTATTATCCTTCTTAGCTTGCTTGAGGGACATTTGCTTATATGGTTGTAGCCGTAGGAATACCCAGTCACCTACATCAAAACTTCTTTCACTACGATGTTGATCTGCCTGTTGTTTCATTCTATTCTGTGCCAACACGAGGTTATCCTTTAAGAGTTGGAGGACTTGTTGTTGATGTTCGATGTGATGTTCCACTGCCTGAACCTTAGAATTTTCTCTTAAATATAATGTGATGGATGGTGGTTGATACCCATAAAGTGCCATAAATGGGGTCATTTTTGTTGTTGTATGAAAGGAAGTGTTATACCACCATTCAGCCAGAGGCAACCATTTGACCCATTGTGTCTGTTTATCAGATACAAAGCAACGAAGATATCCTTCCAAACATTTGTTTACTATCTCAGTTTGCCCATCAGATTGAGGATGATAAGATGAGCTATGAGCTAACTGAGTACCAAGACGAGAAAATAATTCTGTCCAAAAATTTCCAGTGAAAATGGGATCTCTGTCACTTACAATAATCTTTGGGTTTCCATGTAGCTTTTGAATTGTTTCCATAAATGCAGTAGAAACTGTACTGGCTCTAAATGGATGTGATAATGCACAAAAGTGTGCATACTTGGTAAGCCTGTCAACTACCACCATGATGACACTCTTTCCCTCAGACTTGGGTAAACCTGTGATAAAATCCATTGATACCTCCTCCCAACGTTGGCTTGGAATGGATAAAGGTTGTAATAGACCCGGTGTCTTAATTGTTTCAACTTTATTTTGTTGGCAAACCAAAAATTCTACCACAAACTTTTGAATATCTGATTTAAGGCCATCCCAAAAAAATTCCTTCTTAATCCTGTGGTAAGTTTTTAAAAATCCTGAGTGCCCTCCTAAGGGAGAAGTGTGCAATTCCATAAGAATCTTTTGTTTTAGCTGGGAATTCTTACAGAGGTATAAGCAATCTTTGTACCATAACGAATCATTTTTCCAGCTAAATGTATTAGACGTACTGGAATCTTGTTGTAGCTTTCGAATAAGTGCCCACACTTCTTCGTCATTCTTCCATTCCTCCCTTGCTTCATTTATCCAATCTGGTTGGATGATAGAAATAGCGCACAACAATGCTTCCACATCCTCATCCTTTCTTGAGAGTGCATCTGCCACCACATTTTGCTTCCCTTTTTTGTAGATGATTTCAAAGTCATAACCCAACATCTTTGTGACCCACTTTTGTTGCTCTTCAGAGGATAATCTTTGTTCTAAAAAGTATTTAAGGCTATCATGATCCATTTTTACCTTGAAGTGTCTTCCCATTAGGTAGGGTCGCCATTTCTTAAGTGCATGGAGTATTGCCAACATTTCCTTCTCATAAATATCTTTTCTTAGAAACTTTCCCTTGATTGGACGACTTTCAAAAGCAATGGGTCTTTCATCTTGCATTAGAACAGCACCAATTCCATTTCCTGAAGCATCACATTCCACAATAAAGGTTTTTGTGAAGTTCGATGTAGCTAAGACCGGTGCTTGGCACATTGCCTCTTTAAGATGTTCAAAGGCCTTTGTTGCTTCCGGAGTCCATGAAAATGCATCTTTCTTCAATAATGTCGTTAGAGGTGCTGCTATTCTCCCATAATTCTTAACAAACTTGCGATAATACCCTGTCAACCCAAGAAATCCGCGCAAATGCTTTATGGATGTGGGGATTTTCCATTCCTTAATGGCTTTAATTTTGCTAGGGTCTACCTTAACTCCTTCATGAGATACAATATGACCCAAATATTCCACCTCCTGGACTCCAAAAAAACATTTGGATCTTTTGGCATATAATTGTTTCTCCTTCAATAGTTGTAGCACCCTGTCAACATGTTCAACATGATCCTTCCAAGACTTGCTGTAGATAAGTATATCATCAAAAAATACTAACACAAATTTTCTAAGGAATGGTTTGAAAATTGAATTCATCAAACCTTGAAATGTTGAAGGTGCATTGGTAAGGCCAAAAGGCATGACCAAAAATTCATAATGACCCTCATGAGTTCTAAATGTCGTTTTCGGAATGTCTTCAATCTTCATTCTGATTTGATGATATCCTGAACGAAGATCCAACTTGGTGAAGTAAATTGATCCATGCAATTCATCCAGTAATTCATCAATGACAGGAATGGGGAACTTATCTTTAATAGTGAGCTTGTTGAGCTCCCTATAATCCGGACACATGCGCCATGATCCATCCTTCTTGTGCACCAATACTACTGGAGCTGAGAAAGAACTTTGACTCGGTTGAATTATACCAGCCTCTAGCATTTCTGCAACCATACGTTCAATTTCACTTTTTTGGACATAGGGATATCTGTACGGCCTGATGTTTGGAGGAACACTTCCTGGAATCAGATGAATAGCATGATCATGATCACGCATAGGTGGGAGACCTTTGGGAGTCTCAAATACCTTGGAATGATTGTCCAGGACTTTTTGGAGATCTGGAGAAATAGATGATTCTAATGTGGAAACATCTAGCGAACATAATTGTGCAATTACACCCCTTTGCTCCTTTTTTAGAAGCTTTTTCATACCATTAGAGCTGATTATCTTTCCTAGTTTCCCTGCAATACCCCTTAATTCAACTTCCTTTCCTTCCATAGAAAATTTGATGAAAAGTTCTTGAAAATTAAAAGCTATTGTACCCAAGGATTGTAGCCATTGGACTCCTAGTACAACATCAGCACCTCCCATTGGAATGGAAAGCATTGGGCTAGTCAATACATATTCTCCCATGGATAGCTTGATATTATGGCACTTTCCAGAGAAATTTATTGTTCCTCCATTTGCAATCATCACTTGACACTCTGGTGCTGGATATAGGAAGCAATTCAATTCTTTTGCTACCCTACAATGAATAAAATTGTGGGTGCTTCCTGAATCAATCAACACTATTACCTTTTTCTTCTTGATTTGTCCTTCTATCTTGATGGTTTGAGGAGTGGTAATTCCCGCCAATGCATTACAAGATATGGTCGGATTTATTTGTTCTTCATCTAGGCTTTGTTCCTGGAGCATATCCTATTCTTTTGACCTTTCTTGCTCCTTTTCTTCTTCCTCTTCACAATCTATGTAGAATAGTTTCTTCTCAGCACACTTATGACCTTTACTGTATTTGCTATCACAACTATAACAAAGCCCTTTTGCTCTTTTTTCTTCCAATTGTTGTGGTGTCAACCTTATAGGTTGTGGAAGACTAGGGGCAACTGCACTTCCGTCTTTATAGTTGTGAGTGGTATGCTTCCTGGTTGCCATAATTTTGCTTTCCATTTTTCTTGCTAACTTGAATGCCTTCTCTAATGAATCAAGTTCCCAAAGTCGAACATCATGTTGGATATTATCCTTTAAAGACCCTATGAACACATCAATCCTATGCTCCTCTGGAATATCTTTTACCCTTATGTTCAATTTTTGGAACTCCTCAATGTGCTCCATTATTGAACCCTTTTGTTTGAGACCTATCAATTGGCTAAAAAAAGTGTTGCTTTTTGTATCCTCATAATGTGCTATCAATTCTTCCGTAAAAATTGCCCAAGTGATAAATTGTTTACGAGAGCAAAGCCATTGATACCATACAAACTGATTTGGTTCCAAATATAAAGTTGCCATACGTACCTTTTGTGTGTTTTGCACATTATTGAGATCGAAGAACTGCTCCATCTGTAATCCATGTGGCGGGATCCTTGCCATCAAACTTCCTCATATCGATTTTTGGAATATGGTGGGTCTTCGATCCAACATTAGAGTCTATGGAATCATGATTAACATTTCTTTTGTTCACATCATGAGTTTCCTTTACAACCTTTTCACCATTAGTAAGTATTTCTTGTAGAAAATTTGTCAAATCTGTCTTCAAATCTGCCATGTCTGTCTTCAAATTTTTCCTCAAACCTGCCTTCAGATCATCCATCTTAGCTTCCATGCCCTTTATCTTAGATTCCACGCCATTTATCTTAGCATCTGTTAGCTTTTGTGAGCGTGACATTTGTTGCACTTGTTCTTGTAATTTTGATATATCATGTAGCATTTCTTCCTCTTCTTCATGAGTCATGCTAGAGCTTTCAGGTTCCTTACTAGGTGTTTGCATTTTCTTTACTCGGGACATCAGTTACCGATAATAATGCTTTACTATGCCCTTTGAATTCCTTCAAACTAAGCTTATGCAAAAATTAAAAAAAAAAAAACTACACACCTTTTTTTTCTTTGTAGAAGCCTGATATTGAATCTGATGTATCTCTGTAATTTCGAATCATCCAGTTCTAAAATTGTGACCTGTAGTAGCCTTCTATGTCCTCTTTCCAATGCCACTAGTCTGATCCAAATTGGATTCTCCAAGAAAGAGTTATGCACAATCTCCCGCAGTGACCTGATTATAGACTAGTTCAGTAGAGCGAACTTGTATGAAGTGCCACGTGTCACTATTTCAACCTTTGACTCTGAAAAATATATAAAAGAAAACTACAGTCCGTCCTCTTTCTGTACCTTCTTACGAAATTTCAATCCGATGCTCAGAAAGAAAGTTATGACGATTTTCCCCAGGTCACCTGTTTTGAGTGTAATTCAGGAGTCTGCAAAAAGACCAACTTCCTCAGATCATATCTCCGAAAATATCACGCGAAAAGCTCTGAAATTTGGACCCAAGGTTCAGCGTGATTTCTTCTCAAATGGGTTTTTTTTGTGACTTCTGAAACGTCACAGAAAAAAGTTATAGCGAAAATGCCACGATGACCTGTTTGGAGCAACGAAACCCTAGAATCCAAAGCTCTGATACCAAATGTTATGAAACCAGCTCAAGAAAAGATAGAAAAGATAGATCAACGCCTTAGAATTCAGCCTCTTCGAGGGGGCAACCTCCTTTACATTACATAAATGAACAATTCTTCGATGATTCAAATGACAAAACCTCCTTTCTATATATAGGAGTCTAAGGAGTCACAATATAATCCAGCCGACCTAACAATAATAATATAAAGCCACAAAAATAACAATAGAGGGATTCTATGGGCACATTAATAACAATATGGGGGCAATGGGGACACAACAATATAAATAAGGGGTATAACTACAATAGTAATGGGGTAATCACTAGTATTATAGGGACCCAACAAAACATAGCAAATGAGAGGCAAGAATCTAAGTTGGAGGACGAAGCAGGTTGCATGGATGGGGTAAGGGTAGGAGAGGAGGTTTCGTAGGTGTTATACATGTGATTTTTCAAAACTAACCAACAAAGACTAAGAAAACCAAAGATCTAGCTGTTTTAACCTAATCTAACCTAAATAACAGCAAAGCAAATGAACAACAGTTTATTTGCAATGAAATCATGTGAAGTAGCTATGCAAACTAAGCAATCATGAACCTGAGCATGTAATCACAACTGGTATCAACTTCTGCAAATGAGAATCTAACACTAATAATTGCATGAAGAAGCAAAAACAATGTTTTGGTGGCAGCAAGGACACCTTGGTCCCAGCTCATGGTCCCACTGAGGGAGAGGTGAGATCAGAGGTGCTTGATAGCATTTTTCTGAAGATATTCTATGTTATTAACCTATCAAATCAATCTGAACATGAAAATCCTTTTTAATCATCAAAAGCAACCTAAATAGCAAAACAATATTTAAACCTAAATAGCAGATTTTATTCTAAGAATGCAACAAAAACACATAAAATTAAACAAAGGAAGTATTGGGAACTTGGGTTGGGCCCAACCCCAAGAGCTACAGCCTCCTAAGAGAGATTAGAGTTGGTGCAAAGCTGGATTCATCTTTATTGATCAAAAGAATAATTACATCCCAAAAATTGTCCACAAGGAAAAGCTCGAAAATGTGCTGAAATGCAGAACTAACCTACTACCTAAAAATAACTCAAAAGTGACGTAAATAGAACTACAAACTAGCTAACTTTTGCCAACCCAAATGAGGCCCTAAGCCCTCTTATTTATACAAATTGAGGACCCCAACAACCCTCCTAAACTTTAGGAACTCGGCTGCCAAAACTTGTAGTTAACAGCAACTTTACTAGCCCTTGCTCGGCTGCCCTTGTGATAATTGATGTGGTGGCCCTTGAACTCCGAGATGATGGTGGAGAATTCGAGGTAAGGGCCCATAAATGAAGGGGACACCTTCCTACAAATCCTCTCCCTTGTTCTTCCACGAATTTGGCTGCCAAGTGCTCATTAAAACCTTTGATTTTGTCTCAAAATTGACCAAAAAACTGCACAAAGCACCCATTAGACTTGTTGGCATAATGACTAACCCAATTCACTCTATTAGCATAAATATAATAAAAAACATGCAATAAACTAATGAGAATGGTGGATTAAGTCGAATTAGGAGGCTGAATGAGCCCATATAATTATCCATTTTTAGGGCTCATCAGAATCCATCCTACATAAAACATTGGCGCAAGTACATTCAACAAGATTCAACTATTGCCAAAGTCAAATATTAGCTCATGAAAGTAAGAATTTATGAGATTAATTTTTTTGTAGTGTATATGGCTTTAGAATTGCATTCTGGAATTCCTAGAACCAAACACCCCATTATTGTCCTAAAGTTGCTTTGGTTACATTATTTTCCTAATCATGTGACTATGTGGCAATTGTAATATCTAAATTATTTCTTATTCATGAGATTGTATGGTGACTTTGATTAACTAGATTATTTTACCCTTTTTATTATTGGTGGCTAGAAATGAATATCAAAATTGTTGCACTTGTGACAGCTTGGACGAAACCTATAGATGATTCATCTACTATGGTCTTTGGCAATAGAATTGGTACAATTGTAGCTAGCATAACCCTAAAACATGGAGGTCGTTTTCAATGTGGTCAAATGCATTCTGGTGTTATGAAAATTATATCTGCATCAATATGCTAAAACGTTTGGAGTTAATTGGTGGAGGGGTGGAATATTTTCAGACCAAGCACTTTAATAGAAGGTCTTACCTTGTAGTATAAGTAGGCAAGCTGAATGCCAAGGTGTTATTTTCAATTCTTTTCTGAGTTCCTTAGTGTCTTTAGTTGTTCATTCATTTTGGTTTTACTTTATCTCAGGTTTCTAAATCCTTACATATTATAAATTTGCAGGTGGCTTCAAAAGAATACCTGGTATTTATTACAATGAAGGTTTAGATCCTCAGAAGATGTAGACTGTATGCATGGTGAGTTGTTTAAATGGCAAGGAGTGCATCACAACAAGATGTACAGGTCTTTAATCAATTTCTAATTTCTTCGATTTACTCAGGTTCTAAGCAATTGGCCTTCTATTGATCTTATATTCTTGAAATGCTTTACTAATAAGGAACCTTGATGCTTGCATTAGATGGGATGAACTTTTAAATTAGAAGATTTATGTCAACTTAAAATGGTAGGAGACAAAGAGTGTTGTCTTCAAGAAGACTGTTATTTGTGCCAAGAATTTAGAAAATGGTCTGATAAAGTATTTGATAGACTTTGGGAAACAGAAATCCATTCCAACCTAAATTTTTAAACATGGAACAAAGGTTGAGGAGGCCTTAGATGGTACATGCAAGTATTGGTTAAGCGAGTATCATCTTCCTCTATGCTTGTTGAAAGATTTGAAGAGGAAGTGTAATTACATGCCCACCCAAACAAAGGTTCAAAGAGATTTTGTAAGGTTCATTATAGACTCTCAAAAACTTCCAAGTTGGATGTATTTACCATCCTCCTAGAAAAATAAAGAATCATGAGAAATGTTCATGTACTCATTGCAACAAGGATGTAATGATCTGGTATGCAATGTTTTTTTCATGTTTGTTATCAAAATTCCCCTTAATTAGTCATGATTATGTGGATATGCACTTAATGGGTTGCAATCTTGTTCTAACATTTTATGGTCTATTGTTGTACCATACCCTTGTCTACAAGATTATACATTATTACAATGGCAGGGCATAGTTACCATGTCTAATTACTCTCCACTTTAACAAGATTAAATCATCTCTTTAATTAACTTTTGTTAATCAACAATTTAGATGAGTTTTGGAGGAATATTCTATAGTCATTGTTGACAATGAACATTCAAGATAAAATTTTAATCATATGTCTTTGTTCCTTAACCCAACTGTTTTGTATTAAGGAACTTAGTCATGGAGGTTTGAATGGCATTCAAATGATTTCTTCTCTATGAGGGAGTCCATCTGTTTCCTTTCGGATGTTTCAGTTTTCACCAACTCTGAAATTTTGTTTCCCTTTTGAATTGTCAGTAGTTATAATACGGTATGATTCTCTATTTCTTGTTTTTGGGTTTTCACATTGCATATTGTTGTACACAAACTACATCATTTAATGAGGTTGTTCTCACTACATGTGGTTTGCACGTAGTACTTAATTTAATTCATAATTGCATAAGAGAAATACCAAATTTTCTATTTTTCACTTCAACGCATCTATGCTAGTTGTGGGTTATGCTTATAATTTTATTTCTTACTTTGGTTCTTTTAAGGGTCTACAGTTTCCCTTAATGATTTTTTCATATGTTGTCCATTGTAGCCTTCTATAGTTTGTACTAGATATAGTTAAATATACATATACTCAAATTGTAGAATTTTAGAATGAGGAAGGCACAACAAGGTGAAATAATGAAATGTGAACATGAACCTGCAAAAACACACACACACATATATTGAAGATGTTGGGATTGTTTCTAGTATTCAATTTAAACTCTCAAATAATGATACGTCTTGATTAGAGTTAGTTTAAAAATATTAGTGATTTTCTTAGGTTGTAATGATGTATCATATATCAATGTTGTAAGTCTTAAGGAAGTCGTTCCATGTTTTATGATCCTTGTTCTTAGTTTCTATATTTGGAGGAGTTTGCTTGTAGAAGAATTTATTGTAGTGTTTGGTTGGTGTCAACTCTTCTATTTGCAAGTAAAAATATTGTAAACTCATTCTAAAACTACTTGTTCTTTAACTTTAAAGACACTTTTATAACAAAAATTTCATATCCCTTTTTTGCATGTGTCTTTTTTTTGTTCTTAAGCAACAATTGGTGTGGTTCTCTCAAGGCACACAGAACATGAGTCCCTAGTACACAGAGTTACATTCAAACCCTCTGACTCATCAACCCAAAATCAGAAAATAATTGTAGTTCATCAATAGCTTTTGGAATGGAAGTTATGTGAGCTCTTTCCTGAATACTAAGTTCCTAACGTGTTTTTTTTCTATGGTGACGTTTTATTTGTTTGTTTATACAGGTCATCTAGCCACATAGTGGCCACTATTGCCCAACTAAAGAAAACATGTTCGAGTTTATTGCTTTTATGGGAAAAAAACAACAATGATTTTGTTGATGTTGAGGTATATATCGTATAAATCCTTTATATTCTACTTTAGTTTATATTTCAGTGTTTGTCGTCTTTCATGTCTTATACTATGCATTGTATCTTCTTTCATTTTTAGAAAAGGAACTCAATATTGATGGTAAGAAGCAAGAATTGAAGAAAGAGGATAGTAATAACACTGAAGCGACAAATGCAAAAAGATAGAGAGAAGAGAACCAGTCTAATGATACCTTTAAAGCCAATATCCAGCATAAGGCACACACATACAAACTGATGGTCAAGTCTTTAAAGTTAGTGAATTCACCTGCAATGCCTTGGAAACATAGTGATAATGTTTTGAAGTGAAGAAAAAATATTTCATTTGTAAATTCTAGTTCAACCAATATTAAGTTGGAAACTCATACTGCAATACTTAACATTTCATATAATATAATTTGTGGTTAAATTATTTATAATTGTACTTGATATTATTTAGTATTGTAATTAACATATGTAACTGTACGTTTTTATATTAGATGAGCATGCACATTGTATGTCATTTTTTTTTTAGTCACAAAATCATACTAATTAATTTATGTTGATTAATAATGAACACATAAAATCAATCTAAAACAACTAAATTAGTAGTTTATATTGATTAATGATGTTGGCTTTGTGGGGCCTAACACAGGTTCAACTTTAGTTAGCCATACAAATCCCTACACTATTGGCCCTTCGGCATCATCCCACGGAGCGCGGATTGAAATCTCACTCGAAGCAGTATGGGGGGATGCTGGAACCAAGTTTCTGCACCCTGAGATAGCCGTGATGTCTGTTTGTACCCTCTACCCCTACTTTCACGTAGGTCATTAAGCCTTAGGGCTCTATCAGTCTACCCTTTATTTCACCCTTCAATACCTCAACGAAGGTGTATGATTGACCTTCGCGCAGCCCTAACCCGTCGTCCAGGTACTTTCGTGTAGCTATGACAATGTATTGTATAGGTTCGCAAGTTATCTCAAGTGTTTTACTTATCTTATTAATCAATCACAGTTAGTGCCGCGTAGACTGATATCCTTACTTGTGTTCAATTAACCGATACAGTCACATATATTCGCGCATCAAATAAACATTGTATATTAAACCCAAAACACAATATAAAGAGGAACTAAATATACAATATTGTAGAAAACTTCTCTTTATTGATATCTTCCAGTTTAATACAGACTCTATCTTCCCTGCACACACAGCTACAAGGGTCCGCGCACTCAGCTGGGAAATTCCACCTAGGCCTTTGCGCACTCAGCTGCAGAGCCTCTACCTACACTTAGACCTGAGAACACTTAGATTTTGCCACTTACTTGCTTAACTCCTCTCTTCACTCTTCCCTACTTAGAACTTACTTACTTAGCTCCTTTTTATACAATCCATGGTCCGCGGACCATGAGTAGATCTTTACAGCCGACTTGACACTTTACAAAATAAGGGTGGACAACCATTTATGACTCTTGACACCTTCGCGCTCCGCGATCACAAAATGCGAAGACTTTACAACTTTATTACAAAATTATCCCAAAACATGGGCTTTTAACCCCAAAACTTCTCTTGGGGGGAACCCGTTCCCAACAGGCCCCCAACACAAACATGGTGACTCTCCCTCGAGTCATGACCTCCCAGCTTGACCTGTATGATAGCAACCTCGGCGGTGCACTGTACGGCCGCCTGCTTCACTTCTTCAACAAACTACTCTATCGTTGGTCCTGAACTGTCAACCTGAAGCTTTTGCTGAGTTGCTTGCAAATTAGTAAGCTTGCCTTCAATAGAGGCCGTGACCGAATAAGCTTCGTCCAACTAGGGCTTCAAGCACGCCTTCAGCACTACCTCTTTGTGCTGCACTGCATCGACCTGTTCCTTCAATGTTTTGGTTTCCTGCAGCTTCGTCAGTCTCTGTGTGAGAGCAACGGTGCGCGTTGTACCTTTTACTTCATCATAGTGCTGTTGTAGTTCTCGCGCCTCTATCTCCAGCCGTTGTACATTAGGATCCTCCTGCAAACTTTTCAGGACCTCGAATGAATATTCAAAAAGCCGTGTGCAGTTTGCTACTACACTATCTACTGCCACTATCGCCTCTGTGACAGCGGTTGCACGTTGCTCCTTTACTTCTAGCGGAGTTGAAGGATGGGCCTTCAATTGTAAATCTGCAATCTGTAGGTTCAACTCTAGCTAAACCTTAGCCAACTCTGTGCGAGCGTCATGCGCCCCTGTAGCAAGCTTGTGAACACGCACCTAGACCAGTTCTCCCTCGAGAATGGCCAACTTCAAGACCATTCGGCATGCCTCCTCCATGACCTAAACTATGCGCTTGTTTCGGTTGGTTACCTCGGTCATGGTGGCGATGGCAGAGTCTCGTTGTAGGGACAACTGCACATTATTGATCTGTTGTTTACTGATCACCTGCACAGCGCGTTGTTCGTGGGCCCTCAGCGTCGTGATCGCTCCATCCTGCAGTAGGTGGGGTGCCTCGCAAAGGAGCGTTGCCAAGTTCAATCCCACTCCCTTGAGGGCATTGACAGAGGGTCTGTCAACTTCTTTTTCTGTGGTTAGTGCTCCATTCGACAGCACTATCGCTCGGGAGTCCTTCGCACACAACATCTCGACAGCTTCTGAAGTACTAATAGCAAAGGTGGTGGACACCATGCTAGCCTGTGATATGCGGATCTATAGCTCACGCAGACTCGACTAGATGGCCCCCAATAGTTGTTGTTGTTGTTGCTTGAACTGCTGCAGTACTTCTGCGGTGATACCCACACCGTGTCTCTAATGTCATTCAAATATCCCTCTGTGAGGGTGATTGGGTCCAGTGACTTCTTAATGGCCTTGGATTTCTTCCACGGCCCCACCTTCTCTTGTTCTCTTAGATGTTTGATGCGATACGACACCATTTGCAGGTCCGCTCCATGTTGCTCTGTTTTTTCGTCCGTTTCTTCCTTTGTTTTAAGCGAAGGCGACCTCGCACCTTTATTAGAGCCACACTCTGTTTCGCATGTCTGATTTTCCACCTGTTGGGCGGCATCGCGCTCTACCTAAGCCTTAGCAGCGGCCTCCTTCTTCCTCTTCTCGGCCAGCTGCGCCATCTTGAGCTTGGCCTCCTCCTTTTTGTGTTGCGCAGCGGACTTGCTCGACCCCGCCGCCAATTCTAAGGCAGTGCACCACTCTGCCGGCCAGCGATCAAGAACTGCATCAATCGCATCGTCCGTTTCCAAGTAAGGCAATTCATGCCACTTCTGCTCAGGTCTTTTTGTGCCCTAATTGATAAGTGCTGAAAGTCTACCTTGAACTCCACATACTCTTGAAGTTTGGCAAACACAAGAGGTGATAATCCCGGTTTGCCATTGATAGCCATGTGTATGTTCATTTCCATCAAGATCCAGAAGATCTTGTTATCCTTAATGCACTGAGCATCCTTGGTCGCCCACAGCAAAGTGTACTTTGCTGCTTCTGGTAAGTCCGACGCGACCGAGGGGAATTGACTGTCTTCCGACAGCTCCTAGGCTACTAGCACAATGGACAGCAAGAGCCACGCATAGTGGAAGGTCTTACTAAGATCTTGTGCCTCGCGATAGTTCGCAAGGAACTGACCGCAGAGATAGTGCACCCAATTAAACTGTACTCCTTCGGCGCATTGGGCCGCTAGAGCGACGACTAGTGCTAACAATTCATCTGCGCGACACTTCCTCATAACTTTTCTTGCTAGGATCTGCGTGGCCACCTTGACTACAGGGTCGCAAATACTCGAGATGGCATGGCCGCGCGGATTCTTCATGAGCTTGAATTTCTCCTTCATGGCCTCCACGAGGAACTACTCGCCACCTTTTCCGCCAAACATCATGGCCGGATTCTCCCCTGTATAGGGCAGTCGTGTGATCCTATGGATCAATTTTTGATTATGGATATCAACTCCTCCAGCCACACACACCCATTTTGCACCAAGCATAGCAGCTGCTTGATGACCAATATTGTAATGGGTGTGCGATTATAGTGCGACACCCATAGCAGGTTGAGCATACCTACTTTGTCTACACCCATAAGCCACTTCTGCGGTTCTAATGCAGTCATCCCAATGGTTGTGTGAACAACGTGGTGCATTAGTTATTCTATCACCAAGTGCGAGAACATCTCAAGGTCATATAAGTCCCAATATTCCAATTTCAACAGAGGAACCTGCCCCAAATGCGGTCCTTCAAAGGCAATCTCATCCGACAGCAGAGGTATGTGCAGGGTGACCTTGCTTTCGTCAATGACCTTCAGCACTTTGGTCTTGCCTTTGCGTGGAGGGACGTACTCGGGAAACTTAGTGATAGGGTCAGAACCCTCGACTTCAACTTCCTCCACTTCCACCCCCAAATCCTCATCATCCATCGGGATGCCCTCAAATTCTTCCTCCCACTGCTCCAAGTTAATGGTTTTGCCCTTTTCCAGTGCGGTGGGCTTGTCCTTCGGTGGGTTTCTTCTAGGCGATGCGTGCACCGATATCGTAACCTACTTGCCCTTCTTATCCTTCGCACTCTTGTTGGTTAGGGTAGGCTTCAGTATAGGCATCTGTGGTGACTTGGGGACTTCAGTTAGTACCTTTGCAACCTCTGGAGTAGCTCCCTCTTCCTCCATAACAACCTTCGGCACAGCTCCCTTGACTGTCACTGCTTCAGCGTCCATAACTTTGGATCCTGGGATAAAATCACGGAAGAAACTGCGGTTGGACTCTTGAAACCGATCAAACACTGGGCAATCAAGCAATTCTTCGAAGAATGCGTAGGTCATTTACATTTGGGAGCTCAGCAACCAGATGTTCAAAATGACAAGTGTTTTCCGTTGGGCTTCCACTTGTAGTTTATAGGCCATTTTGAATTCAAATCTAACCCTTCCCCCCACATTCGGTTCATTAATGTCAGATTGGCACTAGATTTCCAAGGATCTTACCCATAAATTATGTCTCAAATGCCGATTGCCCGCTCCATTTGGCTGCATTCTTATCGTCAAATCATGAACAGTGACTTTAACAGTCACTTTCCAGTTGACCTGCGTGATTTTTTATTTTTCCTTAGGTAGCACAACTCTCTTCGCGTTGCCGTGAACCCTGTGACATTTCCTCGTTCCACACAATCCTCCAATCACGCAATTCCCCAACCCGGGTAGTGTAGTTTATAGTCCCGTGCCTCCTTTCAGCTACCTGGAGCACTAAGACTATGCTACCCTCATATAGTCACCTGGCCAAATCACCGGTGTATGGCTTCAATCAGCTGCCATTCACCTTTCCTAGGAAGGGATCTCCGTTCAATTTAACCAACTGAACTACTCCACCATCGGTAATCTCCTTAATGACATAGGGCCCTAGCCAGTGCATTCTAAATTTCCCTAGAAATTTATCAAACTTGCTGTCATATAACAAAACTAGATCATTTACCTTAAAGGTGCACAGCTTAATGTGTCGATCATGCCATGCTTTTTAGTGCTGCTTTTGGACCTGTTGGTGAAATCTAGCCATAAATCTTTCTTCCTCAAGCTCAGCAAGCTATACAAGCCTCTCTTCCAGGGCTCCGCGCTCCATCATACCCGTGAGTGCCGCCATGCACAGACTAGGCACAATGTATTCCATGGGCATCATTGCTTCAACACCATATTTGAGCCTAAAGGGTATCTGTCTACTCAACTTTTTGCATGTCCTTCGATAGGCCCATAGTACGGCGAGTATGCGCAGGTCCTAATCACTTCACTGAGCGTTGAAAACCTTAGTCAGCACGTTCTCTAGTACCTTATTGAATGCTTCCACCGTCCCGTTAGCCTGTCGGTGATAAGGCGTGCTTTTATGGTGATATACCTAAAATTCCTCTGTCAGCGCACTGATTGTTTCATTCATAAAGTGCGTACCGTGATCACTCATCAAGAAATTTAGAAACCCAAATCACGTCAGTACATACTCAAAGAGAAACTTCGCAGGGTTCGTGCCTGTTCAGTCCTTCACAGGCTGTGCTTCCGCCCATCGAGTCAAATACTCAGTCACAATGATAATGTACCGTGCTCCCGTCTTCTTCCCTTGGGGCTAAATGGGTCCCACAAAATCTATCGCCCATTTCTTGTAAGGTTGTAGCATCATCTGTGCGTTCAGAGGCAGCTCATCTCTCCGTGATGGTCTGCCAGTACTTTGACACACATTTCATGCCTTACAGTAAGCTTTTGAATCCTAATGGAGGGTTGTCCACCACAACCCTGCGCGTAGAATATTCTGTGCAGTCACCATTCCTACGTAATGCCCTCCTGTTCTGCCCCCATGAGAATCTGCGAGGATACTACTCCTTTCAAACTCTGGTATATATCATCGTAATACTTCATCAGACCCCATTTTGTACAGATGTCCAGCAATCACAGAAAAGTCTGTCGCATGTACCATTAACTCATTTTTTTGTTGGGTGGTGTAGCCTTCCGGGGCAGTTCCTGTCATTAGGAAGTGTATGATTTCTTCAAAGTGACCATCCACGACGTGCACTGCAAATAGCTGCGCGTTAGACAATCCCTCCTCCAAATTAGTGGGCTCTTCCCCCGTTTCGATGCACGACAGATGGTTTGGTCCCGCATTCAGTTGTCCAGGCTTCACAATAACTTCAAAATCATACTCCTGGAACAATAACAACCACCTACAGATTCTCCCCCCCAACACAGGCTTATTGACCAGGTATTTCAACGCAGAATGATCCATATACATATTAAAATGTCCACCCAACAAATAGTGTCTAAACTTTTGGAGTGTGTATACCATGGCTAATCCTTCGCGCTCGGTGGTGGAATAATTCTTCTCAGCCTTGGATAATCTCCTTCTTGCAAACGCTATAGGATGGTCCAATTCTCCTCCGCCGACCTGTGTCAGTACTGCTCCCAGTGCTATACATGACGCGTCTACATGTACATGAAACTCCTTCTTCTAATCCGGGAAGACTAAAATCGGCATGGTGACCATTTTTCCTTTCAATACATCCAAGATTTTCTGACAGTCCTCGTTCCAATAGAATGTGACATCCTTTTTCAACAACTTCTCCATAGGCACGGTGATCTGGGCGTAGCCCTTGATAAACTTCTTGTAGTACCCAGTATGTCCCAAGGTTGCGCACAACTGTTTCACACTCCTCGGTGCCTCCAAGTTAAGTATCACTGCAATCTTCGTGGGATCTACCATCAGACCTTGTCTATAAACCACATGACATAGCAGAGTCCTAAAAGGAACAAAAAACAAACATTTCTTCAAATTGAGCGCAATCTGGTACCTTCGATAAGTACCTAGCATGAAGCACAAACTTGCCACATGGCATTTTACCAACCCAAACACAGTCTAGTCATCAAAGTACACCTCCAGAAACTTATGAATGAAGTCTTTGAATGCAACAATGACTACGCACGAAAAAAGTTGCAATTGCATTCTTTAGCCCGAAGGGCATTACAGTGTACTGAAAACATCCCCTTTCAGTCGTGAAGCTCATCTTGCTTCTATATTCAGGCACGATTTTGATATGATGGTACCTAGAAAACCCATCAGTGAAGGAGTATGCTTCTTGGCCACCTACATTATCCAATACCTCATTAGTGAACAAAGTCGGGAAAGGATCATGCACGCAAACGTCATTCAACTTCCTGAGATCTACGCATATCCTTATTTCATCCTTTTGCTTCTTTTCCTGTACCACCATTGGGCTTACCCAATCAGATTCTTCTACAAGCTCAATGATGCCTGCCACAAGCATCTTATCTAACTCTAAGCGAACCTTCTTCTTATACTTCAGATTGAGATGGTAAGGTCTTTGCTTAACTAGCTTCGCATCGGGTTTTAACGTTATCTTCATAACACCCAGGTCTCTTATTATCCCCTTTAACTCTGTAAACTTGGTAGGGAACAAATCCTGGTACTCGCAGAGAAATTCGGCAACCTTATCTACCGTTGCGTCATCCCAGTAATCACCAATCTTCTGGAATTTGGGCTTGCCTCCGTACCAATATTTATCTGTTTCATTTTCAGTGGCGCGGTTATATCAGGATTCTCGATCTGCGGTCCCTCGGCCTCACAGTGACCCTCGGCTTCAGGGATATTAATCTTCCGTGGGTCCTCGTCTTCTTCTTCAACAGTCACGTTATAGCATTCTAACGCGTGGCTCAGCTGAGTAGTCCAATCAGGTTGAATTATATCCAAAGGATCTTGTGGTATCCTAAAGATTGTTGCTTTAACTTCTTGTAGCTCTTCGTCAATACAGTCAAACCCATCTTTGAAGCTGAACGTCATTATGAATCCTTCACACAAAATATCCCATTCACCTATGCCATGGCGGAGCTCTGTATCCAAGTACCAGTTCATCGGGATGACATCCAAGGTGTGACAAAACAAGTGCACCCATTCAGGTAGGAGGATGATGAGAACACCCTTTGGGAAGCCGAAGGTACGAGTGATAGACAAGTATGACGGGAAGGATGATCCTTCACGCAAAATATCCCATTCACCTGTGCCATGGAGGAGATCTATCTCCAAATACTAGTTCATCGGGATGACATCCAAGGTGTGACAAAACAAGTGCACCCATTTAGATTGGGGCTTCACTCCATAGGCCTTAGCTTATTTGGCTAGGTGTGCGCCTGGATCATCCTTCCCGTCATATTTGTCTGTCACTCATACCTTCAGCGTCCCAAAGGGTGTTCTCATCATCCTCCTACACTCGCGCCAATCATCAAAACTACCCTTGTGCTTACCCCACCATCTCACGAGCGTAGCGCTCAGTGCCCAATCCAAAGCCTAGAAGTGTTGCTTCTCTAGTACTTCCCTCTCAAATGCATCCAAATACACATCCACGTCATTCAAGCCATCATAAGTGGGCAGATTTCTTACCTCTGACGACACACAGCACAACGACCGGGTCATCATGTTATAGCTAAGCGTGGTTACCTCATGTGGTCGATTCTGCCAGTGCCCTAATTCTTCGTCTAAGCCTGAGTTGTAGGAACTCTCGTGATCCCATGTAATTCATCCATCCACTATCAGATTCACCCAATCTTGGTCTTACGTTGTTATCTTATATATGCAGTCCAAATCGTCATCGCTTTCATAATTGCGGATTGATTCTATATAGCGCGAACCTTCAGCAGGATCTAGGGGTACTATTACGCAAAGTGATTTCTTTTCAAATATCATTTTTCACTTCTTTAGGTTGATTAACCCGTTCATGTCAGTAGCCCAATCAATGCCAAGGAGCACAGGGTAGGGGTTGTTGTCATCCACAATTTCTATTACTTCAAAATCATCCAATGTGCTCACACCTTCAATATCTATAGTTACTCCTTGCAGCCATCCCATGGGGATGATCTTCTGTTGATTTTCCATTCTTAATTGAATCAGAGACCACTGCAGCGCGAGTCTAGCCATCCGCTCTCAAGTCTGCTTCGGCAAAACATTCGCGTCTGACCCCATATCCAGAATACACTGATCCATTTCATATTCTCCTATCTGTGTAGTGAGCCTCATCTCATGCCCTGTCCTTTCTTTATGCTTACCAATCTTCTGTACCACGCACGGTTCTCATGGAGTGTTTCCGGCGCATCTATTTATAAGTTCCTGTAACCCCTTTACAACTTTTCTATCACGCAGCAACTTCATGCAGGTCTCTAGAAAGGTGGTAAGCATAAAAGGGTCCATTTCCTGAACAGGCTAATCCCAGGTCCCTGAGATAGAGGCCTCAACAAAGCTCTTTTTTGCTTCCATGAACATTTCGCATGCGCACTCCAAATCAAATTCAGCCTCCTTCTTCGGAACTTTGCGAACCCATGTTTTGTCTTCGGGTTGTTTCCCCTTATCATCGCTCATTACAATTCCACATTGAAGCACTATATTCACATTCAGATCCTCTTCGTGAGGCTCAACCCTCATCATTTGCAGGTTCTAAGTCGACTACGGTGGTAGCACCCCTTTTTCGTGTATCCTCGCTATCAGTGTAGGACAGTCCTCTGTCTCATGATCAAACTGAGTACAATATTTGCACGATGGACGTGTTGGGTTAGTGCATTCACAGGCATAGTGTCCTGGTCCTCCACAATTGTAACAGATCAGCTGTCCCCGACCTCTGCTAGGTCCTCCTCCGCCTTGGCCTTGTCCGTGCCCTGAAAGCCTATTCGCGCCATCCCAACACTCTGGTTAGGGGGCCACGTTTCTGCTTGAACTCTATAGGCAGGTGTTCTGTCCATCATCAATTCATAACTTCGGCAGTTGCGCTCATCATGCCCTACCAACCTGTAGAAGTTGCAAAACAGTTGTTGCGGTGTTTGTACAAACTTTTGCAACAAATGACAGTTATCAGTCGTATGTTTCCCTGCTACCTGACATATAGCGCACCACAACGTAGGCCCCGCGCTCGGTCCTACTTGGGCTTCCAACCTCAAAGGCATCGGTCCTCCTCCTGCAATATAGTTCACAAAGACCGGGCAGTGGTCTTTGTCATGCCCCTGACCTTTACATTTCAGGCACCATATCTCTTCACGCGCCTCCGGTCAAACTGTTCTGTCTTGCTTCAAACTTTTCATTTCGAGGCAAAGATTTTGCAACTGCGCATGGATCTCCTGAACCCCCAAATTTGGATCTTGCATCGACATTTCATGCAGTCTTATTGCAATCTCCAAGGCCTCTGCCTGAGTCATAATCTTCTATTGAGATAGTGCAACCCTTAGGTGAGGCAAGAGCGAAGCCACGAACCATTCGCGATGTTGCCCATCCGTTAAATTCATGTTAGCTTCATGGATTGTACACTTTAACCTCTGATCCAACTCCCAAGGTGTATCACTTGGTTTCATCACGATTTCCTTGAACCCCAAAATCGGTTGCGCC
Source organism: Pinus tabuliformis (assembly GCA_031772625.1). Lineage (NCBI taxonomy): Eukaryota > Viridiplantae > Streptophyta > Pinopsida > Pinales > Pinaceae > Pinus > Pinus tabuliformis. Next base: position 1,306,010,882 of record CM062818.1, read on the forward strand.
TCGAATTTAGGCCTACTGAACTCTTTATTTAGTGCGGTCTGGATCTCTGCCAACCCAGCACTTGGGTTATCATTAGATTACTTGATGTACCAAGCTAGTGCACGATCCTCTGATTGTGTGATCCTGTGATCCTGTGATCATGTGATCGTCTATGATGCCTTGAGCTTCCCATACAGCTTTTACGACGAACTAGAACTGGTCTGGGTCCTCATTTCCCAAGCCCTTAAATAAAGGCAGCTTCACTGAATTCGCCATGTTGAACTGTGGTGGAGGTGGTGGTGGTGTGGGTGAAGTCGCAGGGGGCGATGGTGGTGAAGGTGGAGGTGGTAGTCGCAGGAACCCTCATTTTATCAACTAAACTGCACTTCGCGGAGAATCTTGTGCTACTCCCTCTTCATCACTCAAAGGAGGTGAAATCAGTGGGCTATATTCGGTACCCTTTCTTTCTTTGTTCCTGTAAGTCTTTCCACTTCGCGTAGCTCTGAACATCAAGGTAGTTGCATAACTCGTTTTTGCACAATAACATCTTAATCCAAATATTTAAAGACTTCAAGTACTTACCTCGTGGACCTTTGAAAAAGCGTCGCTCCGCCTCGCTGTAACTGACTGAGGTATCGACCATGAATTCTGTCACAAACCCCCCTATGATACGATCGAGCCAATGATCGATAGGGCGATCTTATCCTTAGAGGCTTCCAGTCTCTGTACTAACTCTGGGGTCCAAACAATAGGACCGTCAAGCCTCCACCTTCTTGGTTATCCGCTAGCTTTGCAATCCACTCGTATAACTCAACTGGAAAGGAACAGAAAAAGCTCTCGTGGATTTTTGTATACAGGTACCTATCTAGCCATTATTCCTTTGTCATCTGTGGATTTATGTTCTCTTGAGCCGTGAATTTGTGGATCTTCCTATCCAACCAGTCTTTGACCTCTTTCTTAGTTGGATTCCAATGATACGACATCACACATGTCTCCTGCAGATTCTAGTCCCGGCAACGGAACCATTTGTTGGCTTTGTGGGGCCTGACCCAGGTTCAGCGTTAATTAGCCAAACAAATCCCTACACTACTGGCCCTTTTGGCATTAGCCCGCGGAGCGCGGATCGAAGTCTCACCCGAAGCAGTATGGGGGGATGTTGGAACCAAGTTTCCGCACCCTGAGATGGTCGTGATGTCGGTTTGTACCCTCTGCCTCTACTTTCACACAGGTCATTAAGCCTTAGGGTTCTGTCAGTCTACCCTCTATTCCGCCCTTCAGTACCTCCATGAAGGTGTATGATTAACCTTCGCGCAGCCCTAACCCGTGGTCCAGGTACTTTGCGCAGCGATGACAATGTATTGTATAGGATGCCAAGTTATCTCAAGTGTTTTACTTATCTTATTAATCAATCACAGATAGCGCAGCATAAACTGATATCCTTACTTGAGTTCAATTAACCGGTACAGTCACATATATTCACGCATCAAATAAACATTGTAAATTAAACCCAAAATGCAATATAAACAAGAACTAAATACACAATAATTGCATAACACTTCTCTTTATTTATACCTTCCAGTTTAATACAAACTCTATCTGCCCTGCGCACACAGCTAAAAGGGTCCGCGCACTCAACTGAGAACTTTCACCTTAGGCCTCTGCACACTCAGCTACAGAGCCTCTACCTACACTAAGACCCGAAAACACTTAGACTTTTCCACTTACTTCCTTAACTCCTCTCTTCACTCCTCCCTACTTAGAGCTTACTTACTTAGCTCCATTTTATACATTCCATGCTCCGCGGACCATGGGTAGATCTTTACAACCAACTTGACACTTTACAAAATAAGGGCAGACAAACCTTTATGACTCTTGACACCTTCATGCTCCGCTACCACAAAATGCGGAGACTTTACAACTTTATTACAAAATTATCCCAAAACATGGACTTTTAGCCCCAAAACTGCTCTTGGGGGAACCCGTTCCCAACAAATGATGAACACAAATAAAATGCATATATAACAATGACATTAGTTGTTTATAATGATTATTAATAAAAGTGAATGAAATGAGTATAAACTACTAAATTAGTCATTTATATAATGAATATTAAATTACCAAAAAAAGATAAGTGACTATTGTAAATGATAAATTTCTGATTACAAATGATGACTAAATTTTACATATATATGACTATTAATAGTTAATTTATAGTATCTTATAACACGGCCGAAATTTAGTCATATTTCTTTAGTCATTAATTGGTTTCAGAGTAGAGGCTTGTAGCACATTAGTTATGTCAAAAAAATACAAATGAATTTGGTCCAGAACCATTCATAAAGATACCAAATGGAATGCATTTGATATACAAGAGTACTTAGGAAATAATCTTTAATTTAAGGTGGCCAAATAAGACCCAGAATTTGCAGTGATTTAGTTGTTGAAACATATGTAAATGGACAGAGATAACAGAGGAGGAATCTATCATATAGGGCTTAAGACATAAGAATCCTATATATCAAGACTTAGAGAGAAACAGGAAAGAGGAGATGCTATGAACTACTGAGATGCATGGAGCGCTTTTTAAAGACTTGATTTCCACCTTGAAACAGGCATTATCCACCAACGTTTCTGATTTAAATGAATTTGTATCTAAAGGGAAACATAGCTAGTTGCTACTATGACATGCAATCTGTGAAGAATTAAAAACATATATGAAAAACAAAGAGAGAAGAACATACTGCAATCCAAATCAGTTGGAATCACCATAAACTTTGTATTAATCTCTTCAGGAAAACCAAAATACAACAAGCTTCAAGAAGGCCTTTATGAAAATAGGAAAGGTCCTGTAGAAGAGCCATCTTTCCCAAAATTTTAAACCTCATCTAAGTATTTCTTCCTCCCTTTTATAAGGAGAGGGAGAGCTTGAAAATCCATTACAAAAATATCTTAGCCTGAGCATCCAGTTGTCTGAACAACTAGCTGTCTCGGTGTGCAGGCTCTAACGCCTTCAATTATTACAACATAATGATATTGTTGGTTACAAATAAACAGAATGAAAGACTTGCAAACAAACTAATTAACAATCATGAAAACTAAAAGTTGGTTCATGAAAATATCTCCTTGTCGCTTCCTCAGATGGCCTCTCATCTAGCCACATTATGTTCCATCATGTCTTACCTACTCCAATTTGGTTCCCTGTCGCTTTCAGTCTTAATAGTTTTAATTTTCCACTTGTAGGGACCGAGATTAATCATCATGATTGTTTCTTTGTGGCTCGTGGATCATAACTACCGACTCATTCATCCCTTCGGGTTCCCTGTATAACACTATCGGAGCCCTATATGCCTTTAAAACATCCATGGTGCAATATTGGGGATTTTCCCACACTGGTAATTTACACTGCAAACCCCTTTGTGCTTTGAACCCTTCCCCTTTTTCATCATATGACTGGGGATTATAACTGGGCATTTAGTCCTAAGGAGCTAAAGCATGTGGATGCATGTCCAGGAGACCCTTTCTTTTGTTAAATGAAATCTCGTTCATCAACGAAATCATCGACCTTTACTCTGGACCACCTCTGAGACACTGCACACACCGATTGTCAATTAGGCCCACTTGGAATATCGCAATCGGCACTTTCTGACCCATGCCATTGGTATGACCTCCACAAACTTGCGATCGTCAGTTGTCGATCACCTCTTCTGCTCAGCCCTTGATTCTTTGCTCTTCTTATGACCACAGGCCAGCTCCCATATCGGAGCCCCCTAATTGGATGTTCTCTATCGGTGAATTCCTTTTGATGCACAATATGTTGCTACTGTCGATTGTCGATTGGTGACGTCATCACTGCCACGTGTCACTTCCTAAGTGGTGACATGCGTCACCCAGATATGCTCCCATATGACCCTAAAAATGTTATATCAGCATGCCACATGTCCTCCGTACCGCCATGTGTCACCTACCATAGCAAACCTTATGCGGCCACATGTCCAATTTGAGGAGAGAGGAAGGGCCCATCCACCCTTGGTTTTGCATTGAATTCCTTTGTCACATTTTTTGAGGAATCTCCCAGCATTTTACCCTATCGGCCCATTTCCTCCCAATATCTTTGTAGTGGTCAATTCACGTACTGTTGGAACCTCCGGTTGCGTGATTTTCCCTTAATGCATTTTCTCCATTATTTCCAGTTTTTAAGGGAAACTTCGATCTGTTATTACTTTTGACTCTAGGGTCCATTTGAGGAGTTCCATATACTATTGGAAAGCTAGTCCTGAGCATCATTTATTGGAGGGGGACCGATTTGACTTTGAGTGATTTTGTGGCTTGGAAGATGGCTGCAAACCTCTATGCTCTTTTGCATCCTTTAGACAACAAAAAACAAATAATGCAAAGGGTGACAACATTGGCTCCACCTGGGGACAATGCCTTGCTTGCAAGGTGTTGAGAACCTGCAGACTAGAAGCCTTCTATCTATTGGGCATGGAGTCATTTTATTCATGCATATAAAAATAAAAACATAAATATAAATAACTGAAAGCATTACTGATATTTTACAATAGCTCACCGATATGTACAATGGGTGAGAATTGAACCTCTTAATGCTAGAAATAAAGCTTGAGGAATTTCCCATTTACGGGCAGCTCAAGCATGTCACCCTCCAAGTTCTCCAGCATAAAAGTATTGTTTTCTTTAGCCTCATTAATCTTGAAGGGTCCAAACCATAAGGGATCAAATTTACCATGTTTCCCTTTGTCTTCTCTCCTCACATCCCACCTTAGGACTAGATCTCCTGGTTGAAGAGGCCTGTCCCTAGCTTTCTTATCAAACAAGGACTTCATTTTTTGTTGGTAGTTGTCCAACCGGTGATTTACCTGTTCTCTAGTCTCTTGGAGCTCCACCAATTGATGTATCCTTCTAGTTAGGGAGTTGGGTTCTTCTTCTGCATCTTGTAGCATCTTAGCCACTGGAATAGCAAGCTAAATAGGGAATACAATCCTTTTTCCATAAACCAACTCGAAAGGGGATTTACCTATGGATATTTTTGGAGTGACCCTGTTTGCTCAAAGTGTTAATTATAGTTGAGAATCCCAGTTCCTCTGACTTTCTGTAATTGTCTTCTTCAGGATTCTCACAGCCATTTTATTTTAGGACTCGGCTAACCCATTTCCTTCAGGACAGTAAGTGGAAAAATGGCCAACTATGTTGTTATATTTTTTGCAAAAGGTAATAAACTTTGCAGACTTAAAATCTTGGGCATTATCAGTCATAATATTTACAAGACAACGAAACCTTGCCAAGACGTTGTCCTCTAGGAATTTCATAACCACAATGCCTATTACATTCTTGGCTAGGATTGATTCTACCCACTTGGTAAAATAGTCTGTGGTTGTGACGATCCACCTGTGTTGGCCACTAGAAGGAGGATGTATCTCTCCAATGAAGTCTAGTCCCCATTGTCTAAAGGGTTCTTATACAATAACAGGGATCAAGGGGAGTGGAGCCAATTTTTTCTTTTCAGAAAACACTTGACACTGCTGACATGACCTAACATAAGAACAAACATCTCCAAATAGTGTGGGCCAATAGAACCTTGCTTTCAGTATCTTATGCGCGTTGGTCTTCCAGCTGTAGTACCCCTCGCAAATGTCACTATGGAACTCCTCTATCACTCGTTCATTCTCCACCAAATGCAGCAACAAAATCCCCACTGGGTCTTTCCAGTACAGTTTCCCATTAGATATAATGAAATTTTGGGCTTGGGCCCTCAACTCTATGTATGTGGATTTTTTCACCTTTCTTGGGCATCTCAAAAATAACAAATAATGAGTAACATTTTGATACCAAGACAAAGTTTCATATTTGATATGAATCCTTTGGACTGTACTTTTGATCACAGGATGTGTCCCCTCTTCACCTTCTTCTGTTAACGAATTGATCCCCAATGCGTGACAATCTGACTCTGATAGGATTTTGGCCAATCCTTGTCCTTTAATGAGATTAGTGGGTCTTACCTCTATGTCATACTCCTGGAATTTTGTAATCCACTTACCCCTTTTACCATCGTTGTCCCCTTGTACCAAGATGTCCTTCACTGCTATTGTTGGGACATAAGCCACGATGCTCGAGTGTAACACATAAATTCTGAAATCTTTTAGAGCTTTGACTAGAGAATATGCATGTTTTTCCAATATATTATACTTTAGTTTAGCATGTCGCAACACCTGCCTGAAGAAAGCTATGGGTTGCTCATGGCCTTTCTTATTCTTCTGAAGTAACACTGAAACTACAGTATGGGGGGAGGCAAAGGAAAAGATATAAATGGCCTTGAATATTCCAAGACGGCTAGCACAAGAGCCTCTGCAAAATCTCTTTTGATCAGAGAGAAGGATTCTCGGGAATCTGGATTCCACTTTACTTCATTCTCGTTCTTTAACATTTCCATAATGCCTTTCACTATTTCGGCATAGTTAGGTACAAACCTTCTCAAAAAATTATCCTCCCCAAGAATACTTGGACCTCCTTCTTATTCCTTAGCAAGGAAATCTGACTAATAGCCTCCACCTGCTTAGGATCTATCTTTACCCCTTCTTGCGCCACGATGTACCCCAATAACTTGCCTTCGCTCAAAGCGAAATGGGATTTCTTGGGATTCAGGGACAGTCCATACTTTCTACACTTTTCAAAGGTAAGTTTTAGATGTTTGATGTGCTCCTCATCTATTTTGGAGAAAACAGTGATGTCATCCAGATAAACCACCACAAACTTGTCTTTCTCCCCCACAAATGTTATGTCCATTGCCCTCTGGAATGTTGCTCCTGTGTTTATTAAGCCGAAGGGCATCCTTGTGTACATGAAAGTCCCCCATGGAGTGGTGAATGTAGTTTTCTTTTGATCCTCAGGTTGCACTGCCACTTGGTTATACCCTGAAAATCCATCCATCATTGACATCCTAGCAGAGCCAACTACCTTCTGTAAAATGTGGTCCATTTTAGGCAATGGGTAGTTATCCTTCAAAAAAGCTTTGTTCAGGTTCCTGAAATCTACACACAATCTAATTTCTCCATTCTTCTTTCTAACGGGAACTAGATTGGCAACCCATTCTAAGTATCTCAGTGGTACAATGATCTTAGCTTGAAGCAACTTCTTCACTTCCTTCTCAATGGATGGAAGTAGAAGTGGGTTAATCTGTCTGAGATTTTGCTTACTTGGTTACATATCATTCTTCAAGGGGATCTTATGTTGCATAATATTTACATCAAAAGTTTTTAAATCATCATAAGACCAAGCAAAAACATCTTTATATGCTTTCAAGAGATTTAAGTACCTTTGTTTGTAGTGTTGAGGGATCTTTGTTGATAGCTTTATCAATTGGGGTTCATCCTCTGTGCCTATGTTGCAATCTTCCACCATCTTCTCAGCATCATGTTCAGCAAGTTTAATAGCCACATCATTTGATTTTAAAATCCTCTCCAAAGGAACTAGTCCCCATGGGTAACATTTCCCTTCAGCTGTAGAACTTTGTGTCCAGCGATACATTCCTCCCATGCAGTTGTATGTTCTTTAGTCACTTCTTCCTCTTCTTGATCAATCATAGAGTTTTAGAATTCCCTAATAACCTCCATGAATAGTTTTATTTTCTCATCGTCCTCAAGCACTTGTCAATGTTTCACATTCTCAGGCACTAAGGGTCTATTTCTAACTTCAGTTTCATATCTGAGTAGAGGATTTTGGGGTGGATTGAAGTTGCTAGAAATTATAGCCAAAGAATCATCCATTCAGTTTATTTCTCTTAGCAAGCATTGGACATTAAACACCAATAAGAAGTTGTTGATCAAGTCCCAAACTTCATTTTTGTAGGCCCTCGGCCGAGGGTGCTTATTTTGGCATTGATCTTTGATCTGCTTAAATACCAATTTAGAATCTCCAAATACTGTCAGGCAGTTGATGTTTATATCCTTTGTCGCTTACAGGGCTAGCAACGGTGCTTCATATTCTGCCACATTGTTGGTGGCCTCAAACGCCAATTTGAAAGAAAGAGGGATTAAGTTACCTTATGGGAATTTCAATAATACTCTGGCCCCATTTCCTTCTTTTGAATTTTCCCCATTAAAATACATCTTTCATACCTTGCTACTTTCCTTGAGTTGTCGATCTGATTGAACTGCAGGTTGTATTTATGTTTCTACTAGAATGGATTCATCTTCTTCCAACACAAATCAGGAGATGTCTTTCTCTGTCTCATACACAAGTGCATTGCCAGAGAAATCGGCTTGGTGAATGTTTTGATGAATCTGCATTCTCTATAGAGCCTCCTTTCCTTCCCACCAAAGATAGAGATGGTGGCATAAGTCAAGTCCAGTGTGATACACCCTCCAATCTTAGATCCCCATGACCTAGACAACAACATACCAAACTTAGATGGGATGTCAGCAACTACGATATCCATTACCACACTCTCTGATGGAACCTGGGCCAAACTTACCACCAGGTCTTTGATCATCCCCAAGCATTTGACTCTCTTAGAGTCAAAAGAATAGATATCCTTATAGGGTCTGGTTATCTCTAGACCCATCTGCTCCATTGCAGATAATGGCATCAAATTATGAGAAGCCCTGGAGTCTAACATTAAATTGTGAAGCCAGAGGTCCTGTACTACTAGAGTGACATAAAAAGGTGGGGAATAAGGGTCTTGCTCCTCAACATGTGGTCCAAATACTACCGAAGGATTTTATTCCTGCAGGTTTATACTGTCAAGGGGTTGGAATGAAGTGGAAGGAAATAAAAACTGAGAGACTTGGGCCTTGTAAGTGGGTTTTTTCAAGAGCTCAAACAATGGGACTGGGATCTTGACCTTTTCAAGTTCTTTCTCAGGTTAAAGAGTGCATCGCCCTTTTCTCCCGTGTTAGTTTCTATAGGCTCCTTTTCTCTTTCAGGAACAAGTTTAGTGGGAGGAGGTGACTTACCTTCTTTAATGACTTCAGGATGACAGTTGTTTGGGTCGGAGGACTCTTTCTTTCTTGAGATAGTTGGGTCTATATGTCCATTCCCTTCTTAGCAAACTTAGGGAGCTCCTGGGAAGAATTACCTTCACTATGATTTGGTGTTCTTGATCTCTTTCTAGATGATCATAGATCATACTTCTTGTGCAGTTGAACCTACATGAAGTCAATGAACTATTTACAGTAGTCATCGATCTCCTCATCGTCCAGTGTGGCATGAAGCTCTTCCTCTTCATATGTCCTGAGCTCTTGTTCCTCATTGAAAAAAGAGGAGTACAAGTTTCCTTGAAAATTGGTTGCACCTTGTGATGGTTCCTCCGGATCATCTTCTATGTACAATGGAGGATGAATATGATCTTGTTGCTCTTTCCTCTCCCTTTAAATTAACCATAGGGGAGGCTTTATGTATTGGGGATTGTATCCTCGATTGGCAGCTGGGAAGTTTTGTCTCTGAAGGATTTTATTCTCCAGATCCATCCTTTTCAATTTGCAGGATAAGTTCTTTATCAACTTATCCATTTCCTCTATCCTTTGTTCTTTGAATTCTCTTCCACTTGAGGAAGGTGTCTCTTCCTTCTACTTTTTCTTCTCTCCCAGATCGGATCTGCCTCTAGACTTTCCGATCAATGTATAATTCGCTTCTACCTCAAGAGAGTCAGTTTGAATTTGATCTAAGGAAGGAGACTTCCTCTCTCTCAGTGTGAAACCAAATTCTAAATCAAAAAGACCCAACAAAGACTACTTTGGCATCGGCTTGTTGGGGTTTAATTTCAGCAATCAAATTGTTATACAGTTTATTAAATATTTTAATAAAATTGGAGATATCCTCACTAGATTTCTTCTTGATAGCATTAAACTTTGTGGGGATGTATTCGTGGTCTCTCTTCTCTCCCCACTTCTGCAAAAAGGAATTCTCCATCTCCTCCCTAGTGGTAATAGAATTGTTGGGCAAGGATTTGAACCACTTCCTCACTTCTTCGTCCAAGGATTGGACGAAGAGTCTCAACACTACATATTGATGCTCTACATTCTGATTTTTTGCAAAGGCACTGAATATCTCTATGTTTCATTATACTGGGGCAGGAGCTTGAGATAGTCTCGTGGCATTGAATTTAGGGGTTAAGGAATAATTAAGGGGGCATACTTGTTTAACAAGAAGCATCGGACAACCATTTGGATTAGAGGTGGAGGGGCTTCTTGAACTACTAGAGGAGCTTAAGGGATAAACAATGGTAAGACAACAGACTGATAGTGGAATAAGGAACTGTTCACATTGTGGGTGAGGCTGCTTTGGAGTGTGTATTTTATTCCCTCAACTTCTTACTTGACCTTTATGGCCCCAATACTAATCATATGACTGCCTTCTAGAGGATATACCAGAATTCTAGGAGGAAGTTCATAATAATGGATTACTTCTCTCTCTGAACTAGATGTAGATGTTTCAGGAAATGAAGCAATAGTCACAAAGGTATTTGGAGTCTTTTATTTCCAAATTATTCTAGAGATTATTCTTTCTCAGTCAGATACGAAGGGAGTACTTTGCTGTGAGGTATCTAAGCGAGTATGGGGTCTCTGATAAGCCAGAATGATTAGCTAGAATTTTAGATAGTGGAGTCGCCGAGGTATTTGTCATAATATTGAAACAGTGGAGTCGCTAAGGTGAGACATCTTCAACCCACACTTCCCTTTCTCACCTAACAGAGGGAATGTAAATATTTATCGTACCCAGGGAAAAGTATTTCACAATTTCATTCCCCCGCAATGGCGCCAAAAGGTGTTGTATATTTTTCTAGCACTACGAGCACAATTACTTCATGAGATAGAAAATCTTCCTAGATACAACCTCTCGGTTGATTATAGACCAGTGCCTAGGACATATTAAGAGAGTGCTTGACAGATTTCAGAGTAGAGGCTTGCAACACATCAGTTATGTCACACAAATACAAATGAATTTGGTCTAGACCCATTCATAAAGATACCAAATGGAATGCAGTTGATATACAAGAGTACTTAGGAAATAATCTTTGATTTAAGGTGGCCAAATAAGACCCATAATTTGTAGCAAAATTAGCTGTTGAAACATATGTAAATGGAGTGAGATAATAGAGGAGGAATATGTCATATAGGGCTTAAGACATAAGAATCCTATATATCAAGACTCTGAGAGAAACGGGAAAGAGGATATGTTATGAATTGTTGAGATTTGATTCGGATAATCCACAGTGTTCATCTTTTTTATGTCGACGTTTCGAGTCTAGAGCAAGACTCATCATCGGAACTTGATAGAGAGAAGAGAAAAAGAGTATGTGATAAATAGGGTGAAGGATGACAGCTAGGACGCTGAGCCGACCATTGTTTTTCAACTTGGTTTTATATTGAATAATATACTTAGTATATATGGCTTAATTAATTAAGTTTAATATTGTTTTTTAATTTAGTTCCATATTGATTACTTAATCAAGCTAATTCACTAGGGTTATATTGTTCTCTTAACCTAGGTTTTATTGTTTATTTAACCTAGAAATGTAATGTTTTTAATTAATTTGATTATTTATAAGTTCTTGCTTGGAATTTTATTTAATAATGTATTCTTATAATGCATTTATAATAATGTATTATTACATGCACAAAGGTTGCGCAATAAATAGATAAGGGTATTATAATAATACTAACTTAAATATATTGCTTAATTGACTTAGTTATATAGTGTTTTACTGACTTAGTTAAATATTGTATAATTAATTTAGTTATATATTGTATAATTAACTTAGTTATATATAGCTTAATTAATTTAGTTTAAGTTGTTTTTTTGTTTTTTTTTTTTTTTAATTCAGCTCCATATTGTTTAATTCACTAAGTTAATTCACTAGGTTTTAAATTGTTTTATTAACCTAGTTTATATTGTTTAATTAACCTAGATATACAATGTTTTTTAATTAATTTGATTACTTATAAGTTCATGCTTGGAATTAGTTAGTGATGTGAGTCAGCATGGAGGTAGTTGTCAGTGTGAGCTTTCTTTCTGAAAACTTTATGACCTATGGAACCATCTTTGTTTCTAATGAGAAGAATGTCAAGGAAAGGAATACATTGTTCTCCTCTATTTTTAATAATGCAATTTAATGTATTTACAAGCCAAATTCTAATGCTGGATTTATTATTAAAGATAAGCCTAGATGATTAAGGATAACATAGGCACTATATTCTAACGGGAGCTAAGAATCTTAGGGATGAGAGAGGGGCAAGTTAAGACAGGGAAATAGAGAGGAAGAAAGGGAATGCGGATGGGGTGGGATAACTTTTTCTAAGCGAGAGTTCCAATTTTTACTAATGTCCCAGCCTCCATCCCTATTAAGGTTACTAGGATGCTTTATGATTTCAATACCTTCACGAATTTTCCGCTTGAAATGGTGTTCTTCATTAGCAATGACTCTGGTGTCTTCATGCAAATGTGATGGTTGTTTTTTTGTTCAACATGCTAGCTAAGGCAGAAGAGCGAGTTCTTTCTTACGGATATTAGCGCTATGCTCTTTGAGTCTTATCTTTTACAGACTGCCAGTTTTCCCCTATATATTGTTTACCAAAAGAGCAGTTTATGACCATACACACCTTTCTGCTGAAGCGATCCTGATATCCTTAACAGATTTCATTTTTGTTTGATAGTTTACAAGGGCTTGAATGAGTTTTGATGTCTTTTTTTCTTGAGAATTTTGGCTATCTTTGTCTGAGCACACCTTGAATGTATGGAAGAAGGCATTGAAGTTACAGGAGTTTTTTGTTTTAATAATATTGTTTCCCACTTTGCCTTATAAATAGCTTTGAGATGCTTTTACTGAAGTGAAATACCTAAGTTGGTAAGTTCTTTGCAGGTACTTAATTTCTTCATCAGTGTGGTTATGATTGAAATTCTACAAGCTCTAGTGAAGAGGGTCCTGTAGTACCCCCATCTTTTGGCTGGGTGGTGATGTGAGTCAGCATGGAGGTAGTTGTCATGTGAGCATTCTTTCTGAAAGACTTTATGACCTATGGAACCATCTTTGTTTCAAATGAGAAAATGTCAAGGAAAGGAATACAGTTGTTCTCCTCTATTTCCATTGTAAACTTGATGTCTTCAGATATGCTATTGAGATGGATCAAAAAGTTTTTAACTCTTTATCCCCATGTGGCCATTGACACTTGTGTCATGTACAAACCTGACCCAGAACTTGGGTTTTAAAGGGTATGAGTCCAGAGCCTTTGTTTCAAATTTTTTCCATAAGAGATTATGAATTGTTGAGATGCATGGAGTGCCTTTTGAAGACTTGATTTCTACTTGAAACAGGCAAAATTATCCACCAGCATTTGTGATTTAAATGAATCTTTATCTAAATGGAAATAAAGCTAGCTGATACTATGACATGCAATCTGTGAATAATTAAAAACAAATATGAAAAACAAAGAGAGAAGAACATACTACAATCCAAAACATTGGAATCACCATAAACATTGTATTAGATCTTCAAGAAAACTAGAATACAAACAACTTCAAGAAGGCCTTTATGAAAACAAGAAAGGTTCCGTAGAAGAGTCATCATTCCAAGATTTTGAACCTCATTTAAAAATTCTTCCTCCTTTTATAAGGAGAGGGAGAAATTGAAAATCCATTACAAAAATAACTTAGCCTGAGCATCCAATTGTCTTGGCGTGCATCTCTAATGCTTAAATTATTACAACATAATGATATTTGGTTACAAATCAATAGAATGACAGACTTGCAAACAAACTAAATAACAATCATGAAAACTAAAATTTGGTTCATGAGAATACCTCCTTACTGCTTCACAGATGGCCTCTCATCTAGCCACATTCTGCTGCAAGCATGTGTCTTACCCACTCCAGGTCAGTTCCCTGTCACTTTCAGTCTTAACAGTTTTAATTTTCCACTTGCAGGACCGAGATCGATCATCATGATGGTTTTTTTCGGCTCAGGATCGTAGTTTCTAACTCATTCTGTTATCTCTTAACCTGCAAGACGATACCTGAATACCAATATGCGAAGAAATATACCAGAACATAGAACAATGAGAAATAATAACAAGTATTTTATTATTCAAAAGCAAAGTTCACTTGCCTCTTCGAGGGGGAAACCTCCAATAGAGTTGAGCTCAATTACAAAATAAACACGATGCTCCTCGCAAGGAGCCTCTATCCTTTATATAGGATTCATACATGCAATACCATGGGAAATACCATGTTCTTATTAATACCATCTATCTAATACCATGGCCCATTTGCAACTAACTATGGTTCCCGTCATTAATGCAGGTTATCCACTTACAAAATTATTAATATGGCTTTTTTTACTCTTTACTTAACTATAACTATGACTCGATCCTATTACATAAATAAAGGGGTTAGGGTGGGACCCTAAACATGCCCTCCCCCATAAAATAGCCTTGTCCTCAAGGTTGAACCTGCAGAAACTGCTGAAGAATAGTGCTGGTTCCCAAGTTGCATCTTCCGGAGAGGTGTCTTTCCACTTGATGAGGACTTCCTTGATCATGTGGCCACTCAAGTGTCGTTCTCGTTGTGTCCAGGACCTGTTTAGGTTGGAGCCAGATTGACCCTTCTTCATCCAGTTCAGGTAGACTGGTTTTGAATTCTGCAATTGTTCCCAATCACTTTCTTGAGGCATGAGACATGGAAAACTGGATGGATTTTTGTAGTGGGTGGCAAAGCTAGCTTGTAGTCACTTATCCAATGCGCTGAAGTACTTGATACGGTCCGTAGAATTTTGGAGATAGTTTCTGACAACCCTTGTCTTTGACTGATGTTTGCTTATAGGGTTTGCAGACTCAAAAATACCTGATCCCCTTCTTGAAATTGGCATTCTGAGCGATGCTAATATACCTATTGCTTCATGTGGTTTTGAGCTTGATGAAGATTCCTCTAAGATGGGCCAGCATGGTTTGTGGTTTTGTAGGAGTTGATCATTGCTTTACCTTCGAGCACCCTTGATATAAGAAGTAGGGGAAGGAGGGAGTTGACCATAAACTACTTCATATGGAGTCATTTTGGTGCGGCATGATAGTTGGTGTTATACCACCATTCAACTAGAGGTAACCACTGTACCTAGAGATGTTGCTTTTCTGAAGTGAAATACCTAAGGTAGTTTCCAGACATTTTGTTGACTGCTTCATTCAATTTGACCATCAGTTTGTGATGATTGGAAGTACTAAGTTGTAGTTGGGTACCTGTAGCCGGAAGAGTTCCTGCCAAAAGTTACTGGTGAAGACCGGGTCACGATCAGCCACAATGGAAGTGGGCATGCCATGCAATTTGAAGATCTAATCCATGAAAGATTGAGCAACCAAAGTCGGTGTAAAAGGGTGGGGTAGGGGGAAAAATGTGAGCAACATAGAAAAGTCTTTCCACAACCACCATGATGACTGACTTGTTTCTTGACTTTGGAAGACTGTAATGAAATCCATAGAAACCTCTATCCATATTGATGTCAGGATGGGTAATGGTTGTAATGTGCATGGTGCTTTGACTATCTCTCCTTTGTGGCGCTGATAGAGGTCGCATTCAGCTACAAAAGTAAGAATGTCCTTTTTCCATGCCTGTCCAAAAAAAAGATCTTCGAGTGTGAGCATACGTCTTTTGAAAGCCTGAATGTCCGACAGTGGGAGATGAGTGCAACTCCGCCAAAATGCGGCTTTTGAGGGTGGATGTTGGTGCTATTACGACTCTGTCCTTGTAGCGAAGAATCTCATCCTGCCACGAGCAGCCCTCGGTGGAATTTGGATCTGCCTGCAATTGAGTAATGAGTTGGAGAGCCAAGGATGTGAAAACCATTCCTTGCGAGCCTCTTCAATCCATTTGGAATGGAAGGAGATTTCGAGCACGTAATTTCCTCCTCAAATTGGCGAGATAATGCATCTACTACAATATTTTCGCGCCCTTCTTGTAAATTATCTCATAATCATATCCCAGCATTTTTGGCGAGCCATTTATTTTGTTGTGGTGAGGATAGGTGTTGCTCCAAAAAAATTTAAGGCTTGATGGTTTGTGCGGATTTGGAAGCGTTGCCCCAATAAGTATGGAACCAGGTATCTATTGCATGTAAGATGCCATCATCTCCTTCTCATAGGTAGGTTGTACCAGATTCTTCCACTTAGTTGTTACCTTGTGAAGGCCCAAGGATCGACCTTCCTGCATAAGACTGCCCCAATACCCAACCTGAAGCATCACATTCAATGATAAAAGAATTGGTGAAGCCGGGTAGTGCTAAGACTGGAGTGGAACACATGGCATTTTTTAGAGCTGTAAAGGCCTATTGTGCTTCATCATTCCAAAGGAATGAATTTTTCTTGAGGATTGAGTGAGGGGCCTCGCAATGCGACCATAATTGTGGACAAATTTGCGATAGTAGCCTGTGAGGCCCAAAAATCCTCTCAGGCTCTTCAAAGTCTTAGGTTGAGGCCAATCCTGCATTGCCTGGATCTTTTTGGGGTCCACCCTGACACCTTCACGCCCCACAATGTGGCCCAAAAACTCAACTTATTCCATGCCAAAAGAACACTTGGACATTTAACAAATAATCTATGCTCGCGAGCAGTTGCAAGAGCAGATCTACATGCTGAAGATGTGCGGCCCAAGTGCGACTGTAGATGAGGATGTCATCGAAGAAAACAAGGACCCAATTTTCTGAGATAATGTTTGAGCAGGTGGTTCATAAGGCTCTGTAAAGTGGATGGGGCATTACAAAGACCGAATGGCATGACCAGGAACTCATAATGGCCTTCATGATTTCGGAAAGCAGTCTTTGGAATGTCGACTTCTTTCATGCGAATTTGTGGTAGCCTAAGCGAAGATCAAGTTTAGTGAATAATTGAGCCCATTTAGTTCAACAAGCAAATCATCAACAACCAGGATGGGAAATTTATCTTTGACTGTCAATTTATTGAGGGCCCTGAAATTTTGGACACATACGCCATTCTCCATCTTTCTTGAGCACCATGACCACTGAGGATGAAAAAGGACTAATGTTTGGGATGAATGACGCCTGCTTCCAAAAGTTCCTTGATTATTTTTTCTATTTCATTCTTTTGGTCGAACGGATATCTATATGGGGCGCACATATTGGTGGTTGGGCCCTTGGGACCAAAGTGATGCAATGATCATGTTCCTCTCTCGAGGGTTGGAAGCTCATGAGGCTTGTCAAAGACTGAATGGTTATTTAAGATCTGTTGCATCTCAGGATGAATTGGGGGAGAATGGGTTCGAACCCTGGATGGCATTAAATTGAGCTATAACTCCATGATGGCCCTTTTTTAACAATTTTTCCATCCGATGTGAGCTGATGATAGAGGGAGCTCCCACCTGGAGTCTGCGGAGGGTATGTGTGTGGTTGTTCTAGATTTAAAGCTCATATATAACTCCTGGAAATATCCATTGTGATTGGGCCAAGTGTGCGAAGCCATTCAGCACCTAGGACAATGTCGCACCCTCCCATGTGTATGGCAAACATGTGGGTCTTTAACTAATAATCCCCCATTTGAAGTTTGACATTTTCATAGCAGCCTTCACATTTCATTGTTCGCCCATCAGCAATTTGGACTTGGAAGTTAGAAATTGCTCGTACAAAACAATGCACTGCTTCCGCAACTCTTTGATGGATAAAATTATGTTACTTCCACTATCAATCATGACTACTACTAGGTGATGC